>JAKWJA010002495.1:61354839-61859135 GCA_027704765.1 Solanum habrochaites | reverse complement strand
TCCGTAGCCCTTAATTTTCTCTCCAATTAATTTTTACCTCTCTGATTTACTCAGTATTTTTATATATTCCTCCCATGAGTAGAGGTTCCTAACCAAAAATTAAAATCAAAATAAAATACCCCTGTCAATCTGATCACTAATCAAAATGGAATATTATATACCACAATTTTTCGATTCTAATACACGAGCTATGGTACAGCATGTATTCTTCTCAACCAGTTGATTTGGTATATTTTTTAGTGGTTTAAATATATTGATTTTTCATACCATCCAGTCTATTTTTTGAGTAGGTATCGTTTGTTTTTATAGAGTACGTTTTTGTGGTGTAATATAAAATTTATATGATTTCGTTAATAGTTTGATGCATCGAAGTTGTTGAAAAAACATTAAATATTAGTAGTTGTTTTTGGTATAATATTAAGTTTTTCTTATATTATTAGGTTTTTGTTATATTATTAGGTTTAGTTGATAGTGAACATCGTTTATTATTTTTTTTGGTGATATATAATAGCTGCTTTGGTTGTTATATTTCATCGAATGTTTTTTTATTTGTTTATCTTACAGATGTGAAAACGAATTTTATACGTTAATTCTCAAATAAAGACCAACTTCAAAATTGATATTTTTGTACATAGTATAGCTAACAAAATTGAAGAATTATTATGTTGGTTATAATGCTTAAAAATGGTGTACATGATTTCGTTTATAATATCTTGTGTATTATATTTTTTAATAAACACCAACTGTCTAATTTTTTCCTGTGGTGAATAAATTCAATGAAATTGTGAATTGTGTTTTGGTGTATGATTTGGTAAGTAGTAGTGTGAAACTGGAATACGTGATTTGGTGAAATGTATTTCAAATACAACTAAATCAGTTTTCTTCAACCATTTTGATACCATCATGCATGCCTATCAATTATTTGTAGTAATATATTTTGGTACATTTATTGGTATATCTAACATGTTTAGAGAATTATTGAGTTGCTAACTTTGGTATAGTTGATGGTGTAAATTATGTTTTGGTATATGATTTGGTAAGTGATAGTTACCATTTATGGTAAGAGATTTGTCATAATTTAGATATGTCTAATACTCCCATATAACAGATTTCACGATGAGATTCCTGTTGCCATGTCATTATTGTTTATCAGATATAAACTAAAGCACCGCAAAGTTTTGTTCAACTTATTATAGTAATAAGAATTAATAATACTTATGCCATCTCGATTGAATCATTACTTTGTGAAAGCATTTTGGATGTGCCATCGCATGTTTGGACGAGGTAATTTACGACCACCAAAATGTATCGAAAAAAAAATAACCACAAGGAAAAGGCGAAAGAGAAAAGTCAAACTTTGGTAAAATGATACACAATTGGACATAACAAGGAGAACGTACCCCCAAAATATCATATGAGAATTAGCATAGGGTATTTTTGTTATTTCTTTTGATTTTACATAAAAACTTATGCAGTTGAATCTCTATGATTTTCGACAAGCATCGTTTATTTTTTAATGTTAGAATGACTTTATTTCAAAGTGGATTAATGTTTATTGTCTTATTCATATTACTGAAGTAGAAATTGTTATATAATTATTTATAATTGAGGGTTCAGTGTTTATTGAGTACAAACTTACCTTATGATAGATTGTTATAGAATTATGATACCTAAGCTATATATTTGGTTTCTTAATTCTTAGATAAATGGTTACTAACCATGTTTTGTCATTTAATCAAAGGAAATGTAAAAATATCTTCTTGGACTATAATCGAAATCACAAGACACACCTTAACTAAACTAAAGATCCTATTATCTCTTAGCCTACTTTTTTTTTGGTAATTTTGTACACCTTTTTGGTTTACGTGGCATCCAAATATCTCTGAAATTTCAAATATAGATGAACGAATATTCATACATTTTCCCTTTTATATATACATAAACTACCTATTTACCAAACATTATATAAATAATATAAAAATAAATATATAAATAACGTATTTCTGATCCATCTATCAAACCAATCCTAATTTGGTATTTGTACGAACTTATTCATTCAATAATAGAAGACTTGACAGTGCTCCGCAAAATAATCAAAACATAAGTTTGGTAAGCCTCGGAAAACTTTCAATATTATTTTTCACTCGTCTATTCTCTCGCTCTTTTTTTTTTTAAATTTTAATTTTTTTACTTGATATGTTTTATGACTAAATTTAGAAATATTTTGATATTTTCAAATATCTTTTTTTCCATAACGCACATAATTTATAGCTATTTTTTAAATTATATGTCCAATCAAATCAAAATAAATAAATAAAAAAAAAAACAGTTATAATGAAACTCTAGTTAATTTAATTTTAACTAAGATTAGTAAACCTATCTCATGTCAAATAGAAAATTAACTAAGATTAGTAAACCTATCTCATGTCAAATAGAAAATTAACTAAGATTAGTAAACCTATCTCATGTCAAATAGAATTAGTTGAGGAGTATTACTTACCATATATATATTTGAATTCATCTCTCAAAGTATACATTATCAATTGCTCTACTCTTTTTCTTTTTTTTCGCCTTGTAGCTCTCACCCTTTTGCTCCCCATTAATCAATCCGAAGTGAGAGTTGCTTACCCTCTCGTCTTAATTGCTTAATTCGAAGTGAGAGTTATTTATAATCTGAGCAACTTCCTCTTTAGAACAATTTCAGGTTGAATTTTTCGATTTTTTTTAGAAAAAATGGAGTCCCCTGGTTCCATAGCCCGCCTCATATCTTTCGTTGTGCGAGTGCAATCGTACCCACAACTTTTCCGCCATTATATGCGAGTGATAACGGATTATTCAACAAAAAAATTGGATTCTGCTGCTGTACATTCCGAATTGAATACTCTATTCCAATTCCATCCCGATTTGCAAACTGAGTATAGAAATATCGTTTCTACGAATTCAAGTTCTTCTGAACAATCACTAAACAAGCCTGATATCGAAATTTTGAAGCCCTGCATTTATTATATGAACAAAAGTACAGAATCGTTTTGCTGATGACGGGTGTATTACGCGTATTTGGACACCATTAATCAATTGCAGGAAGGTACAATCTTTGTGATTAAGAGGCATATAGCGCATTGCGAAATCTTTGTGAGAAAATCAGATTTGATGTGAATTTGCATTCCTGAAGTATGGATAAAAGAAGTAATAAAGAACCAAAAGAAGAAAGAAGTCATCTCATTCAGAAGTAGTAACACCCTTATAATTTACGACGTCCGAGCTAATGGAAGATGAGATGTGTTGAAGTTGATGTTGACTAGCACGTGAAAAAGAACTTTGGAATGTATAAACAAGTTGATGAAGAGCGGATCAAATAATCAATATCGATTCATAATTTTAACGGCTACGCTCCTCGGTTTACATTGAGAAACTATAAAAAAAGAAGATTCCTCTATCTAACGACTACGGGAGATCAACAATTGTTTTGCTGAAATTTGGAAAAAATTGAAGTTGAAACAAGACAACTGAGGCAAAAAGTGTAGTATATTCATGAAAGAGAAAGTAAATCCGATATACGCATTACTAATTCAGTAGGTATAGTAAGATTACTTCCAGTGATTGTTTTTTTTTAAAAACATTTGCTCTGTTTTTCAGTGATCTTGGATTCTATAGACCTAATATCTTTAATTTTGATTATCATCGTTTAGTTAAAATGTTTGATAAAGTACAATAATAAGAATATTTGAAAATATTTGAAGATTATTTTAAATTTGCATTTGTAACCCTCTTGCGACAAATAGATACTCATTACTGCCCTTTCTCTTGTTCTGTTTGGAAAAATAGAAAGATTCATAGTCTCAAATTGATCGCAGTAACACTATTGCTATATCAGATTGTTATAGCTTGTCTGTCTCGTAAAGTGAGAGTGAAATTTATTCTTTATTTTATTTTTTTTTCCTTTATTTGGATTTTTTCCGTTTCATCGATTGAAGTTATATTAACTCTTTCCTTAAAAAAGGATCCTAAGGAAATCATGTGGGACAAAATTCTAAATGACATATATAATTGGTAATATAAACAAAATTCCTTGTTGGTGCTTTCATAGGTAAATAATTACTCAATTTAATCATTTTTTGATTCCTAGATTGATTGAATAACTAAATCATGACAATCAAAATACCTTTTTATAGTAAATCCTAACAATATCTTCGAATTAAATTTGGATCTCGGAAAACTTTCTAAACAAATAAAAAGAAAAAACCAGTTTTACTTTTTAAGAAATTGGGCTTTCTCTATACCATATATATATAATAAGTTGGGGAGTGAAAGATATAATTTTTAGATCATTATAGATGAATTTTCTTTTTCTTATGATATCTCTCATTTGAATGATCTGTATTCTAATTATAGAGATTTTGTTCTTGTTTTTTTTTATTTAGTTTTCCTTTTATTCTGTATTCATCTAAGTAAACCTGCAAAATCATCTCTAGTTACTATTTTAGCATACTTCCCATAATTTAAGTCACAAATCTATATATATATATATATCTCATATCTATATATATATATCTCTCTACTACGTCTATATAGATATCTATATATATATATATATTGAACCTTGTTAAAATAACATATGTCTGAAAAAAACATGTTTTTTATATTAAACTCTGCACCTCTCTCCCGTTAGTGCCCTGTTCCTCCCTCTCTTAGCCCCTCTCCCCCTCACCCTCTCCCCCACCCCTCCTCCTGTATTATCTCTCACCATGAATTCTAAATGTTGTCAATTGTGTTCCCTCAAATATAGATGAGAGTTTAATATTGGATTGTAGCTCTTTATAACAAGGGGATAAAAGTTGTTGCCAATGGAATTTGAAACGGATGGCTACTTAAAAAAGTCAAAATACATTTAAGACATCTAAAATCACTAAACTATAACAACTTATTATATCAAGGTATTCAAAATATGTTATTTAATCACTTCATGCATTACTTTACTTGTACATACAATATTTTTCCTGACGAAGGGTGTACATGTGCCTACGCCCCTAGATGATATAATAGACACATATATAAAGTTAGACAATATCATTGTTCTTGCCTGCTCCTACAGACAGCGACAAAGCTAAGTGGGTTCGTATGGTGCGAAGGAATACAATGCTTTTCTTAACTATGTTTATGTATTAAGATAAATAAATATATATTTGTTTAATGGGAGTTAAGAAATAGAGGCGCGAGAGAGGCATAGAGGGGGAGAGAGTTTTAATTGTATAGTATATCGATTAGATAATGTATATTTCATCTGTATTTGTATAAATATACCTATACAATATTACTTATTATACAAACTAGAGTCATCCACGAATTACTGACTATGTTAGTCGTGCGTGATAATTATAACAAAGTATCGCATATGAGTATTCATAATATAAATTGATTAACGTATAAATTATCCCTTTTTTTTGATCTCTCATCTCAATTTTTAGTTCTCCGTCTCTTCTAACTCTGAGTTTCTCTATGGAGAACATTTAAACTACTATTGAAATGAAATCATGCAAGCATGCTGTCTTTGAGTTTTATGTATCTGAAGACTGGACATTCAAAACATTTCGTCTGTAGAGGCATAAATATTTTGTAGATTGGATGTCAGTTTGGAGTTTCTTTCAACGAACGAACATGCAAACATCATAATGTGAAATCTCAAAACATGACCGTAATTACTCAAGTAAAACCCTCTTCTAGGAAAGGCTGCATTATACGTAAAGCGCTTCTTGGAATCTTAGTTTTATTTCAAGAAAACGATCAATATATCGGAATAACTACAAAAAGAAATGATACATGTTATCCCGAATCATTCACACAAAGATTACATACAGAATACGAACACACGAATATTGGAATTTGGGAAAAAGACAGCTCTTAACTATTCACAGCTGCACAGTGCTTCCTAATCTCACCAGCAGAGCCGGTCTTGACCTCAATCTTTCCCATTTTCTCCATTGCTACACCAAATTCGGCATAGAATTGTTCGAGTGATCCTTGTACTAACTGGTTGATGAATGACTTTGTTTTCGCACTTGTTGTCAAGGCTGCATCAGATTGGAATAGCCCTCTTCTCTTGAGCACAAGCTGGAAGTAGCTAAGATCAAATTTACTGGAGCTTCCAGGATCCATTTCGACAATTGTGGTGTTGTCATTGATGGATTTGCATTTCTTCATCTTTAGATTAGCTGCATATTCGCTGTCTAGAGATGGATCTTTTTTGCCCCAAACTCCAGTAAAATTGTATAAACGTGGATGAAATTATGGACCTTTGATAGACTCCATGGTTGTGCCCCTCATAGACAAATTGTACATAGTAATTATAATTTTTGTGAGAGTATGGAAAGTTGTCAATCGGACAGCAAGATGAGCACGGATGTACTACTTAACTTACCAGACAATAGTACCCATCTTTTGTAGGTCAGAACCCTTGCTGCAAAATACGTCTGGAGACGAGAAAAGTTTACTTGTCGAGGAGTGATTTTTCCAAGGCTTCCGAGCGTTTGATATTCTTCCATCTCTTTCTACCAGTTGGCCTTCCAGTAAGGCCTCCCGCATAAAAAGGAAGACAAGGATTAAGAACTATTTTTCAGCCCGAATATGGTTCAGAGTTTTGTACTTACTGTGACTACAACACGTCCTCTAGCAACCAGGCAACCCTTTCCTCCCATGAACACAATCCATGGATTCACTTCCAATCCTGTTCTTCACACCATCGATAAATGAGAAGCCTCTCAGCGTTTGATTAGGAACAGCCACTTTTTCAGTCTGGTTTTTAGTGCTCGAAGTGAAATTCAGGAGTACAGAACCATCACAACCCTGTTAAGAACCCAATAAAATAAAATCAGGAAACTACATTATCACTTTAAGAAATGCACTCTTCATAAAATGAGGTATAAACTTACCCTAACAAAGCAATCGTGGAAATGCATTCTGAGCAACGCAGGCAGGGGGGGTCGGGATGGGAGGAAAGAGACGGACATTTGGGATGCTTATACACGAATCTGAATATCTATATTCCTGCTTGCGGACCTCTCTATTGGCAATAGAAGTGACTTCAACTGCCATAGCTAGAACCAACTATTCCTAGTAGTATACACAACACTAGAAAATTACCCAAATCACCAAATTTAGACATTTATATACTGATTACTTCTTTTTGCAACTTTTGAAAGAGATATTTTTCTTTGTTGGAGATGCTACACATATGAACTCCAAACAGATCAAAAAGAATTTATAGGCACATAGCTTTAGCTAACTTGCATTAGTTTAAGAAAAAAGATTTGTTAGAGTCTGCTCTTTCATTCAATGAGGTTAATATGTCATGATCATATTAGACGCTTTAAACAAATAAACACTAATTTGATAATATCATTATTGTTACCTGCTTCCTGAAGTTATACTACGCTTCATAATGTGCTGCCTACAAAAAGAATAAATTAGTTGGCAATAAAATATACACATTAACAATGATGCTAAATTTTTTTTATTGGCATTGATTAATTTCACGGATCAATACGTTTATAGACCAGAGACATTGCTTTAAAATATATATTTAGCGCACTTAAGCTCTTGTCATTATTGTCTAAATGAGTAAAAATTAGCTTTTTTTCGTTGTATTTATTGTTAACTCATGGCTTAATGCCATTTCATTATTGTTTTTTGTTGTGTTTTATTAATAGATAGTATAAGGTTTTTGGTATTAGTAGTTTCAATGTGTCGAATCAAATATTTAGCATTATTCAAGTCTACAAAAAGGTGGAACATGAATTGGTTAAATGACCCAACTCCCATGAACCCCAAACTCAGAGTAATTTTATTTGCTTTGGTATTCTTTTCCTTTTGTATGCCTGAAGATAATTTGACCACATAACTAAAAGAGTCATTCCATTAAGGCATGAAGTCTAGTGTCTAAGTCGATTGATCATCATGATCGAGTCACTTGCTATAATTCGGGATCTTACCATTTTTAGCTAACAGATTAATAAAAAAAATTCAGTTGTCATAGCCTTATTATATGTAGTGTTGAAAGAGAAGGAAACTGACGATTAAAACAAGTCCAATGCAGCTGGCTAACGTGTCTGAATGCAGCAAGTATTGATGATGAAGGAAGTTGAGGATTGGAACATGTCAAAGGAAGGTGACTAACAAGTACAACCCTGTCGGTAGCATATAGTCGCATTTGATTAAGATTTATTATATTAATAGTATTATTTTCAACTACGATTAGATTATATATATCGACTAGATTACTATTACAAAACAGAAGTATAGTACAATTAGGTATTTAAATTATTTACAATTATTTTATTTATTATCAGTAATAGGTTATGTAGTAGGATTCTAAGTATAGTTAGATTTGTGTATTTCTAACTACAGAGATAAAATTGATAATAGATTGATTGATTAACTAAGACGTGAATTAGTAGTTCAATTTAGAAATTTTAGTTGAATGTAGTTGAATTGCATGAAAAAGTAAATAGTACTAAATAAAATCAAACAATTCACAATTTGAATTCGGAGAATTAAATTGGTCAACATTATCTCCATATATGCAAGTTCAATTCATATTTTATTTTGTTATAGTATTGTTATTTTTAATTATATATTGTGCCATTTCTATGGATAATAAAGATACTTACGCGCACCGAGGCGGAGCATAAATTTTCGATAAGGGGGATTCAAAATCTGAAGAATTAGACATACTAAATAGCCGAAGTGGGTTCAACATCTACTATATATACCTAAAAAATTATTTTAATCGTATAAAAATAATATAATTTTTCGCTGAAATCTCTTCAACATACTGTGGCTCTACCACTGCGGGCACCTATCTTGTTTGAGATATTGAGGTTTGTTTTTTATAACAATGGACTGCTAAACAATTCAAAAATAGATTTGGGGGGATGAAAACACATATGATTTGAAATTTTTGAACAATACTTATCAAAAACTATTTAGAGATTTTGAAAAAAATATTTGAAGATTATTTCAGTTTCAGTGTACCAACTCTTTGCAACAAATAATTGAGGTCCCTCATATTTTTTCAGTTTTCTTGTTCTCTTGGAATTATTTAAACTCTTTGGACAAATAGAAAAGATTAATATAGTGTCGGATAGAGTGTAAAACACTATTGTAGTATAAGATTGCATTTCAAAAACCAAATCAAATTATTTGTGCCGAACTTTAAAATTTTCAAAAATCAAACTAAATTAGTAAATTTTGAAATTTTTTTTCAAGTTTTTGGATTTTTTCAATAAAATATTTATATAAACATATATTAACTTGTGCTCCAGATATTTTTTAGTCTCAACCAAATTACAACTATCTAAGGTGTTTTTTCTTACGAAACTAACCTAAATATGAGATAGTGATGACAACATACCATAATCAATATAAAATCATCAGGAACATATAAATAAATATGTGAATTGATAAGGCATACTTAAAATGATTATAATTTAAAAATACTAAATTATGCTAAAGTTAGTCTAATAAGTATTAATTTAGTTTTATTTCCTATGTATTATATTGTCATAAAAGAAATACAGAATGTTACAACAACAACAATATACCAGTAAAATCATATTAAGTGCGATCCAAAAAGGATAAAATTTATGCAAATCTTACTATTACCTTTTGAAGGCATAATGTTATTTCTGAAGACTCTCTAATCAAGTGCATCAAACACAATTGAAAGAAGAAGAAAATATTGTTGAAAGCATATCAATAAATAAAAAACCAAAAAAAAGAGCACTGTAAAGTCTATAAAAAAAAAAAGTAACAAACAAAATAGTGTGAAAATATAAAACGTTAGACATATAACATTCAATTAATTAATCATAATAAAATTGAAAAGAATTTATCAATTGATTGAAAATGTTTCTTTTTAAATTGTTTTCAAAAGAAAGATTTTTTTATTTTTCTGTATCCTTTTTAATTCTAGTTTTTCCATTCTATATTTAAAATCACAAGATTAAACACTTTGTTTGGATCATTGTTACATATTGTTTCATAATGTCTTGTATTGTCATTGTACTGTCTTTTATGGTAGATATAATAGTGGGCTAGACTGTATTGTTTGTTGTTATTTATAACATTTTAATTGTTTGGTTGATCGATTGTACTTATTTAATTTATAAGTTTACTACAATATATTTATTATCTAGCGTAAGAGTATTTTGACTAGATTTAAATAATTAAGATAAAGGGTAAAATCGTATTTTGAAATATACTGTAATATATACTTGGAAAAAGAAATTAAGTAACAATGGAAATCACACAAATTGGTTGTTCCATAACATATGGGTTATTTTCATTGTTACGTACCAATGAAATTTACAATACATACTTTTAAAGTACAATCAAAACAAACTTGTATTTTAGTAACGATACAATACAACACAGATGGATAATCATGATCCAAACATAGGTAAGAGATATTTATTAATTTGACATATTATTCACTTTAAAAATATTCTATATATAAAGGAAAAAAAAACCCAAAAAACCCCCATTTTTTTATATTAAACTTTCCACCCCTTTTCCCTTGCCTCTCCCCTCTCTCTTGCCTCCCCCCCCCCCCCTCCTATTTTTCTCTATCCTGTCAATTGGAAATCATTCGAATGTATTACTTTGTTCAATCAAATATAGATGAGAGTTTTAATTGTTTATTGTTAATCTCTGTTATAAAAGTGGAAAAACTGACAAATGAATGTGAATATGCAGTACGGCTATTAAACAAATTGTAAACATCTTTAAGACATCAAATTACTAGGATAGAACAACTTATTCTAGCAAGATGTTCAAAATATGTTATTAAGCAGTGCATGCATCATTTATTTTTATATAGTATATTTTTTTCCCGACGAAGATGAAATATGCCTATCGCCCCCAAATAAAAAGCGCAAGTAAAAGATTTAAATTGTCTGGAATTTAAAGGTAAGTTCTCATCTTCTCTCATATCTCTCTTCAGGGGGGGCGCGTTTGACAATATCATTGTTATTACCTGCTCCTAGAGACAGAGACAGAGGCTAAGTGGGGATTTGTAGGTGCGGAGGAACACAATATCTTTTCTATAAGCCATGTATTTGTACTAAAGAATTAAATAAATATATATTTATATCAACATATAAATCCCTAACAAAATTGATTAATAGTTTAGTAATGATGACCGTGAGAATAATTTCCACACTAGAATTGTGAGTTCGAACCCCTTCTTCAAATTCTTAATCATCACTCCGCAGCTACGTGAAGATATAATTAACTTCATATGGTGTATGGAAGGACCAAGTTTTCTCCCGTTTCTGTCAATTAAGACTTTAAGATGTAAGATATTTGATATTAGTACGTAGTTCAAAGTGGGAATCAAAATATGTAGTTTTAGTTTGAAGTAAAATAGATAGAGAAGTTTTGATTTTGTTTAAAAAGTTGGAACATGCATGTATCACTACAATAAATATGAAATAGCCTTATGAATATAATCTACGATATTAAATTCGTCATTAGTTATTTGTTTTTAAGACAAATTTATATTGGTGCTTAATATATAGACACATATTTTTTAAATAAAATGACGAAACTAAGAATCGTAGCAAAGTTTTGTTCCCTAAAGTTTTCCACCAAAAAAAATTATTTGGCCCATTTTGTAAAGTAGTTTGTTAGCACCAATTTAAAGATGCGAATACCATGATTTTTTCGTCATTCATAGTGTATGTAAGTTATGGCAACTACGACATCAAATTTCGTCATTAATTTATCGCTTTTATGAAAAAAAATTTACTTTTTGTGCTTATGAAATATGAGACCATTCTTTTAGTGACGAAACATAAAATCTGTAGCAAAGTTTTGTCCACTAAAGTTTTCTACCAAAAAATAGACGTCATTTCGTTAATAGTGTTCGGCACGAATTAAAAGTTATCAGTGACAATTAGTTCTCACTAATACTATACTAATTCATGCAAAAAAATTCTCTTATAAATTTAATTAAATTTTGAACACCAAAAATTTCGTCTAACAGTTAGATTGTTTACAGATAGCGCAATTAGAGTTTGTGTTAAGATTATAATTTTTGGCTATGAAAATTTTATATTAATTATGACATTTATTTCGGCACTATAAATAAATAATTGGTGACAAATATTTAATTTTCTTCTATAAATCTAATGATTATAAGTGACAACAAAAATTTGTCACAAAATTATAAGGTGTTAAATCCTACGACTTAAATTTTGTAGTGATAATAACTATTGTTACGAAAAGGAATTCATAGTTAAACTAAATTTTTTTTCTACAAATTGGCTCATAATTACAAGTATGACTTACAAAAGAATAATCCAGTGTTTCATAAGAAGGTGACACAGTCCCTTAGTTATTGGCAAGTGTAAGGTATTAAAATCAATGAATTTGCTAGATTTTGTAAATAAAATTCAATATATCAATTTTCTTAAACTTACGCAATTATAAATGTATCATTTGAAAAATACACTTCGATTGATAGGTTACTGTGTGGGCACGGTTTCTACCACCTAGATCACTAATAGTTATTTGTTTACACTTTTATTTTTTATTTAAAATACAAACTTTCATTGATAAGCATGAAAAAAAAATTGTCAATCTTGTGCTAAGTTGTTGTGATTTCCTAATTAATTGTGATTGTAACTACATGATAAGAAGTCAAGCTTTTTGCTTTTGGTATATCAATATCATATTTATGGTAGTTCTACTACCTTACTTACGTAGAGTACTAACGAAAAGAAAACGTCGACTTTACCACTTAGACTTGCAAAGGTACAATCTATCATGAATTCTACTAACTTTTCATCAGTGTGAAAATTGAATTAAACAACAAAATAAAAGCACAAATAAAAGAAATGAACTATCGAGGATTTTCAATATATTATGTGGAAGGTTACTATATTATTGGATCCAATGTTCAACTTGAACCATTAGTCATTTTTTTTTTATAAAATCAAAAAGTTTAATTTAAATAAATTTACGTTATTTTAATTGAAATAATTTTGAAAAATTTACAAAATAAAATAAATGAAATGACAAAATGTACTGAATATATTGAAAACATATTTAAAAAATAACACAGTTTATTCAAATATAATCTACTACAGTTGAATGAAATTGGTGGGTGGTAAATTGCATGCATTTGTGTATTATATCAATAATCATATAATATGTGGTTTTTCTACAAAATCCTAAATTGGAAAGAAGTGAATGAGTATAAAATAAAACAAAATTACAACAAGAGAGACTTGGTTTGATGGTAAAGCACTCTTCACTTTGCAACTTAGTTGTGAGTTTGATTCCACAGGCAGCTAATGTCTGGCCAATTTGAAAAAAGTGAGATAGTTGTGGGAGGGTGGGGGGGGGCTTACATACATTCTGATTTATAAAATCTCATTTTTAGTGACAAAGCATACTATTTACTACAAAAAAAACATACCTTTGTTTTATGTGTCATAAAGTTCACGTATTACTTGGAATGATTTTTAATTTTTGTATTTAATATACACGTTTCGACAAGCACTAAATCGTTTAGTATACTTTTTAGACACAAACAATTAGTGCGACTGTTTTCGGCACACAATCCGATTTTTTAGTGATGAAAATACTTTTATTAATAGAAATTATTTTGTTCCCTAATAATCAAATTTTTGTAGTGTACCTTGTTTTCGAGAGATAAAAAAACAAAGATCTTGAGCGACCTATCTAATAGAAAAATAATGTTCCTTTAGGATTGGGAGAACATTTTTAGTATAGGTTTTGATTACTTGGGATCTATATATATGGGATACAGTTGGGAATTCTAACATATTGTACACTATACACAATGTAGTCCTAAGGTCGTGAAAACATTGTAAAATTTGTTCTTTTTCTTTCATAGTGAAAAACTCTAGTTGAACCCCATTAAGTCCTTGTGTTATTCTAGCTTCTTCTCTATTTTCTTTGTTTATGATTGTGTGCTACTTAATCCACGATATTTCCATAACAAAAGTGAAGTGCTTGTCCTACATGATTTTATTTTTTGGAACTTTCACGTATAGTCACTCAAAAATAGCATAATTACTGTCCATAGTTATAGTTTGATAATTACAATTCGTAGCTACATGTTATAGGGATTGAAAGAGGCGGGCGATACTGGGGAGAGGAGAGGATAAGAAGTGAGGCAGAGAGAAGAGAGGCGAGAGAGATTGGGAGAGGGAGGAGACATGTGAGCGAGATTGGGAGAAAGGCGTCGAGAGAGGGCATAGAGTAGGGAAGGAATTAATTCTCTATGAACATATGTAGATAAATTATATATTAAATAGAATTGCTTTGTCATATACTCGCAAGCTAGATTAGAAGAGAGAGGAAAGCAGCCAAGCGAAGATTGGGAGAGGATGAGAGACGCGAGCGAGAGAGCGGAGAGATAGGAGATAAGTTTAATTGTCATATGTATATCGATTAGATAATTGTATATTATACATATGTATTTGTATAAATATACATATACAAATATGACTTATTATAGAAACTATAAACTATAAGTCATGCCCACGTAATAATTGAATAATGTTAGTGTGAGTGGTAATTCTAACAAAGTGTAGTTATGATGAGTAATTAATAGTTAGTTTTCTTAAAGTAATACTTTTCCCTTTTTTATCTCTCTCTCAATTGTTAGGTTTCTTCTTCCGTCTCTCTCTGATGGGAATATGATAAAATCATGCAAGCATGCTGTCTTTGAGTTATGTCATCTGAAGACTGGACATTAAAAAAACTTTTCTTCTTTTAGAGATAAAAGATTGTGTAGATTAGGCAAGTTTGAGTTTCTTGTCAAGCGACGAACAATGCAAACATCAAATGGAAGCTCAAAACAGACATAATACTCAATAAAAACCCTCTTCTAGGAAAGGCTGCATTATACGTAAAGCGCTTCTTGGAATCTTAGTTTTAAGTTCAAGAAACATCATAATCGGAATAACTACAAAAAGAAATTTGACATGTTTCCCGAATCATTCACACAAGTTAAACAAGAATACTAACCCACGAATATTGGAATTTTGGGAAAAAGACAGCGTCTTACTATTCCAGCTCACATGCTTCCTAATCTCGACCAGCAGAGCCGGTCTTGACCTCAATCTTTCGTTTCCCATTAAATTCCCATTGGCTACAACAACCCAATGTTGGCATGATTGTTCGAGTGATCTCTTGTACTAACTAACTGGTTGATGAATGGACTTTGTTTCCGCACTTGTTGTCAAGGCTGCATCAGAGTTGGAAATAGTCCCTTTTCTCTCTTCCCTCGTGACACAAGCTGTACGACTAAGATCAAATTTAAAACTGTAGCTTCCAGGAATCCATTTCGACAATTGGTGGTGTTACACGTCCATTGATGATTTGCATTTCTTCACTTTAGATTAGCTGCATATTCGCTGTTAGAGATGGATCTTTTTTTTTCCCAAACTCCAGTAAAAGTGTAATAAACGTGAAGAAAATGACGGACAGTGAGAGACTCCAATGGTATGTGCACCTAATAGAAATTGTACAATGTAACAATGATTTTTTGTAGTATGGAAAGTTTTAACATAGAATAAGCAGAAATGAGCGCAGATTCACTATTTAAACTTACAGACAATATACCAATTCTTTTAGGTCAAGACCCTTGCTGGCAAAAGACGTCTGGAGACTGGAAAAGTTATTGTCGGAGGAGGGATGTTTTGCCAAGGCTTCGAGGCGTTTTATAACACTTACCCACATTCCATCTCTTCTAAATACCGTAGTTGGAACCTTCCAGTAAGGGCCTCCCTGCATAAAAAGGAAGACAAGATTAACAACCTATTTTTCAGCCCGCAATATGGTTCAGAGTTTTGTACTTACTGTGACTACAACAGAGTCTCTAGCAACCAAGGCAACAATATCCGCACATGACACAACTCCAGGGCATTCAGCTTCCAATGCTTTCTTCACACCATCGATAAATGAGAAGCCTCTCAGCGTTTGATTAGGAACAGCCACTTTTTCAGTCTGGTTTTTAGTGCTCGAAGTGAAATTCAGGAGTACAGAACCATCACAACCCTGTTAAGAACCCAATAAAATAAAATCAGGAAACTACATTATCAGTGGCAGAGCCAGAAATTTCTTAAATGGTGTCCAGAAATAGCAACTTGTTATGTTAAGGGTGTCCAAAATAGGTTATTTAATCATTTTGTATATCATTTTACTTGTATATATGCTAATGTTTATCCGATGAAGGGTGTCCAATACAGTATGTGGCTACGCCATGTACATTATCACTTTAAGAAATGCACTCTTCATAAAATGAGGTATAAACTTACCCTAACAAAGCAATGTGGAAATGCATTCTGAGCAACGCATGGCAAAGACGGAGCCTTTGGGATTTGCCTTATCCACATAATCCTTGAATGATCTTTTCGCCTTGCTGACAGCTTCCTTGCATAATTGAGCTGCACACTGACCATACTAGAACCACATTCCTAGTAGTATACACAACACTAGAAAATTACCCAAATCACCAAATTTAAACATTTATAGTACTGATTACTTCTTTTTGCAACTTTTTTTCTTTGTTGGAGATGCTACACATATCAAATCCAAACAGAATAAAAAGAATTTATAGGCATATAGCTTTAGCTAACTTGCATTAGTTTAACAAAAGATTTGTTAGAGTCTATCTCTTTCATTCAATGAGGTTAGTATGTCATGATCATATTGACTGATCCTTAGACAAATAAACACTAATTTGATAATATCATTATTGTTACCTGCTCCTGGAGATTATTGCTACCTTCATAATGGTGCTGCTACCAAAAAGAAATAAAAATTAGTGGCAATAAATATATACATTAACAAAGATTACTAAAGTCTTTATCGGCATTAATTAATTGTCATTGGATCAAATATTGTTATATGCTCTAGAGACATTGCTTAAAATACATATTTAGCAGCAATTAAGCTCTTGTTATTATTGTCTAAATAGAGTAAAAATTAAGCTTTTTTTTTTTTTTTTTTTGTTGTATCTATTGTTAACTTCCATGGATTAAGGCCATTTCATTATTGTTTTTTTTTTGTGTGTTTATTAAGAGATAGTATAAGGTATTTGGTATTAGTAGTTCGATGTGCGAATCAAAATATGTAGTATTAATTCAAAGTCTACAAAAAGTTGGAACATAAATGTATTAAAATGTAACAACTTCACCAGAAACCACCAACCTTAAAAGTAATTTTATTTGCTTCGGTATTCTTTTCCTTTTGATGCCTGAAGATAATTTGACAACATAACTAAAAGAGTCATTCCATCAAGGCATGAAGTCTAATGTCTAAGTCGATTGATCATCATGATCGAGTCACCTGCTATAAATCGGGATCTTAGCAGTTTTAGCTAACGAATTGAGAATCAAAATAAGCCACAAAAATATAAAGGTAACCAAAATAAGCCACTATTTTAGTAAGTAACTAAAATAAGCTTAGTGGAAAAAAAGGTTTCAACTATATCCATTTTCTAAACTTTTCCTTTTAAATTGTCATACCGTTTAATTGGTAATATATAACGAAATTTTTCTTTACTTATAAAGTGGAACTTTTATTCAGTTATAAAAAGTTGTTTTTTTCACCTTCAACCTTCACCTTCTCTCCCTTTTCCTAAATTCATTATAGCACACTTTAGGTACACATCCTAATAAAAAAGTTTTAATATAGCCAACTTCAAATCTTATGAAAATAAAATCAAATAAATTAAGAGGCAGAATAGACGTAAAATATAAGACAAATAAAAGTATCTATGTCTAAAGTACACAAAATTATCTTTTTGTCAGCTTTAAGTGAAACATTTTCTATTATTATTTTTTTTTCGAAAAATATCAACAAATCTTCCATACTTTTCCCATTGGTGATTTTATTGTTTGATTATTTCTGGGCACCATCGGTTGTCTTGACTAACAACATACATAACTAGTGTTTCGGATGAGAATGTGTTTCAAAAGCTCCATGAACCTCGACAACTAAGCAAAAAAACCTCCCAAGTACATAAAAGTTTTCAAAGCCCGCTTGCAACCAAGATAGGTTTTTCTTTTACTTACTGAAAAGTCTATCTTTATAAAAAACAATTGTTTGACAGTCTTTGATGGGAAACCTGAAATTAATAATAATATTAATTATCAAATAAAAAGTAAATATTTTATTTTCTTATTAAATAAAAATCATCCTAGGAACAAAATAGTACCTTGGCGTTCTTTCTATATCAACACGAGGATCACTCAACATCTTGTTGAAAATGTCCCTTCGAGGCACGTACCCAATCCATGTATGTTCTTTAATTTATATTCAACTTTCTTCATGTAGTATGTTTATCATAAAAGAAGTCACCTAAAATCGATCATCCTTGTTCTACACACGCCCTGCAAACAAGGTCGCCATAATCTCTTTGTCGATTTAATACCACAGCACTCCCTTGCTATCTTCAAATGTAGAATTTAACTGTTCCTTTGCACCTCTTCTTTGAATTGAATAACATTTCTTTTTTTCATATAAATAGCCTACTATTCATGAAATCTTCTGGTTCATGCCACGTCCTTGTGATGTATACTCAGCATGTGTAGCACCAAGCGATCTGGACTATCCGGGAGATGATCAAGATAATAATTTCATGATTACGAAATAGACTAATGGAACATTAGTTTTTGACGATCGATTGGAGTAAAAAAATCATCATCACTAGATGATGCCTCACATGGAACATTAATCCTCCTGATTCTCAGTATTATGCAATCACACTATCACTAGCGTGAAGGTGAGCCCCGTATTAAGGGAATGTCACTATCATCGATATGCACGAACAGATCATGGGCTCATCTTGTGTAATATTTTCCCTATGTTATTAACAAATATATAAAATTTTGGCTCATGCAATAACTTAACTCAAATGACAAAAAATAAGTGTTAGACCATAGGCGATAATCATCTCATCAAAAGTAGGCGGTACATGACATTTGAGGATGTCCTAACATTTTCCGTCATTCAAAGTTTGAGACTGATCAAATATTATTTAGTCCATAACTAATATCCTTATCTTGCTGAGTAAACCGCTACAAATATGTAATATAAAATATAAATAATTAAATAATAAATAATTGACCAAATCACAAACAATATCGAAATATAATATTGAGCATCTTACGCATCACTTTCATTTACAGTTTCCTTTAAATCAAAATCATATTTCTGTCCGGTAAGACTATTTTGATAATGTGTCATTTTTTATAAAAAAAATCAGTAGATGGAGTTTCCGGAAATCCTAACTTCTATTACGTTTTTCTAATTAGGAATGGACAAGCGACGATAAAGGAAGAACGTTGTTGACTAATCTCAGGCTTCTTCCTAACATAGATGCATCAAGTATTGTTAACTTGATTTGGATCTATATAGTCCATTTGAAACCCTCAAAAAATCGAGTTCAAAACGATTCTTTTATTATAGATATCCACTCTCAAAATTACTTGTCTTGTGATAAAATGAAGTATGTAATTTTTGATTTTCGACTATTATCAAATTAAATTCGTAACTGGTTTTATAACCCATTCTTTTTATAAATTGATGAAATAAATTTATGATATATCGACAATTAATTGGATATTTAAGCATTTTGTTTTGGTAGGACATTTATACAAACAGTATTTCGTCATGTATAATTTCGTCATCCCATAAAATGACACTTTAACTTTAATAGTGTAGAAGATATTTTTTTAGATCGAAAATGAACAAATATAGAAGACTTTATGTTGTAGGTGCTATCATTATATATAAACATCTTTTTAATAGAGATTGAAAGATTTTTTCAGAAAAATAAAAAAATAAAAATACATAATGAATATTTTTTTTTTTTCCGTTTTCATGACTATCAAAATTAATATAATTTAAATATGACAACACTGAAAAAGCTCTTATCTTCCTTCTTATAAAGTGTAATAAAAATTTCACTTTAAAGTGAAATAAAAGTTCCTCTTTCTAAAATGGAAGTAAAAGTTCCACTTTATAAAGTACGTTATAAAGTGGACAAAAAACTCCACGTAATAAGTGGAAGAAAAGCGTTCCGTTATATATTAAAAATAAACGTTATGAATGTAGTCCTAAGGTCTGGAAAACATTGTAAAATTTATTCTTTTTCTTTCATAGTGAAAAACACTACCTGAACCTCATTAAGTCCTTGTGTTATTCTAGCTTCTTCTCTATTTTCTTTGTTTATGATTGTGTGCTAGTTAATCCACGATATTTTCATAACAAAAGTGAAGTGCTTGTCCTACATGATTTTTTTTGGAACTTTCACATATAGTCACTCAAAAATAGCATAATTACTGTCCATAGTTATAGTTTGATAATTACAATTCGTAGCTACATGTTAGAGGGAGGAAAGAGGCGGGTGATACTGGAAGAGAGAGGATGGAGGCGAGCAAGAGAGGGAGAGAGAAGAGAGAGGCTAGAGAGATTGGGAGAGAAAGGAGACAGGTGAGCGAGATTGGGAGAAAGGTGATCGAGAGAGGGCAGAGAGTGGGAGAGAGATGAATCGTCTATGTACATAGGTTAGATAATTGTATATTAAAAATATGCATTTGTATATATCGCAAGCTAGATTAGAAGAGAGAGGAGAGAGGCAAGCGAGATTGGGAGAGGGAGGAGAGATGCGAGCGAGAGAGGGAAGAGGGAGGAGAGACACGAGCGAGAGAGGGAAGAGGGTGGGAGAGAGATTAATTGTATATGTATATCGATTAGATAATTGTATATTATTGATGGAAGGTTGGAAAGGCAATTTAGCTTGGCGAGCTTTGAAACAAACATCACAAGGAACAATAGAATCAGAAATACAAACAAAATGAAAAATAGAAAGATTTTTCATATTAGATATGGGCAAATGACCCAGTCTATTGTGCCAGAGGTTTACATCATTAGCTGAAAACTTTGAAGGAATTGAAATAGGACTAGAATTAGCTACTAAAACAGACTCATTACAAAGAGCATTATCAACTAGATGATCATCCTGAATAGATGTAGTGGAAGAGGGAACATGACTGGACTGGAGTGGAGTTGTGTTGAGAAGATAAAGCCCACCATGGACTTCACCAAGAACCACTGGCCTCTTCATAGAAGGGGCGGGCCTGCAATATAGCACAAAAAGATGAGATAATCAAGATACTGGTCAGTTGAGTTGTGAATTTGTGGACAGACAATAAATTGAACTTGAAATCAGGCACATAAAGCACATTATGAAGAACCAGATCATTAAGTAAAGAAATACTGCCCTTGTGAGTTACTTTCATTCGATGTGAATTAGGTTGACAAACATATATAGGAGAGGGTAAGGAAGTGAGATTGAAAAGCAGTAAAGATTCATAAGTCATGTGCTCGGAAGCACCTGAATCAAGAATCCATGAATGTGAATCAATATGAGTGAATAAAGAAAATGTAGTAGGATCGAGAAGGGGTTTGATTATACCAACACAATTGGCTAAGACATTGACATCTGATTGTTGCTCATTCTGTTGGCTAGGCTTGGCATCTTGCTTCGGCTGGAATACACGTGAAGATTGTTCTGGAGAGAAGTATTGTCCAGTAGACATACCATCAGGTAGTGTGGCGCTAACGAAACACTTGGGTTCATACTGGACTTTGTGAATGGAAATTGAGGGGTAAATCCCAATTATCTATAACAATTAGAAATCTCATGATTAGTAAGCTTACAATGAGTGCAAAACTTCCCTGTCTTAGGTCTCTCAAAATTAGGATTGAATGAGCCTCCCATTCTGATGGGATTTTGCAGTTTTCGCCTTTCCTTCACATGTACAAGCACAAACACAATAATCAGAAACATTAAGAGCATCGAGTCCATCCCATAACTTCTTCACCTTGGTGAAGTAACCTGCAATATCATTGGCCCCTTGAACAACATCATTTAGTTCTTGTTGAAGTTGATATAGTTGTGCTCCATTGCACTGCCCAAATCTGGCCTCTAATTCCATCCAGATTTCTTTTGCAGTGGGATAATACAAGATAGATTCAGCTATGTCTCGTGAAAGAGAGTTGAGGATCCAAAATATTACCATGTTGTTGCATCTGCTCCAAGCAGAATGCCGAGGTGATGTGATAAGAGGCACAGTGGGAGAAGAATCAATGAAACTTAACTTGTTTTTGGCAGAAAGAGCAATGGCAATAGCTCTTTTCCAACCAGCAAAACCCTTGCCATCGAAAAGGGAGTGAACCAACATCATACCGGGAGAATCAGATGGGTGAAGGTAGTGAGGGTGAGAGGCATCGAGTGCTCCACTCGCAACAACGGTGCTCTGCATATCTGTGGTTTCAACCATGATTGAAAAAAAAGAGTAGAAATTCAAGCGAAGGAAGAAAAGAATTCCTAACCCTAAAATACCATGTAGGAGAAAAGAAAGAAACTTTGGGAAATTTCTCTTATGATATTGAAGATGATAAAGGTGATGATATCAATCCACTGTACAAGCGTAGCTATATATACAAGAAAGAAACCTAAAATCTGTAACTAACCTCCAGCTGTCATATTTACAATTGGTTAGTCCTATAACAAACTTTTTTCTTTATATCATATCATATCATTCATTCATATATTATTATAAGCATGAGCTCTAAGTGTTGTAAAGTTGTGAATTATACTTTGTTCATATACTAAATTAAAAAGTAAATAAAATATTTTATCCAAATATAAATTAAATATTAATTTAATAGGAATTGCATTGCATAAATCATTTAGTAGCAAAATGAAGAAGTTCAGCAGTCTATTCAATTACTATGTGTGAGACACAAATAGTGAACATAATAAAGTTCAAATTAATATAAAAGTTGAAACGTATTTGCTAATTATGAGGCAAGTTTGAAAGGGATCAAAGTAAGTAATTGAGGGAATATCAAGAGTTTTTATCAACAAACAACTTCCAAGGATACACTAGATAAACATACTTCAAATTATTAGTCATTCAACACAAGTTTCCTGATTAAGGAGGAGGTACAAAAATGTCTTCTAATTTTTCAAGGTACAATTTATGTAGTCTTGATTTTACGTTGATTTTGCTGAACTTCATTTTGAATGATAACTTTCTAATTTTTTTTAATAGGTTAATAATCACACATATCAAATGAATGTTGTTGTACATATATGGGTGTGCGGTTGAATGATGATCAACTCTCCTTTGAAAACTTATACCACACAAGAAATTAAGATTTAGCAACAATTATTGATTTTGTTTTTGCCCTATCTAGGGATGTTGTTGCAAGACCAGCTACTTTTGGCAACAATATAAAGTTGTTGATGTTGTTGCAATAAACGATGATGCGCAAAGTTTTTGCAACAACAAAATATATTGATGTCAAACTAACTTCATTGCAACAAAATAATTGGTGCCTAAATGACTACAGTTGTTGCGTTCTAAAAACTTTTGCAACAAAAATAGTGTTGCACAAATAGTTTTTACCAACAAGATTAGTTGTTGTTAATAAAAAAAAAAAAAAGGACAAAAAGTAGGTAGTTTAAAAATTTTTTTTTTGGGTGGTAGGACGGCTTTTTAGACAACAATTAATTTTTGTTGCAATAAACCTATTTTTCTATACATTTAGCACAATTTGTGAGTTTTGCTACATAAATCAGACACATTTTCTTTTTCTAAATTTTATACAAATTATTTTCTACAATGTTAGCCAACAATTTGTGAATAGCCTGTATATACACCAATCATTTTCTTTAGCAAAACTTCTTCACAAAATATAATATTAAGAATAATATAAATTTGAAAGGTCAAGAGATGAGGAGGGATGATATCCAAAGAAAAACTAAATAACTTATAGATGTGTTGTACTTTTATCGAAAACAATAGCAAAGTCATTAGTTATATCTAATCCAACTAGCTAGTTATAACTTTTGGAATTGTCCAATCTTCCATAGTACTTGTATTGAAGCAATGGTCAAATTATGTATGTTCATCCTGCAAATAAAAAGATAAATCTACATTATAATTGATTTCAGCAAGCTATAAAAATACACAAAATATAAATCAAAAAACAGGATATTCACATCAATACACTGCAATAATACACCCAAACACACTTAATATCATGATAAATCTCCTTAGTTTCTTAAATTCTTCAATTGAAAATGACCAAAACAGAGACAACTTGTAAACTGTATAAAGTAGAGAGAGCGGATCTTTTCAGATTGTGGCAAAGACCATCTGTATTCACAATTTTTTCAACCCCAAGAATGTCACAAAAAATCAGATTAAACTCTAGAAAATTGTAGGAAAGACGAGTGAGATTTTCCAGACTTTGGCAAAGATCATCTGTTACTTCCTTCACACCAAGAATATCATATAAACAAAAAGACGTCAAAATTAAATCTTAATCGCCTTTAGTAATAAAATTTTTAACAGTTCCAGATTCTAAAAGATTCCTGATTCCTCTTCTTCTCAAACTGACCAAAGAGCATAATTGGAGTTCAAAGAGAAAATAAGCTAAATGTGAAACACAAGAGACAACTCTCTATGTGTAGGATTTTAAACTCTTTTTTTTTTCATATCAACTTCCTGTGGCAATTACTACTCTCCACATCAGATGCAGACAATATTCTCATCAAAAGTGCGAATATAATCATCCGTCATATTTATAATTTCAAAGCTAGAGAATTTCTCTAATATTCCCTTGGCCTAGGTATATACTACTACAAATAATGATGAAGACATATTTCATAAGCCTTGTATTTGTAAAATTGTGCATTTCCTACGACAGAGAATGTAACCCTTGTATATCACGATCAAGAAATTGCAAATTACAAAGATAACCAAATATTCATTAAATTTTCAACTCATTGCAATTTCTAGTAGTAATTTTTGTAATTAACATAAACTATGTTATGGGATGAAGGCAGTAGTGTAGTAGGAACTTAACTCTTAGAGCTGGGAGTGGTGAAAACAAGAGAGGATTAGGAACATACCTCACTGATTTCTTATTTTCCATCTCTACACATTTTTTCCTCAAGTGATGATTTTTCACTCAAAAGCCTCTTTTTTGTTTCTTCTGCGGTACGCAACATACAACGAGCTTCTCAACTCTTCATGGATTTATTAAAGGACCTGTAATTAGTGAAGTCAAATTGGTTTTGATTTTATGAATACGAGTCTGGGACAAAAATATAAAGGGCCAAAATAATAGTTTTTAGCATACATGATTATTTGCGTCGACCATTCTTTCGGAGTAGTTTTTCTTTGAACCTGGAGAACTCAACTTGGGAAGCCGCATGTCTAGTTTCGCTTCTCTGTTAGGAAGCCTAGAAATTAAAGAATGGAAACAATAAAAATGAATGATTGTCCCCTTGATTAAATCAAATTTTATCACATTTAAAAAATAACTTAAGCTCTACATCTTTTTAATTGCACAATGTATTGAATTTATCACATACATAAATAGCCATTCTAAGTTTTGATTCTCACAATTCAGGACGTCTTTCAAGTTATCCAACTCTTTCTTGCATCTGTGATTCTTGATTTTTTGTAATGTAAATCTCCTGCAATTGCTCACCAACATAAAAATTATAGCTTTAAGTAAATAGATATCAAAATTGTATTCTTTGTTTGATTTCATTAAAAGTAATTGATGGATATGCATAGAGATATAAACTTAAAATAGGAGATGTAATACTAGCCCAAAAAAAGTTGTACTAATACCTACGAAATAATCTAATAGTTACATTACTAAAAAGATAAATATTTTAAATATAAAAATTACTTACCAATTGTGATGCAAGACATGCAGGAACTTGTTCTCATTAGAAGTAGTTGAAGTTGTAAAGATATTGAAAATTGAAGCAGGGAAGCGTCATTGGTTAAAATATGGTACAATTAATAAACTTAGATGTCGATTAACCAAGAATAGAATGAGGAAGAGGTGTAATAGATAGTGAGAATTAAAAAAAATTATGTAGCGATGAAACATCTACTAATTAGTGATGTATACTATAAACTAAAAAAAAAAACAAAATTTACATTGGATTCTTTAAAATGACGATATCGCGCCATCATGCTCTCTTTTAACAATTTTTTGGTCTGACACTAAACGAAAAATTCCATCTAATTCTCGGTTCTTTCGCTCTCTTCAAGTTGAGTCTTTTAACTTTCCATTAGGTGGATCTCACACTCTCTCGTTTATAGCGGTCGGTCTTCGTTTCCTTTTGTTGTTGCTCGAAGTTGTTCTTGAATTTCATTTCTGAGATAGGCTAACTCTGACTTAATTCCAGATCCTTTTCCAAGAATGTGACTTTGATTTTCTCCCATTATGCACAAATGCAAGCCATTAATAATAGGATCACATCGGGTACCCTCGTCAATATCTTGAATTTTTTTCGAGCAATAAAGTTTTCACTTTGTCTACAAAAAAGGTTTATACAAACATTAATTCTTAATATAATTTAAATAACTCACTATATTAATAAAGGTAAAGACAAAGCACATTGACTTTCAGCAGCAGCACTAGTAATCCATTGCCCATTTGGTTCATGTGAGTTATTTCCCAAGTTTTTGAAAAATTTGGCTCTTTTACAGTGTTTGTATTCCTTTGTCAAAACAAATGAAATTATTTATTGTTCAAAATTGTAAGAATAATCGATCAAAAGAAAAGACATATATCTCAACGCTTCATAAGACACCGCTTATTGAAAAAAGTTTTTCTCAAGCAAATAGATTCACTTCTGGTTTGCCTTGGTTTATTTTTTTTCTTTCATCTTTCTGCATTAATTTAAAGTTAAGAAATTTATTTTGATCTGAATATAAAAAATGTAAAAAAATACAGCAAAAATATAAAAAGGTTGAAATTTTCACTTTTAACTACCTGAAAGCATCAAGAGCTGAAGTAGTCTACCAGAAATTTCCTCAGTTTCATTACATCTGTTGGTATATTTGTAGACTCTCCTCTTTTGTAGAAAATTTCTTAAAATGATCATGATGTCTGCTCGACGATATCGATATAAATTTTTGCTGTTTGAGAATGGATATTCACGATTGTGTTGTATGTCCGGAAGCTGAAAGGTCGCCTGTAATCACAAAACAATAAAATAAAATAATTATGTTCCAAGTAACAGTAGATTCCTGGTGAGGAAAGACACCCCTTACCACAACTAATCAAGCTGGTAAAAAAAACTCACTCTCCTATCTCCAAGCAAGTTTCTACCAGGCCATAATCCCATTTGGCGTGTGAGTTTTCGAAAGTTGTTAGTAATAGGAGGAACAAACACATAGTCCAATAGATGAACAAAATTTGAAGTACTCAGTCAAAGGAACAAGAATACCAATTGATAGGGAGATGCAAAGACAATGCAAATGAAAGTATAAAGCATCTTTCTTCAAGAGTCTTCAGTGGTCATGCACAAGCCTGATTGCATTTTTCTATGGGATCAACTCAGGCTAGCCTGATCTCGCTTAACAGTTCCTAGATATTTCAGTTCTAATCCAGGGCACACCACATCAACCTGATAAGGCAATTAAGTCTACATTCTTTCTGCTTACATGTCTTGATTCGGAGATAGCAGTTGAGAGATAAAGTTTCTAAGGCGTCCTTTCTATATAATAGTTATATGAACACTTGATTTTGGAGATTCAAAAACAAAAAAAACCACACATCAGAAAATTATCAGATAGGATATGAGATCTAAAACGAGAAATGAAAAAGATTTAGCGGTAACAGTAAACCAAAAACACATCACATGTAAAGAAAAGTAACAGTTGGAGAGAGAAGCATTATAGCATCTTAATACAAAGGGGAGAAGCACCAAACACCTGGCAGATTAAAGTTAAGGGAAGCCAATGACCAAACTAGACTATTACATAACATATATTACAAAATGTAATGACCGAACATGAAATAAAAACAATAAATTGTGATCACACTGTGTACCATTTGAAACAGGTTGTAGAAGTGCGCCAACACCAACAAACTTAGCTTTAGCCGTCTTTGTCCAATAGATGGCGGATGGAACAACATGCTAGAAAATAAGCCCATGCTTGAAGAATATTAGTATAATTATATAAAAAAAAATTTATTATTAACCAATATTTATCTAACAGAAGAAAATAAAATTTACTCTTGAGACACCATACCTTAAAACTAATGCATGAGACGTTTGGTTACTGTTAAATGATTTTGCTGCCTGCTTACTGCTTTCATGTTGTTGTCCATGTTTTTATGAAAAAAATTAATTCGTCTATAGTATTATTATAGTACTTGCTAAGATAGTAATTGTTATTGAAGATTTTGAATATTTATATGTGCAATTAAATATTTTAATTTGTTATATTGATTCGGCTCTCGATGAAAAAGGACCGAGCGGACAAGGCGAGGGAATAAGAGTTGGTTAGATTTAGACATGGAAATGGGGAAGAAGAAGTAGTGAAGAAACTTATTTCTTTGTCGGATTGTGATCTGGATTGCAGGTTTGGGAGAGGGCATTCGGAAAGGGCAGTTTTCTTGATTTTGAGGTAAGGTTCTTCGGCTGCCTATCCCTACGAATTTACACGATAGGGGCAGAGTTGCACACTTAGAGGAATATTGACACAGAGGGAGTACCTTTCTTTATACAATTGGGGAAGGCCTTGAATTAATATTTCATCTCCCATAAATCTAAGATGAAGACTGTTTAGCTTTATTCCAATCGTTTTACATGGCCATACAAATGCCTTCATCACTAATAACAAAGATTCACGACAAAAAGTTGCCAACACTTTTTAACGATTTAAATCTGGCATCCGAACTAAAATGATCGGTTATAAGTTATATCGGTAGGGAAATATTGCAGAAATCTCTTGCAGAAGCTACCTCTATCACTGCTGAAGGGCAAAGGAATGCAATAATCTGCCAACTAATCAAGAATCAGGAACTAGTGTTCCTAGTTATACCAGATTACCAGGCGGGTTCAGTTTTTGATCTCCAAAGTGTAAATCATAGGTTTAATCTTTGAGTATGTTGAAGGTTGTAAAGAAAGATAATAACAGGATGATACAACTATTAAAACGGACCATTTCTTGTGAATCTCCAAGACAACAAAGGGAACTTTACTCTTAATATACGATCACTCGGGTCTGCCTTTTGATGGACCTGATCATTGATTTTATTAATGAAGCAGTGAAATAGAATAACAAATTTAACTGATTTAATTTACTATTTGTGTTTAATTAATTGTTAAAAAAGGCACTTAATTTACCAGAAGAACTACCAACTCTTTTTGGATCATGCTGCCAATGAAGATAGCACTTGATGTCACTTCTGCTAAATTTCCAAATGACATTCTTGTATAGGTTAACACATACATTAATAGTCCCAATCAATAGATGACTAACTGTATGAGTCTTGGGAGCAGGCACAACTTCTTTGTGGAGTTGTAATTGGGTCTATGGTTGTTGATCATGTGTTCTCTTAAGTCTATTTTCGTTCATGGTCAAATAAAAAAATAAACGAAAGCATATTTGTGCAGCAGCATGGTCCTTATGTCGGGAAATACCTTGATATTGTACTGGCTTATGCCTTAACTCGATTACGTAATTCTAAGTTGGACGTATATTTGGTGGGCTTGGTTTGTCAAGGGTATAGTTAATAGGCATTAAAGCACTGATTGTGTTCCTCTGCACGGCGAAGAAGGGCTCAATTGGTTTAACTGTAAGTGCACTTGAATGGCATGTTGTCTAGTTGTTGCCTACTTGTTAAACTAACTTTAAGTTCATAAATATCAGTTTTAACTAAGAACTTTACTAGGCTTGTTAAATGGCTACTGCATGGTTTGTTTACTGTTATGATTATGTAGACCTTTACGAGAACCTTCCAATGTTGGAACTAAAGGATGTTCTGCTACCAAAATCCAATTAGTGGAGAAGATTGAAAATGGCTTAATGCATATAAAGGTAATACCCAAACCAGTCCTGTTATGTGCAGAAGGACAAAACAAGACGAGATGACGAGCAAGATTGCGATAATAGTGAAAAACGGCAGAGGAGATTCCAAACATATGTTATTCCATCATCTCAGCGGTATATTTCTTAACCCGTTAGAAATCATAGGTGTGCTTGGGTAATAGTTTTTAGTTCTATGTCACAATTACCTATTCTGACCACAAGATGTATGTCAGCTCTATCACATTTGTAGTGATGAAGTACTGAAGAGTTACCCTTACAACTTTCTATCTCGAGCATATGTCTTCAACAGGCATTCATTAGGAACCCTATTATTAATGGGGAAACGACTTTCAACGGAGCTGAAACGTTAGATCAAGGATTGGTGCAAAAAGTGAATTCTATACAAATTTTAAAAGGCCAACAGGCACTACAGTAATAAACATTCTTGCCATAACAGAAAAAAATAAGGTCACAAGCATTAATCAATGAATAAATAACAAAGCATACTTGATTCTTGTAAGATAAGAACATTAAGTCTACATACCTCGAGAAGAGAGAGAGAAGTATTGAAAATCTAGAATTGATAGAATATTGACGTTATTCTGTCTCTTAATCCGTTTGAATTTGAAGTCAATACTTTGACATGGCTATATATGTTTCACTCCAGATACACAGAAACTCTAACAATTCTTAATGTTATTAGATACAGATAGGCCGTTGTTCAAATTTCAAGAACACCTTTTCTTTTGTTGTGCTAACAAAAACAAGTCTTGTTTTTTTTCTGGAACAAAAGAACCACCACAAATAAATAAATCAAAAACACCCAAAACCAGTACTAGCCATTTGTTACTCAATCGTCATAAGTGATAACTAGTCGTAGTAATATTGTCACTCAATCTCAGCAAAAAAGAAGGGGAAAAAAAAACCTTAAACAAAGGCATGAAATCTTAGAAAATTAACCTAGGAGACTCAATCATTAGATAATAATACGAAAGAATTAACAAAAAAGTCCCCTCCCTTGTGTCGACAAAGGAAACTAAATCATAAGAAAATACCACAGAGATGACTTCCACAGGCCAAACGTTATTCTCAGTGAACAGAAAACCTAGCTTCAGTTTTACCTTAAAACTGAAGAAGATAAGAAGAACGATATTCTGGAAAGAAAACTAAAAATTTGTGAAACTTTTTGCAAAGAAAAATTGGCAAAAATTAAAAAAGCCACGCGTTCCTATTGGCGGAGAAAACCAAAAAAAAACTATTTTGCCACAATATATGGGTATTGTCAATTAAATATATTAGCACACAAAAATAGTATGTTGCCAAATATCTTTTTTTAAGATAGCACCAAATTACTTAAATTATTGCCATTATTAAGGTGGGCAACAATATCAACATTGTTGCAAAACCTTGTTGCAATTTTTTAAATTTAAAATTTATTATATAATTATTATTAACTAAGATATATCGCAACATACAACATATTGACAACAACCAAAAATATGTTGTTGAACAATTTAAAAATGTACCAACAATAAATTAGGGTTGCGACTTATCAATATAAGAACCTAATATAGTTGTTGCTAAAACGTGGTTGCTAAATCCTTAATTTATTGTAGGTACCGCAAGGCTCCCACAGAAAAAGAAACGTCGCATTTTACCTTTTAAATTCTTTAACTGATGATGTTCTTGGAAATGTTAACCTTGTTGAGGACTGTCTGTATATTTAATTGCTTATAATGGGTCGCTTCGGAGACTTACTAATGTGACCAGTAGATGGAAAATATCGTGAGAAACCACTCGAAAAAAAAACATCATAATTCTCCAATAGTTATTATATATTTTTTCATTATTTTTTTTATTAAGTTTTATTTTGGGTACAGTGCAACGCCACCACAAGTGCCCGGGACTAGTATTATAAAAAACAAGGGGATGGTGAAGCTCAAACTAAAAGTTAAATTACCATTTTGTCCGTCACTTAAATATTTTAAAATATGTTTTTATGTAAAAATGTAAAAATATATTTAATAAATAAGTTTACACAATGAATATAAGTCTTCAATTTAAAATTTATTGTATAATTAAGATATAAGGGAAGATAAAAAGGACATTCAATGAATGAAATAGTTATATTAATGTGTTAGGGGGAATGTTCAAACATTTCAATGAAATGAAAAGTATTAAAGAAATGGTAAAATTGTCATATATTACACATATCCCAAAAAATTTATTCTTATCCCTAATTTGTATATTTTCTCTTCAGGTTTTCTGTCACCGACAACATTGTGTGTTGAATTTGGTTTTAGACATGTAAGACTCTCATCTTTCCTCTCCTTTTTTACATAAAGTTTTTATGGTATATGCTTAGATTGTATTTCGTAGAATGTTTTAATTTTGTATTTATCATTAAATTCATGCTCAATTCGTTAATAGTTGTCAAGGATTGATCTTTCACAATAAACTATTAAATTTTGTTGTCACCAATTTATGAGGTAGATTTTTAATTTAGGGATAAATATGATGACTTTGAGGCGGGGTGGAATTACTTTGTGCTTCTACTTTTCATGATAAGTATTGGATTGACTTCTTATTGTCTAAATCGATATTTAGTGGCGTACTGCATTACGTTATGAAACTTGATTATTATTTTAATAATTTAAGATTTTTTATAATGTTTGTGGATTTTAAGAAAGTTTATATTGTTTCGTCAAGAGTAACATACGCTTAAAAGTAGAAAGCATGCTAGACAAAAGACTTTACGATGAACGGTTTAATTCTATATTAAATTAAAATGTGTAACTAGTTAATTAAACTGATATAAATAGTAACTCATCAAATTAGGGGGGGTCATGAATTCAACCACCATAAGGTCTAAGATTGGATTGATTTAATGTTGGAGTAAATTATGAATTTTTTGTTCTTTTGGTATTCAATTGGAAATATTTTATGGTTGTGTGGTCTCCAAAAAAAGAAAAAAATTGGATCTATATTATAGATAGTTTTTTTATATCTATATAAATATTGTATTATGGTCAACACTAACTCTTTCCTTTAATGTTAAAATATATAAAAAAAACTAGATCTATATTACATATATAGTTTTTTTATATAAATTATTGTATTAAGGTTCCACGTAACTATCCTTTATGTAAATTAATATTTTTCACTAATATTTTCATTATGATTTTTACTCCTACCTATCATTCATGATCTCATATGGTTAAAGTTTCACTTACATGATCCATGACAAATTTGTGTTCTTCAATCCACTATATAAATTAGTGGCATTTAATTACAAGATAGTACCACACTCCAAATAGGTGAAAAAAATGTACACCTCTATGCTCTCTTCTGATTCAGCTCTTTTTTATTTGTTTGGTTGAATGTTTAGGTTTCTTTATTTGTGTCCATTGATAACATTCTTAATATATATATATATTAGATATATATTATATATATATTATTATATATATATAATATAGATAGATAAACTAAACATGGAAAAGCTTCAAAATAAAAAAAAAGTTTTTAAATTTATCAGTTTTCTCCCTAGACTTAATTAAAGTTATCAAAAAATATATTTAAAAAATTCAATTTAATTATTCCTTTAACATCCAAAAAATGGTTGAATTTGACGTTAAATGAAATTAAAGTATATAGTTCCAGCAGTTTCATTTGACTTAAAGTTCATTTACTTGTAATATGACAAATGCTTTAGGCTTTAAGATTCTTCCTTTGGATGTAAGTATGATGCCATTTAAGTTCGGTAAATTTTCTTGTTTAAAGGGAATGTCTCTTTTTCTCATAAAAATTCTAATAATAATTTGTCCTTTTATACACTCTTAAAATCACGTTAGCAATAAGTCTTGTGCCTAGTTCATTTGGTTTTAAATATTCACAAGTTTATTGAGTCTTTTTCTCCACATCTTCAGCTTCATGTACTTGTCAACACCATCCCTTACACCAACCCACCTTCTTTTTCTTTTTTTGCTGACTTTTCTTAATTTTCATATATTTGAATCAATACAAGGTTCTATGACTTTGAACCACATTTGGATTGGTCCATGATGCAATTTCAAGATATGTATCAATTTAGTTTTTATTGTTCATGCATAATCGTTAGTTCATAAAAATAAATTCATTTTTCTTACAATATGTGTTTATCTTTAAATTAGAGTACTATTTTATATATGTGCGAAAGGTCTTATCGGAATTTGCAACCAATGTCTAATCTCAACTCATTGGTCTTGTATGTTGTTACCGCATTGTATTTGATTTGTTTGTAGCACATAAAGAAAGTCTATATATATATTATATAATATATCTATATAATATAATTTAATTTTATTTCATTGTCATAGAAGAATTGTTTTAGTATTTCGGAACATAACGTGCGATGCCGTTCATAGAGACTAGTGATGGATAAAAAGCTTATGAACAAAAAAGTTGAAAGTTTGGAATACGTTTTTACCTTTCTATAAATTAAATGGTTATAAAAGATTTCAATTTGATTGTATAAATTTAATGTAAATGTTAAGGACTTTTAGACGTTATAAGATAAGTCCTAATTAAAGATCTAATTTGTGATAGGTATCATCTATAATAGTCTAGAGGGAGATAACCGAAGTATTATTTTTAAAAAAAAAATTTACCTGAATGTCTTGACTGTCTCTACTTGAAACTGTTTTCTTAAACCCCTCTAATGAATTAATATAATCTGATATGGAAAAGTATGAGCCTTTATGATAAAGAACGAAAGTATAGTTTGAAGGGGGTGCAAATCTAAAAATTGGAGACACAAATTGGATAATGTCTCCGGTGATTATTGGTCAAGAATGACTCTGAGGTTACAAATTTAAATTTCATTGATGCTTAATGTCATGGATTTTAAACATTAGTGTTTCTGGCAACAGGAGGGGGACTAACGGCAATGGGGTGTTAAGATGCGACAGGGAGGGGAGGAGGAGGGGCGAAGTACGTATGGCAAGGGGTATACGTCTGAATATCTCATGAAACTCCAGCTGTTTCATATATGGACTCCGAAAGATGTTAAACTAACAATTAAGATATCTTTTGATATTTCTTCAATTCTATTTTATATAAAATTCAACTTCTTTATCTCATGAAACCCCTCAAAGATTATTAGGCTATTATTTTTATCTATAGAAAAATAGAGGACGAAGACTCTTGGATTTTGATAGGATATGAAAGGAGGTCAATTAAGAACTCAAAGAGTTTATGTACTAATTTTGTACCTTCTTTTTCATCTATATATACATCAATTTTATAAGATAAGTTCCTATATTATGTTTTTTCTATATTTTTGTTTCTTTTAATTTTTTTTCTCTCTGTTAGACTTCTGAATTTAGTTTTCTATGAATGTTTCAATTGTCGTAAGTCGTTATTGTATTTTGTACATGTTACATTTTATTATCATTACAATTTACATATATAATTTCTATAAAAGTTTTATCATTCTAACCGTATCTATAAAAAATTCACATGAAACGATACGCCATGCGGAAGCACCGTGCTCAGAAACTAGTATTATTAGAAGTGGGAAGAATCAGTTAAAAGTTGAATTACGGTTTTACTCTCCTATAAATTAAAAAATTATAATTAGTTTAATTAAATAGTAATGAACTTGTGAATTCTTAGATTAATTCCTTACTATACTACTATAACTTACTACTACTACTATATAGATTTATTATATATATTATTATTATTATTATTATTATTATTATTATTATTAATTATTATGGTTTACCCTCTATAAAATTAAAAAGTTATAATGTTAGTTTTTAATTAAAAAGTAATGACTTTTGAATTTTCTTAGATTCAATTCCCATTATATAATTATTATTATATTTTCTTAAAAGTGAAAAATTTAATTCAAAATCGGGAAGGCATTGGCCAATTTTACCCCGCCTATTATAAGTTTAAAATGTTTTTATAAATATTTAATAGTCAATATTTAGAATTCTCAATAAGTTTCTCTAATATATTATTTGTTATTCAGAACGAATTTTTATGCAACCTAAAATTTCAATATTTAATACTGTAGTAAACCTCTAACAAGTGATTATTATTATTATTATTATTATTATTATTATTATTATTATTATCATATTATTATTCTATTATATTTTGCACACCTTAAGTTATAGTTAATAAATTCAATGAATTCATTCCTTTCAATTCCATAATTTGAACGGATTTGGAAGTGGAAAATTGGTTCTTTCATGCCTACGAGTTCATACATGATTAATTGATTTAATTAACACAGCATGTATTACTTTTACCAACTCTTACAATTATAATTTGTCTTCTCATTTCTTAACTTGACTTATGAATTCTAACACTTTTTTTAAATTAGTAACCATTCTTGTAAGATAACATGTAGAATTTGAAAGGAGTTCATTAAGTATATAAGTGATGGTTAATTCAGTATTATGTCAAAAGGAATTTCATAAGAACATTTAAAAATCACTATATAAAGTAAAAAATGATTCACCATTCCTTCAAGTTTTGTGTCTTTATTGAGAATTCTAAGTTTCTTCTTTTCCCTTAAATTTTTTCTTCTGCTATGAACTAGAACATTGGAAAATAGAGAAACTGTATAGTTGTACATGTTGAATTGAATAATTGTCATATACAATGTACATGCAACAGTCAAAACATTCATTGAATAAATATGGATGAAGATTAATTTTTTTTTTTTGCTCCTAAGGAGTTAAAGGAGTGATAGCAGAAAGTCATGAGCTATGAAAAATAAGAAGTTGATTTAATTTGAAACTACTAATTTTAGAAAATTTTCATTTATTGGGGTTATTCTATAAGTTTTGGTACTGTTAATTATAATGCTTGGGATATAGATATAAATGCGATTGCTATTTTGTGTATTTGGAGGGAGTTATAAAATTATCTGGGTAGAGTCTTCATGGCATATGTGATTGCTATTGAAAAAATTATTTTTAATTTTTTGTATTTTGTAATGTCTCTTTAATGTAATCTTCTATTTGAACTCTTACTAATTATTTTATAGAAAGAATAGAAGTAGTGCAATCATATATTTAAAATATAGGATCAATATTAAAAAGAAAATACTCCATGAATAAAAACTATTTAGCTACCACAAAATATAGGAATCTCACTTGAGTAGAGGATTAGATTTACTATTTTCTAGACCTATATATATATATACACCACACAAACACACATGGTGTCAATTAAAATATGGATATTTATTAAATAATAAATTTTAAATTTTAATGTAAGAAAGAGTAAATGTAATTTAATTTTTATATGCAACGCTCCAACTTTTATTTATATTTTATTAGTTGGTTAAATAGTAATAAATTAATTTGAATTTAATAAAAAGATAAAATAGTATTAATTTTTTACTATGGAGCCTCCCAACATTTGATATATAGATATGAGGCATGTAGGAGTAAAAATAAAAATAGTCAAAAGAAGAAGTGGTATAGGACGTGGGAGGAAAACTCTGGTGTGGTATGGAAAGTTATATGTGATATGGAAGACACAGGGTTGATTCCTGTTCTACCGGTGAGTTAGAAATCTTCGCCTAAAAGTATCATGTTATTTTCAACGAAATTATAGGGAACGATTGTTACGAGGGTTTTGGTCATTATAGGCATCTAGGTCCGTATTCTGAGATCTTCTGTGTTGATTAACTTGGTCTTCGGCTTCTGCTGCTTGGGAATAATTGGGGGGAAAGGTCCATAATACTGAAGAGCTGAGGTTGATGATGTTTTTTCTTGATGTTTGTTTTCATAAAGAGGCGGAGAATCGGAGAATGTGGAGAATTGATTGCAAGTTTGGGTCAGGTATAATCGAATTCTTATCGAATTTCTTGAGTTGCCCGTTAGGTCTGCGGTTCGTCTTTATTATGAATTTCACAATTATTTTTCCAACATTGGTAGTTAACGGTGCAAATATTTGATTCATTCTCATTTTTCATGTAGTGTTTTGTAGTTTCAGGTCAATATGGAATTAGTGTCGTAGATAGATTGCTAATGCAATTCTATTGGTAATTGCTAGTGGATTCAATTGGATGGGGTTTTTGATTTAGGATTTTCGTTTTGTCATAGAAGTTTTTTATAGCAATTCATTTTAATCTAATGTAGAAAGTCTGTATTCATTTTGGTCTATTGTTGAACTCTTGGAAACTCAAGAAGTGGTTCTCTGTTTTCTGTTTCTATGGGTAACTGTATTGTACTATCGGGTTGGATGTCTTCAGTTGGGTAAGTCTGGACTGTTCCTGATTATGGGCAGTTTCCTGGTAGATAAGGTCTCTAAGGCCTTCAAGGTAGATGTGGGGATTGTGGATAAAAGCGAAAAAAAACAATTCTGGAAGAGAAGTACTTACGTGATAATGACTCCCATAAGAATACAAAGTATCATCGGCATCTCATTGACACAGGATTTTTAATGATACTCATAAGCACAAGCATAAGACAAGAAAACTAGTGCGATAATTTTCTTTCATGATCACAGTAAGAAGAATTGTTACCCTTACCGGAAATGCTTTTTCATGGTATAATTATATGATTGCTTTTAAGGCTACTCGGCAGCTCCCACTCTGATTCCCATCTTCTTACTTTTCCTTCCGGGGAATTGTAAGGACCCAATAGTTCAATTTTTGATAATTTTGTTGAAAATATTCATTGACTTTCATTAATAGTTGATGTGTTAATTGTGGATAATTGAATATTTAATCGATAGTTAAAGGGCTAAAGTGATTCATTTTAGTTAAAATATATTAACAATTAGTTTTACTATAATTAATTTGATTTTAATGTAAAATTTCACCACTTTAAAGTACCTAAATTATTTATTTAAAAAACAGAAGAGAAATAAGGGCCAAAAACCCGAAATTGAAACTTGGAAAATAGTATCTGACGGAGGAAAAAAGGAAAAAGGGATAACTTTTCGAGGGCGAGAACGTCACAACTCCCCAACCAATAAAAGTGGCCCCCTCCCCGTCTGAAATTGCATCAGGTAATTAAGAACATTTGAAACACTAAATTGAATTATAGAGGTTATATTATTATTATTAGTTTATTATTATAATGGGTTAGGAAAGAAAGTTGAGAATTTGAATGATGCAAAACCAAATTTGGTACCTATACGTGGACATAAAGATCTTGGTGGCCATAGTAATGATCGCCACATGTTGTAAAGCTTTCTTAATTATGACGGCATTGATTATTTTGCTTTTTCTATTTTTTACAGTGGTTCATTGTTTCAGGTTAAGTACTATAACTTAATTTTTCGGTTGTAACAAACTGTTTTTTAATCATCCAGTTATGATTCATTATTTTTGTGAAATATATTAGTGTAAGTTTATTATAAGTAAAGGCCATATATAGTATGGGGTTGTCCTGTTTTCTTGAAAAGGTACGATGGACATTTTAGATTTGAAATTTACGAAATATGAGATTTAAATTTATTGATTGGAATCATGACTGAAAATTTATCTATATCCTTTTTATATTATATGATCAATTAGAGTATGATATAGAAATAAGTGTGGAAAAATGGGTTAGGTTTTACGCGTGCGTGTCTTTGGACGGAGACAAGACCAGCGAAAAGAACCCACCTATTAGTGGCAAGTATGGCATAATAATGTATGTTGGGTTCAGGCGATTAAGGAGGGGCCATTGTTGAAGAGCTTTTAATTAAGTATATACTAGTATTACTCTTCAACATAGGATATTGTTTTCCTATTGTGGTAGTGCGTCAATCGGTGTTCTGTACTCTAGTGGCCTCTATTTAATTAATATAATTTAGTTAATGATATATATATATAAAAAAAAATGAAGTTTGGATTTACATCTAAGATGTTATATTAAGTATTAGATGTAGGGATTATGTGAATACCATTGGAAGTATGCTTATTGAAAATAAATTGGGAACTATCCTAGCTAGAAAAACCTTGGGAACTTGATTTAAGATCCGGCGGGCAGGACCCTCGAGTAATCCATCCACATCCATCATTGCAATGTGATCTGCCAACCATTTGCCCTGACCGTGTCTTTCTTCCTGCGTATTTGCTATTTTCCGAATCAACAGCCTTCACTATAATATGAACCGCAAGACCACCTTTTCAGTCGATCGCGGCTTTCCTATTCTAATTCGGGGCGAGGGTTTCTTTCACCTCGAGCCGGTGCCCTTTCAGTTCTTTAGTGTGGGCCCCCAGCGTTTGAGTTGCGTTGTGTAGTTTTAAAAGATTTATTGTGGAGTATTAATGTGGAATAGATTGCTTTGAGTTGGAGTTCAAACGAAAGGGAAAGGGACTCAAGTCCCTGAGTGAGTTCGTGATTGATGGAGCAAGTGGATTTCTACACTCTTGTTATGTTAAGTGGTTATGAAAATTGCGTGTTATGTCCTTGTGGTATATGTTTGAGAGTTAATGGGATTGGTGAGGGGTTGACTTGTCCACATTGAGTAATTTAAGATGGAAAAAAAAAAGATGGTAACAAAAGGCATGTGATAATTGTTCTATGTGTGATTTTCATCCTTTGTTGAGGAAAGGATGTTGAAGGTGGGTGAAAGGAATTGTAGATGGTGAATTAATGGTTGTGGGCCGGTGTGAAAGTGTATGCGATGGATGTTATGGAAAATGATAATATACTAATAATTTGCTTGGTAAATTTGTAATATGCATATTATGCGCGAATTGGTTAGTTTCAACCGTGACTCTGGCTTACCGACCTAAGGTGAAACCTAATCTCAAACTTATGGTGGTGGAGGTCTGGACAGGGACGAAAGGAACCCAGGAGTACGTGAAAGGATCTGTTAACATTTGCGTATGGGATCGTATCGCGCGTCCTGAGATGGATACTATATTGTCAAGCGGAGTACGCCGCTGCGATTACGGAAGACTGCAGATCAAGCAAAGATGAAGTAGGCGACGGACAGTCAAACGAGAGAAGCACCTACTGAGAGGTTACGATAATTATCGCAGGGTCGTTATTGTCGTGCGGCCGCGACAGATGATGGACAGATATGTCAACACCCATGGGTCACGGGACTGAGAGACATCGGGGCTTGTTGTATCACATAGGTCAGACATGCATCAGATGACTCCTGACATTGCATTCCATTGCATTGCCAACATTATTACATTAGTGAACTTGTGATATCGTATTTTGTTGATCTTCTTATTGGCCTTTCTGCGGACGTTTGATTGATTAATATTGAGATTGTTATTGCGGATATTGTAATTTGTTGGAGTATTTCTTGTTGAGGAGGATACATGTATGGTTGAAGTGTTGTTGTTGAGGATATGTAATTTGTCTAAAGTGTTGTTGTTGGCTACTGCTAGGAAACGGTGAGCTGTTAGGTTGGGTTGATTTTTAAGGAGTTTGTAGTTGTTGGAGGTTTGGTGGGGGGTGGTGGAGAAACCCGTATTTTATCCCCTCACTTGTGTTTAGACGTTTACTGCGCTGGCGGTACCGTGTTTGTGGTTTGGTGGACTCAACCCTTGTACTACAAATTTTTGGTAGGTACTAGCCCGGACTTTGGATATTCCTTCTCTTTGTCTGAGGTTCTATTGGAGATTTTTGTCAGTAGATGTTTCCCATCGCAGCAGGGACTTTCTGAGTCTCCTTAATTATGATCTTGTTCTATTCTAGACACAAGATTCATTTGCGACTTGAGTTTTTTTGAATCCAATTGAAGTACCTTTAGAGCCTTTGTACACGTGACTACAAGGTGGTTGGGAGTTTTATTTAAGTAGTAAAAAATGTTACTTAATTTTATTTCCGCACTTTATTGTAAGGTTGAGTTGCTAGGCGTGACTTGTCTTGGTGGGATTAAGACGAGTTGCCATCACGTCCATTTTGGGTCGTTTGACAAATGGTTATATAGGAGGCCCAGGTTCTCATGGTTTCACGTGTGGCAAGTCGAGTCCTAAATAGAGTTCGAGGTCGGTACGGAGAGACGTCTGTAACTTATAGTCGAGAGGCTATGATGACTTTAGGAAATATCTTCACTTCCTTGGGATTCTCTATCGTGCGTACTTGCCCCATGTTGAGTCTTATCGCTCACTCCATTCGCTCTCGTTAGTGATGATCGTGGCGTCAGTTTTCTTTTGTGATATCATTGGCATGTCGTGTATTGTTTTGATGTTAGATCTGGTAGGAGGTGGAAATGATTATACTTATGAAACGAGCGTGATCAATTACGAAAGAGTTGAGTAAGGTTAGTTATCATTGTAAAATACTAAATGACCAAATCTAGTACACAATCTGGTATAAGCAAAATCTGGAGTGGTTCGACCAGTTAGAAGTAAATGTTGAAGAATTAACTATGATACTACTTAAACATCTATTTGATGGGTAGAAATGTGTGACTGTTTGGATATGATATTCGCGATAGGTATATGTGTTCTAGTGGTGGATTTAAAGTCTTCACATGTCGGTCCACTAGTGGTATATGAAAAATGAATACGTTGATGTTAAGTGACATAATAAACTACTTAAGGCAGTTAATATTGTATTACATGCTCATATGGTCATGATGTTGCGTGTTGAATTCATATTGAGAGACCAACAGCTTGTTAATACGGATGGATATGTTAAGCAGTATTATAAGGAAGCTGTTAGTGGTGGATCTTTGGTATGATTATGATATTGTATGTCAGGTTTGTAAATGATTTGTGGATTGAAATGAGTGTGATTTCATCGTAAACTCCCATGGAGACGTGGACTATGGATGATAGCTTATACGTAAAGGAAGTTAAGTTCAAAAAAGTATACTTGTGTGAAGGTAATTGAGAATTTTAGTGCATATAAATTGAGTAAGTACCTGGGATGGTGGCATAGCTAGGTTTGGATTGTCATGGTAATGGCCGAGGCTACATTCGTAGTGAGGGACATGACAAAAATAAAGCAGGATGATATAAGATGTTCTGCGCATTATGATTGCAAATGCAACGAGATGATATGCGTGTATGGTTGAAAAACGATTTTTCTTTGCAATGATTATTTTGAGTTATCTAAGGCTTAATGGTTTTCTAGTTCTAAGTAGTGGGGTGTTATGGTAATTTTTATAAGGAGTGGGGATGTCCATCGAATAAAATTGGAAAGGAGTAGAGCCATAACGGAAAGAAGATATAGTGGTATGTGTTATAGTCTAACTTTCAGAGCAAGGATAAAACTAGGCTATTACTTGTTTGGCAAGGGTAAGGATGTAATTATTAGAGGACAGGAGGAATTGGAGAATTGGGTTCAGAGACAAGTGATTTTACTGTTTCTTCTCAGAGGATTACGATATAATTATAGTTTGTCGCAAGATCAAAGATTGATTAAAAAAAAAAACTGTAGATAAAATTGAGAAAGGAGTTACGGACGTTCAACTCGAGTCAGTTATAGTCTTTGTGGTTTTGAGGTTGGTAAGGAGTATGATAAATATTTTAGAAAAAGATATGGTAGGGTCAATGAAGAGGCGGATCAATGATAAGCTAAAATAAGTTAAGTAATTTTTTTATTTTTTTTTTTCTATGTATGAGCTAATGTTTGTAGACAAGGGATTGTGTTAATTGGTTAGGATCAAAACTTCAAGGTTTACTTACATGGCATGTTAGAGTGTGATAGGTATCGTGTCAAGGTATGAAATTTGTAAGGTAAAGAAATGATCGATCACATTGAGTATGAAGCATTAGAATGACTTAAAATTGAGTAGTTACATTTGGTACTTTTGATTGTTATACTAAGGTTTCCCATATTGGTTGGCCCAAAAAAAAAAAAAAAAATAATAATACTACTGGAAGGTGAGGTGAGCAAAAAGGAGATAAAAAATATGGGGTATTGAAGAAGTTCAAGTTATTTGAAATTTCATCGTGGAAAGATTTAAGAAAGGCAAAGGAAACCAATAAAGACCTCTCGTCACAAACAATGGATTCAGAGGGAGTGGTTGTAGTGATTTCGCCTCTTGAGTTGTTTAATAAGACTATGAGATGTGAACTAGTTCAAGCACCTACTTTACTATGGGTTGATTATTTTAACTTTTCTAAATGTTTTAAGTTTTGGATTGGGTTACAATAAATGACGTAAGGAAGATTATTACATGGTTAGGTTCGACGATACGATTGTTCAGAATGTGATTAAGAGTAAACAAATGATGTTAAATAGGGGACCTACAGTACTTTAATGATTAATGAGGATTGGAGGGGAATTAAAATTATTTTGTTGACGAGAAACAAAATAGATTGTAGAATGTGTACATAGGCATTTTATGGTGCAGTAGAGGTGAGGAGATTATAGTATATATAAATATATGGAGGATCAAGGGTTTCTTTGAGTTATAGCATGAGGGTTACTGATGGTACAGATAAGTGGTTGAAACTGGTATGTGAAAGTTTAGGTGAAGTTGAACATTTTAAGTGTGACTCTTATTTTACCCTAAAGGAGAAAATATAGATTGAAATTAGTGTTATCGGTCTGGATGTGAACTTAATCTATTATGAGACGCTTTAAATGGAAAGATAAGAAACCATGGTTCAAAGTCTGGGGACTACAATGTGCTTGCTAAGGAGAATGTGATACGTATAAGACGGGGGAAAGTAAGGTAAAGTTTGTGGGTTATGATATTGTAATATTAATAGTGTTGGCTTTGATGAGTACTGTGAGAAGTATACAGGGTGTGGCAAATCCAGCATGTGTAAAATTGTAATGGAGATCAGACTGGTTGATTTGGGTAAAAAAAAATTAATAAATAAATAAAAATAAATTGAGGGGGATGAAGTTACAGATGAATGAAAATATTGATTATGAGAATTTATGGAAGAAGAAAGTATCTAGTGTTATTAGACCCTTGATTTCGTATATTCTTAAGTTGACAACCTACTTCGTTTTCGGACATTAGTTGGAGTATGATCATTGCATCATGCCACATTTTTTTAAATCTATGGAGTGACTTCCTAGTGGTGGCATCGGATGTACCGATCATTCTTATGTCTTTGATAGGGTAGGATCCTGTTAGATTGTTCGCTTCGGTATGGTATTGTGTTGTTTTGAAAAAATGGAAAATATATAACATTTTTATATGCACAACACTTGCTATATGGGAACATACAAAGAGCTTTAATGAATAGATAGGTTATCGACAGTGTTGTAAAAATTTGGTAAAAGTTCCTGAATGAATAGAGTTGGTTGTATTTTTTTGTTGACCTTTGTAGGGTGCTTACTTGCTCTTGTCTTCATTAGATCTAGATATGTTTGATTATCCCTGATGAGTATTCGATGTCTTACATGATCAGCTTTTCATAGTTGAAGCCATGAAAGATGAGATTGTGACATCGGGAATCTTGATAATTGGGTCTGATGATGGTTTGTGTAAGAGTGGATGTGATCGTTGATTAGTCACTTTAGATTGTAGTGGGTTATGATTCAGGAACGTTATCCTTGTTATGTAAGAAAAGTTTGTTTGTGATGATGTGTTAGGTTCCAGTGGGTTTCAGTTTAGTTGGGTTTCATTGGTTGGTTCTATGGTGTCGTGATATGTAATTTCCGAAGTTTCATTCAAAACTTCAGTTTTGGTAGTTGATATTTATGGAAATGTGCTAAAGATGAATGATCACATTGGAGACATGATGAACAGGTACTTTGGAAAAGCATACCTCAAGTTTTTGAGTCGTGTTAGTTATTCTCCTTCTCCTAATTTATGTGCGAGGACGAACATGATTTTTAGTGGTGGATGAGTAATGACCCAATAGTTCATTTGTGAATAATTTCGAACTATTCATTGCATTTAGTTTAATTAGTTGATGTGTTAATGTGGATAATTGGAATTAATCGATTTAGTTTTAAAGGGGTGTAAAGTTGCGGTGGTAAAGTGATGCAGGTATTAAAATCACTACAATTGGTTCATATTTAAGTAAGTTTAGTTAATAAAAGTTACCATTTGTGATAAGACCTAAATATTTATTTAAAAACAAACAGAAAAGAAGAAATAAAGGGCCAAAAAAACTCCTAATATTGAAACTGAAATAGATATTGACGGAAAAAGGAAAAGGGATAAATAACTTTTCGTAGGACGCGTGAGGTCACAACTACCACAACAATCAAAGTGGCGGCTAAATTGCATCAGGGAATAAGAAACATTTTGAACACAAATGAATTATAGAGGTTATATATTATATTAGTTTATTAGATATTTGTTAGGAAGAAAAGTTGAGAATTTCGAATGATGCAAAAACCAAAAGTGGTACCTATACGTGGACATAAAGAATCTTGTGGCCCCATAGTAATGATCGCCACATGTTGTTAAAGGTTATCAATATGACGATTAAGTGATTATTTGCTTATATTTTTATACAGTGGTTCATTGTTCAGGTTAAGTAGCTATAACCTAATTTTTGGTTTCACAAACTGTTTTTAATCATCCAGTATGATTCATATTTTTGATATATTAGTGTAAGTTATTAAGTAACAGGCATATTATATTATTGGGGTTGTAGTGTTTTGAAAAGTTACGATTTAATTTTAGATTTGAAATTTACGAAATATGAGATTTAATTTATTGATTGGAATCATGACTTGAAAATTTTATCTATATCCATGATATATATGATGCTCATATTATAGTATTATTATAGAAATAAGTTGTGGAAAAATGGTCTTGTTAGCAGTGTCTTTGGAGGAAAGAGAAAATATTAGTGGGAAAAAGTATGGCATAATAATTGTTAGTTGGAGGCGTAATGATGGCCCATGTTAATAGATTTTAATTAATTTATATATAGTATGACTCTCAAACATGGGATATGCTTTTCCTCCATTTGTTCGTCTGTCCACTGGTTTGTACCAGTGGCCTCATATTTTAAGTAATTATACTTTAGTTAGTGTATATAGTATATATATAAAAAAAATGAAGGTGGAACATTAAGAACCATAGTAAGTAGAGATGTAGGGTACTTATGTGAAACCATTGGAATTATCTATTGAAATAATTTGGGAAAAATTAATCCTAGGCTTTGAAACTTGGGGATAATGGGTGATAGAGCACGAGGGGGCGGCGCCTACACTTTGAGGATGGGGTTTTGAGGGTGGAAAAGATAAAGTCGTGGTGGGGTAGAGGGGGCACGTCACTTTGGCCTATGAGGATAGTCGTGAAAGAGATGGAATGGTGAGTGGAAGTTCCAAAGATTTAACGGAAAAGGAATCAAGTACCGCGACGGGCGTTCTTGATTGATTGAGGCAAGTGGATTTCTAAAACTGTGTTAAGTGTAGGAAATGAAAGGGGTAGGGTACGCGGCTCGGGAGAGGTTTGAGAGTATGGGACTTTGGTGATGGTCGGGACTGGTACACATTGATTAATTATAAGGATGGGAAAAAAAAAAAAGAGTTTGCGGTCTAACAAAAGGCAAGTGATTATTGTTATGTGTGATTTGTTGAGAAAGGATTCTTTCTGAACGGCTTGTGAATCATGTCGATGTGACTTCAGTTTTGTGTGGTGTGAACTGTGCGAGGGTCATGAAAATGATCATCTTCCTCCATCAATTGTGTAATGGAAATTTGTCATCTGCATTAGGAGGAGAGAAAGGTGGTGTTCTTTCACCTGAACCACCCACCTTTCCGTCCACCGCATTCTACCCTTCCCCCCGGAGCGACACCCTCACTTCTTCCCTCCCTCTCCTATGCCATCACCGAATACACCCCGCTTCTCTTCCTACCCCTACATATCCTCAACCAACAAAAAACACCCATTACGCCCACAACCTCCGCAATCCCCCTCTCTAATCACATATAACCGTAACTCCCCTCAGTCTTCCAGAATTCCAATCCCACACATCCCCCCAAAGCAAGCACGGACCCGCAATGTTACTGACAACGGCGTCCGAAAAGTAGTGCCGCGAATAGAGCCTGGTTAACAAGAATTGAGACCTCCTAACCAAGACCAAGGAGGGCAAAGGTAATTTTGCCGAAACTTATCGTAACATAGAAATACGCCGACCGCCCCCCAGAGCCCTCCCCCACAGCGGCCACATACTTCACAGGGAGCTTGAGTCAATACCCACTCTAGCCACTTATACCCCCCACAACCTCGCCCTCCGGACCGAACACTAAATCCCACCCACGCCCGGAGATACTGTCTCGAACCCACTTAGATCTGACACCCCACCCAACAAAGAGCCAACCACTACGACGCGTACCACCCTTCCCTCCACAAAGAGCACAGGAAGAGACCAACAACCAGTATAGCCAACTAGAACGCCGGCAATCCCCGCCCTCAATTCTATGAATTCAGCGAAGACCAAAGGAGGAGACCTCAAAGAGAATAAAGCAAGAAGCCCACCCTCCCCTGTCCTCCCCAATCCACCCTAACGAACCAAACTATTACTCCGCGGTTTCCCCTGCCAGCCCCCAGTAAACATTCCTAGCCCAACCCATTTGAGCAGCAATCCCACACTCTATCCTACCACTTACCAACCCCGCGAAGACCCGACACCACGACCCGAACAGTACGCCGATATAACTAGAACCATTCATATATCGGGATCCGCTAATGCCCATTTAGCACCGATCCAGCTTAACCCCTCCCCCCGCCCCACCCCCGACGAGAACACACGACAACTTCCCTCCATCCATACACATTTTGTAACGTTTCTTTTGTCGCGCGTCGGCGAATTCAGCTCCAAAAGACACGACAGACCCTCACCCAATATCCACGTAAAGTCCCCCAGACTCCGTGCGATACCCCTTACATACCCTCACTCAGTTATCACTATCATAGGGAGACAGATCCCCTATTCGCCCTCCCACCCGCGTCACCAGGTTCCTTACGAAACCCGCAGGCGCACAACCATGCTCCCAGAATCCCAGGATTTCCACTGGAAATCGCATTTCGCCCGTGTCAAAACGCACATTCATACATATTGAGCTATAACTACGCAATGGAACCCCCGCCCAATCGACCACTCCCTCGCTAGCCAGACCACTCCCCGCAACTATCCACGGAAGCATCCTCCTCTAAACCAGTCAACAAACAGTCGCGAATAATGGAGAAGGCGACTCTACCTAAAAGAACCCGTGAACAAGGCCGTGGCACGGCTTTTCTTCTTCCCCATGGCGCCCGCCCACCACTATACAACCCCTCGAACTTGCGCGAACCCATGACGAGCACCTCATTTACCTATCACCCACTTTCCCAGAAGCCCCAACTCCCAAACATACGTTAGTTTGCGATAGAAACCATGACAGCAGCCTTACCAACTCTCTGACCGAAGAGCTAACCCTACTCCACTCCTTCTACACCCATTCACCAAACCCCAACCAATGGCCCCGCCAAATCAGATATCGTACTACTCCGAGATTTGACACACACAATCGACCCCTTTACACTCCCCCGCTTAACCACACCAACCCCAACGTCGTGCTATTGAACCTCCAGCCCCACCCATCTCATCTTGCACTACGACTATGTTATTGGGTGAGGTTTTTTACTGACTATCCCGCTTTAATCCACTTCTTTAATAATAACAGTAATAGCTATAGCGTCTCTAAACAGCGATCTAGACACTACAACATGTGCGGATAGCAGGACAAGAGACCAAAGCTCAATGATTCCCAGTAGGCGACACCCTGCTCGCCAGTCGGGTACGACAAAGTATGGCTGTTAAACAATACTAAGGTGTGGGTTGGGGGTTTGAGTGAATCAGAGAGGTGGGGATGAGATGGTAAGGGGATAGGTGGTGGTTCAGATCAGGGTAAAAGGGGAGCGATGGTTCCATTTGTCTGGATGAAGAATGGAGGCGAAGTGAACACAGGAAGATAGGAGAAGCGGAAAGGGGCCAAAGAGAAAGGAAGGGGAAAAAAAGTAGAGAAGAACGCACGGGAAAAAAGTGAATCGGAGGTGGTTGATATTCATTATTGCCTTTAGCAAGGAAACCCCAAAACATTGTGAATTGATTTGATATATTGGAGCTTGTTATTGCGGATATGTAATTTGTTGGAGATTTGGTGAGGATATGTAATTGTTGAAGTGTTGTTGTGAGGATTATATGTTAATTTGTCTTTTTTTCAAGGGTGTTGTTGAGCTACGGCTATGTAAACTGTGAGCTGTTAGGTTGGGTGATTTTTAACTGCAGTGTGTGAGTGTGGAGGTTTGGTTGGGGGGGTGGTGGGTGGTAGGAGTCCGTAATTTTATCCCCTTAACTTGTGTTTATTTAGAGTTTTACACTGCTGAGGTTTGGGGTACGTTGTGGTGTGGTACTCAACCCTTGACTACTACAAATTTTGAGGTTACTAAGCCCCGGACTTTGTGATAGTTCCCTTCTCTTGTCTGAGGTTCTTGGAGATTTGTAAGTAGCTGTTTCCATCGCCGCAGATTTCGTCTCCTTAATTATGATCTTGTTTATTCTCGAACAAGTTCATTTGAGACTTGAGTTTTCTTTTGATTCAAATTTTAAATACTTTAGAGGCTTGGACACGTGCATACAGGTTTGGGAGTTTTATTAAGTTACTATATTTTATTTCCGCACTTTATTGTAATGGTGAGTTTTAGGCACTTGTCTTGGTGGATAGACGAGTGCCATCACGTCCATTTGGGTGTGACAGGGAAGCGCTTTAGTCCTGATTAGCCACGGTGGTGAGTCTATGTGGAATTAAAAAAGCTTGTAACTGGTTGTGTAGAGGTGCCTTGACTACAAAGGGTGTAGAAGAGCCGTTGGAAGCTGGAAACGTTGCATGAGATCAGCACGCTTGCAAAGCAAGGTATTTTGTTTGCGAAAAGCTTGTAACATATGGAATTTTTTTAACTTCATGTCACAAGGATAAGCTTTTAAAGATCTATCATTTTAGGCTGAGTTCTTTTTGATTATTTTTTTTTTGGGTAATTAAACAATTTTATTTAGACCAAATAAGGTATTTACAAAACGAAATAGTGCTGAAACAACTGTTCTCTATGTATAAATAACCAGAAGAAATTGAAAAAATTATTTGACCTCCTTATACGTATCCTATCAAAAAGTTATTTATATGATCTACTGTTCATTAGTCCCTTTCAAACGTGGTTATAGGTATTGTTGTTGTCGTCACAACCAACGATTTTGTGGTCATCAACTTGTATCAGCATGGGTTGCCGTGATTCCAATTCTCCTCGTGTATGTGTGGCCAAAATTTATCATCTCTACCTAATTCTTTCCATTCATAACTTATTATTTTGGAATCTGATCACGTGCGCTATCTCCATATACAGCTACACCAAAACCAAAACAAGAGCGGAGCTGATATAACAAAAACCCACTCTACCTTCATACTGCCAAGCACACCATTTGATCTCTGTATGCTCACCCATAGTGCATCCTATGCCATAGGTTTGTTGTAAAAAAAAACACAAGTGACTCTCGAAGAATAATGGTCTCTTCCTGTGTATCAGCTACTAATTGACAGAATACACAGTAGGAAGAACAATTCTATGCCAAATTTCTGTTAATTGTCAACGTGTAGCAAGCATCTTAGTAGAGCCAACCATAGAGATTGAGAATTTATGTTGTGGATGGATACTAGGATGCCCTGTTGGCTCCTTCCTATGGTACGTAGGGTAGCATGAGGGGGACCACTAAAAAATACATTCATTTTATCAAGAACCTGGTTAAAAAGGGACCACCAGAGTCTGTAAATCTGTTTCCTCAGATCACTAGGATTGTAGGAATAACATCCTAGGTGCAGGCCTGCCATAGTAGTCATATTATGCCTTTCTGAGTATCAAACAAAAGAGCTAGGGAAGCACCAAAAAAAAAAAAATAACCTCACCTTATGGGTTATAAAGTTCTTCATCAACAGCAAAGTCTTTGTGCCTGATGAAAATAGAAAAACTACCAAACACCCACCTTCAAACTTATGCCTCAATTTTCATGTCTGGGATGAAAAGCTCCACAATGCTTTTTCACTCTAGGTTGCAAATTGGAAGGCTTTATAGGGTTCACTGTAGAGTTATTTTCTTACTTGATGGTATTATATAGAAAACATATGTTTCTTTTTTTTGGTGGATAGAGCCTTACATTTGAGGTGTAAACTATATTGATACTTTTCCTATGTATTTGCTTAGGACTTTGGAAGGCGGGGCAGGGGGGGGGGGAAAGGGGGTTGGTTTATGGGGGAGGGGGTAGGAGGCGGGAAGGGGAAAGGGTAGGGGTTTTGAGATTATGGGGTTGGTAGGAGGGTAGGTGTAGGGTTATAGGGTAGGAGGGTAGGAGTCGGGTAGGGTAGAAGGATAGGGGGGTTGGTGGTGGTATGGTAAGGTAGGGTAGGAGGGTTAGGGTGGTAGGGTAGGGTTAGGGTAAGATAGTAGAGGGTTAGGGTAGGGTAGGGTGGGGGTATCGTGTAAGGCGGGATAGGTAGGGGTGGTAATTGTTAAAGTTATTTATTAAGTTAAGGAGCGTCAGGTAGAAGGGTAGAGGGGTAAGGTAGGGGTAGGAGGCGGGTAAGAGAAAGGGTAGGGGTTGAGTAGAGGGTAGGAGGGTAGGTGTCGGTAGGGTAGCGTAGGGGTCGGGTAAGTTAGAGGGGTCGGGTAAGGTAGGGGGTAGGGTAGGGTCAGGTAGAAGGATAGAGGGGTAAGGTAGGGTAGAGGGGTAGGGTAGGCTAGAGGGGTGTAGGGTAGGGGTTGGGTGGGGGTAGGAGGCGCGTAAGGGGAAGGGTAAGGGTTGAGTAGGGGTAGGAGGGTAGGTGTTGGGTAGGGTAGAGGTGTCGGGTAAGGTAGAGGGGTCGGGTAAGGTAAAAGGGTAGAGGGGTAAGGTAGGGTAGAGAGGTAAGGTAGGGTAGGGGTTGGGTGGGTAAAGGAGGTAAGGGGGCATCGGGCACGACGCCTCGAGCTCTGGGGTAGGGTAGAGGACCTCGGGGCACGACGCCTCGAGGTCCGGTGGGGGAGAGGGTAGGGTAGGATAAGGGCCTCGGGGGCGCGGGTTGCCTCAGGTCGGGGGTAAGCAGTCAACGCGGTAAGGGCCTCGAGGCGCGGCGCGCCTCGAGGTCCGGATGGGTAAGGTAGGGTACGGGGCCTCGGCCGCGCCTCGAGGTAGGGGGGGTAAGAGTAGGGTTAGGTAGGAGTTTAGGGGCCTCGGGGGCGAGGTTGCCTAGAGGTTAGGGGGGTTAGGGTATGGTAGGGTAGGGGGGCCACGAGGCGGAGACCGAGGTCCGGGGGGGTAGGTAGGGGAAGGGAGGGCTCGGGGCGCGGGCCTCGAGGTCCGGGGAGCAGGGTAGGGGCCTAGGGCGTGGCGCCCAGAGTTAGGGGGTTTGTGGTTTGGTTAGGGTAGGGGCCTAGGGGCGCGGTCGCGGGCCTCGAGTTCCGGGGGGTAGGGTAGGGTAGGGGCCTCGGTGGCACGACGACTCGAGGTAGCGGGGGTAGGGTTAGGGTAAGGGGGCCTCGGTGCGCGACGCCCGAGGTAAGGGGGGGGTGTAGGGTAGGGTAAGGGTAGGGGGCCTCAGCGGAGCGGCGCATCAGAGGTCAGGGGGGTAGGGCAGGTAGGGGGGCCTCAGGGCGGCGGCGCCACTCGAGGTCCGGGGGGTAGGGTAGGGTAGGGTCCTCGGGGAGCAGCGGCCTCGAGGTCCGGGGGGTAGGGTAGGGTAGGGGCCCTTTTCAGGGCGGCGGCGCCCTCGAGGTTTTTTACGGGGGTTAGGGTTTATAGGGTAGAAGGGCCTCGGGGTGCGGCGCCTCGAGGTCTGGGGGGTTGGTAGGGTAGGGAAGGGGGGCTCGGGGCGCGGCGCCTCGAGGTTAGGGGGGGGTGAGGGCCTAGGGTAGGGGGACTAGAGGGCGCGGCGCTCGAGGTCCGGGGGTAGGGTAGGGGGACTCGCGGCGGGGCGCCGTGCGAGGTCCGGGGGGTTAGGGTAGGGGACTCGGGGCGCCGGCGCCTCGAGGTCAGGCGGGGTGAGGGGGGGTAGGGTAGGTTAGGGGGCTGGGGCGCGGCGGCCTCGAGGTCGGGGGGTAGGGTAGGGGTTTAGGGGGCCTTCGGGGCGCCGGCCTCGAGGTCGGGGGGGGTAGGGTAGGGGGCATCGGGGCGCGGGCCTCGAGTCGGGGGTAGGGAGGGGGGCGCGGGGCATGGCGCACGAGGTCTAGGGGGGTAGGGTTTTAAAAAAAAGAGGGCTTCGGGGCACGCGCCCGAGGTCCAGGGGGGTAGGGGGTTGGGGGTATGTTGTAGAAGTAATTTTTTTTTACCGTGTTATTTTTTTAGATCTAGTGGTGGTAGGTAATTTCAATTTTTATTTGCTGCTTCGTTCTCCTAATCTGGTCACACGCTACGTCCCTCCCCCTGTCTTGTTGGGCTCCCGTGGCCGCTTGTCTGCTTTGCTTCTCTTTCTTTCTTTCTCTTCTCCCCCTTCCCCCCCCCGCTCCGTCGTTGTGTTTTTCGTCGTTTCGCCCCCCTCGCCCTTGCCCCTTGCTCCCGGGGGTGCTTCTGTTATTCGCTTCCACCCTTACTTTTCTCCTTTTTAGCAACGCACTCCAGAGACCTCTTTCCTTGTCCTTGCCCCCACACTCCGTCTCGCCCACGCATTATTTTTTCCTACCCTGCTTTTGCCTTTTTCTTCGCTTGTCTTTGGGTCCTCACTTATGAACAATTCCCCGTCTATCCAGACTGATGTAACCACATACCATCGCTTACAATTCCACTTCTTCCTCTACACTTCATGTGACACCAACAACAACCTCCACTTTCCTTTGATCACTATACTAACTGATATTCACTACGCCGACCTTCTTTCATATGATTTGCTTGTGAACACTAAAACCCCTGCTCCGCTCAAACCTCCCCCATCCCGCCCCGCGGTTTTACCACCGTCTGTTGTCAGTTCACCAACTGCCACAATAAACCTTTGACGGTCACACTTGGTGACTCCTCACACCTGCTCTCCCTTTGGCTCACCTATCTTTAGAGCCGATCTTTTTTAACAATACTTCTTTTTTTAAATATATTAGTGAATCTAGTCCCAAATTATACCCTCCCTCCCTTTTCTTTCGTGTTGCTGTTGCACCATATGTTTGAGAACATAAAGGACCACAGACACCACCAAACCATCAAGCACCTCCGCAGAGCACCCCACTACGCAGTGAACAGGTGTTGTTTTCGCGTCCACACGTCGAAACGCCAAATACACTACCATGGATAAACGGTGGTCAAAAGGTCGGACCTGGGAACATCAATACGAATTAGGCACGTATGACTTAGCCTAAGACAGGGATCGGCGTACTTATTTGTTGTCGTTGAAAAACAAAACCAGCCAGTCGGGGGGCGAGAAGATGGAGCCCCGAGCACTACGGACGTACAAAAGCCCCGCGGGTAGATGGGACGGTTCATTTTGGAAGCAGGCCACACCCGCTCCCCACCCCCCCCCCCTTCCTACCCCCCCCCCCCCCCCCTCCGCCCCCCCACCCACCCCCCCCCACCCCCCCCCCCCCCACCCCCATCACTCCCCCCTCCCCCCCCCCCTCCCCCCACTCCACCCCCCCCCCCCCCCCCCTCCCCCCCCCCTTCCTCTCCCCCCCCCACCCCCCCCCCCCCCACACCCCCCCCCCCCCCCCCCCACAACAGGACTACCTCCCCCACCCCCCCCACTCCACCCACACAACACCCAACAACCCCCCCCCCCACACCCCAACCACACACCCCCCCCCCACCAACCCACAACCAATCCCGAATCCTCCCTCCCTATTCACACCTCTACCCCCCCCCCCCCCCCCCCTGTAACGCCCAACACTCCATACATCATGGTCAAACCACCCCCCCCCCCAATAAACGTACTCAACATATACGCTCGTTCATAGCGCCACTCTGTGTGAGTGTTTTTTGCCGCTAGATATTTAAAAAATAATCGAGTGCAGACTATCCAACAATGCAAATGCCGCGTTTTATGTCCGTTGACCAGGTTCAAACACTTTTACACTGTTTCCCTTAACGTTCACACATTTGTGAAACTTTAAAAACGCCATAACTTTTCCTCGCGGACCTTTGGAGACCCATTCTTTTTAAATTGCTTATTGTTTCAAGATCTTATGTGGTCAGACTCATCCCTGGTCCCCAGTTGAACTTTCATGTTTTTCTTATAATTTGCCCCTATAATATGGTAAAAAACTCGATACAAGCGTTAAAACTATTAACCTCCTATGGTCGGTGATGGTGTTTTTTCATCAAAAAAATTTATCAGGATTGAAAAACAATTGGACTCGATCGAACATCGGAGCCACGTGTTATGTTCGTTGAAGTTCAAATTTTCATAAGTACCCCCCCCCCCCCCCTTTAACGTTACATTTTGTTGAAACTTCCAATGGCCGTTATCTTGTCCTCGGAGTAGGTATCTTTCGGAAGCGAATTTTTTATAAAATTGCTTATTTTGAGATCTAAGCGGGGGTAGACTTCAATCCCTTTTTCTATATTAATTTTATTTTTTCCTATAGTCTTGCACCTATGTATGGTTCAAAAATGATAAACGTTACTATAAGTCCTACGGACGTGTGTGTGTTTTCACGTAGATATTGAAAAAAAATAATTAGTTGAAAAAAAAATCCCCTCGATCGAACATCGGAGGCGATTGAAGTTCAAATTTTCACAAGTACCCTTAACGTTAAATTTGTTGAAACTTCAAATGGCCGTAACTTTTTTTCTCCAAGTAATCATTTTGGAGGCAGATTTCTATTTGAAACTTGCTTATTTTTCGAGACTATGCGGTTTGTTATATCAATCCCTTTACGATTTGACTTTATTTTTCATTATAATTCGCCCTTTAGTCAAAATCCGATAAAAGTAAACTATAAGTCCTGCGCGGTGTGTGATGTTTTTTTTCGCATAGATATCGAAAAAATTATAAGTTTGGACAAAGTTAATTCGCCTCGATCGGGACATCAGATGCGTGTTTTATGTCCATTTGAAGTTCAAAAGTTCACAAATTTTCCTTTTTTTTTGGGGGAATGTGACATTGTTAAAACTTCAAATGGCCGTAACCCTTTACTTCTTTGGAGGCATCTTTTTTAACGTGATTATTTTTCGAGATCTACATGGTTAGATGAATCTCTTTTTCCAATTTGACTTCATTTTTCATTATAATTTTGACCTATATATGGTCAAAAATGATATAAACGTTAATAAAAACTATAAGTCATATGGCTATGTGTGGTGTTTTTTCGCGTTAGATATAGAAAACATAATTAAGGTTAGAAAAATAATATCGCCTCGATCGTAGAAAATCGGATTGCGTATTTTATTTTCCGTTTGAAGTTTCAACTTTTCAAAAGTACATCTTTAACGTTTCATTTGTTGATCGTCAAATGCTGTACTTTTTTATCAATATCTTTGGAGATTGATTTTTTTAAACTGTTATTTTTTTGATGATCTACTCGGTAAAAATTCAATCCTTTTTTTTTGACTTCATTTTTTCCTTATAATTTGTCCTATATATGGTCAAAAAAAATTGATAAAACGTAACTATAAGGGAATATGGTCGTGTGTGGGGTTTTTTTCGCTAGATATCAAAAAAGTATTAGTGTTGAAAAATCGACTCTCTGGATCCCACATGGATGCGCGTGTTATATCCATTAAAGTTCAAATTTTCAGGAAGTACCTCTTAAACGTTACATTATTGACAACATTCAAATGGCCGTAACTTTTTAACTAGGTATCTTTTGGAGGCCGCAAATTCTTTTCTTTAAACTTTGCTATTTTTTTGAGATCTACATTGGTAGAATCATCTCTTTTTCGATTTGGAATTTCATTTTACCGCTATTAAACGTTGTTCATATATATGGTCAAAAACAATAAAACGTAAAAAAATATAACGTCCTATGGTACGTGTGGTGTTTTTTCGCTTAGATATAGAAAAACAATTATCAGGTTGAAAAAAGGACTCGATCGCCATCATCGAATTCGCGTTTTATGTCCATTTAAATTTCAAACTGTTTCACAAGTACCTCTTTAACGTTACATTGGGTTGAAACTTCAAATGGACGTACTTTTTTCTCGAGTATTCGTTTGGAGGATTCTGTTTTAAAAGATAAATGGTTAAACTACAAGAAAATAACTAGAATATATCCTCTTTAAATGTTCTTCCTATTTATATTTGTTATATTTAGCGAATAAAAAAATAAATGGTTTTAAACTAATATTGTTAATTTAAGCATCTTTTTTAATTACTTAACTTTTTAGTATATAAAAATTTAATAATAATAATAAGGGACAAACGTGCAAGGCACGTTTTCAGAATCTAGTAAAAATAAATGGCCCAAGACTGCATCATTAGTCTTTCTCTTCAACATGAGTCTGAGGCCGTTGTTCTGTAAGATTGAGTTCCTTTGATTGAGAATGATGACCATGATGACCAGTGTCAACAATTATACATATGTATTTGTATATTTTGGCGAATTGTACATATACAAATGTGACTTATTATAGAAACTAGAAGTCAGTCCACGTAATTAATGAATAATGTTAGTCGTGAGTGGTAATTATAGCAAACTTAAGCTATGATGAGTAATTAAATAGTATAAGTTTGCTTAACGGTATAATTTTCCCTTTTTTTATCACTCCCTCCAATTGTTAGGTTTCTCCGTCTCTTCTAAACTCCAAAGTTTCCTCGATGGAGAACATTTAAAATACTAATGGAAATGAGAAATCATGCAAGCATGCTGTCTTTGAGTTTATGTCATCTGAAGACATTAAAAACATTTTCTTCTGTTAGGAGGATAAAATGATTTTGTAGATTGATGCAAGTTTGGAGTTTCTGTCCAGCGAACGAACAATGAAAACATTAATGGAAAGCTCAAAAAAAGGACAGTAATACTCAACAAAAAACCTCTTCTAGGAAAGGCTGCATTATACATAAAGCGCTTCTTGGAATCTTAGTTTTATTTCAAGAAAAACGATCAATATATCGGAATAACTACAAAAAGAAATGATACATGTTATCCCGAATCATTCACACCAAAGTTAAACAGAAAACGAACACACGGAATATTGATTTGGGAAAAAGGACAGTCTTAAACTCTTCACCAGCGGCACAGGGCTTCCTAATCTCACAGCAGAGCGTTCTTGACTCAATTCTTCCCATTTTCTCCATGTACACCAAATTGGATAGGAATTGTTTGAGTGATCCTTGAACTAGCTGTGTTGATGAATGACTTTGTTGTAGCACTTGTTGTCAAGGCTACACCTGCATCAGATTGGAATAGCCCTTTTCTCTTGAGCACAAGCTGGAAGTAGCTAAGATCAAATTTACTGGAGCTTCCAGGATCCATTTCGACAATTGTGGTGTTGTCATTGATGGATTTGCATTTCTTCATCTTCAGATTAGCTGCATATTCGCTGTCTAGAGATGGATCTTTTTTGCCCCAAACTCCAGTAAAATTGTTTAATAAGTGGATTGAAAATGATGGCACGTGAGAGGACCTCAATGGTATGTGCACCTAATAGAAAATTGTACATAGTAACAATGATTTTTGTGAGAGTATGGAAAGTTTTCATATAGGATAAGCAGAGATGAGCACGGATGTACTAATTTAAACTTACCAGACAATAGTACCAAGTCTTTTAGGTCAAGACCCTTGCTGGCAAAAGACGTCTGGAGACTAGAAAAGTTACTTGTCGGAGGAGGGATGTTTGCCAAGGCTTCCGAGGCGTTTGATATTCTTCCATCTCTTCTACCAGTTGGAACTTTCACAGTAAGGGCACTCCCTGCATAAAAAGGAAGACAAGGATTAACAACCTATTTTTCAAGCCCGCAATATGGTCAGAGTTTTGTACACTGTGACTAACCAACAGAGTCTCTAGCAACAAGGCAAACAATTCCGCAAAATGACACAACCTCCTTCAGGGCCCATCCAGCTTCCAATGCTTTCTTTAACCACCATCGATAAATGAGAAGCCTCTCAGCGGTTTTGATGTAGGGAACAGCCCACATTTTCAGTATGGTTTTTTAGTGCCTCGAAGTGAAATTCAGGGAGTTACAGAACCATCACAACCCGGTTAGAACCCAATAAAATAAAATCAGGAGGGGAAACTACATTTATCCACTTTAAGAAAGGCACTCTCATAAAATGAGGTATAAACTTACCCTGACAAAGCAATCGTGGAAATGCATTCTGAGCAACGCAGGGGCAAGAGACGGAGCATTTGGGATTTGCTTATACACATAATCTTGAATTATCTTTTCTGCTTGCGGACAGCTCTTTGCATAGAAGTTGAGCTGCAACTGACCATAGCTAGAAACAAACTAGTCACACGCACCGTATGTCACTTACAAAACACTAGAAGATTACCACCAAATCTCCCCCAAAATTAGCCATTATAGTTACTGATTACTTCTTTTTGCAAACTTTTGAAAGAGCTATTTTCTTTGTTGGAGAGCCTACACTATCAACTCCAAACAGATCAAAAAGAATTTATAGGCCATATAGCTTGCTAACTGCATAGTTTAAGAAAAAGATTTGTTAAGTCTGCTCTTCATTCAATGAGTTAATATGTCAGATCATATTAGACACTTTAAAGCAAAGAATAAACATCTAAATTTGATAATCTTTATTATTGTTACCTGCTCCTGGAGATTATAGCTACCTTCATAATGGTGCCGCTACCAAAAAGAAATAAAAATTAGTGGCAATAAATATACACATTAACAATGATTGTTAAAGTTTTTATTGGCATTGATTAATTATCACTGGATCAAATATCGTTATAGGCTCTAGAAAATTGCTTAAAATACATCCTATTTAGCGGCAATTAATGCTCTTGTATTTATTGTCTAATAGAGTAAAAAATTAAGCTTTTTTTTTGTATTGATTGTAATTCATGGATGTAGGAGCCATTTCATTATTGTTTTTTGTTTGTGTTTATAAAAGATAGTTAATAAGGTTTTTGTATTAGTAGTTCAATGTGCGAATCAAACACTCACCTACCTTGTTAGCACTCTTATCCGAATTCCAAAGGCTACCAACAGTTGGACATAAATGTAGTTAGAATGTAACAACTTCACAGAAACCACCAACCTTAAACCGTAATGTATGAGAAGACTACTATTTTTCTAAAGACAACCGTGACATAAGAATTGAATTATAGAGTCACTTCAGACCTTTTAATTGCTATGGTTTGCTTGCTACTCTGCCATAAATTTCTCTAGTCACCGTACGTCACTCACAGCCACCAAACTGCCACTTTGGACTTCGGGCGCAACTCCACCTCGGGCGTCACTCAGGTCCACTTCTCTTCTGTCCCAGCTGCTTCCACCTTTCTTACACCCACCACAAGAGGTTACTGGCTCCCAACTATTTCTGCCCACTATTTATAAAGAACGTCCCACTTATGATATCCGACTGAATTTTCTCCCCCTAGTTCACGTCAATATCATTCCGGGGCCCACGTACCCTCTGAACTTCCCTCTCTTCCCTCTTTGTCGGTGCTTTACCCCGTGCTAAACTGACACCCCCGTTGTTCCCTGGCACGTACAAGACCCGCCGCATAGCACAAACCCCCACCCACCCCCCGCCCGTAAACTGATCCTCTCCACCCACTATATATGAGAAGTCAGTGAAAGGAGTATTGATATTGCTATGCTATGTCAATATACTGCGTCCAAAGAAAAGAACTACCGCAATATAATCTTGACAAAACCACCATCTTAAAATAACGTGACATCTACTTACCCCGTTTTACGTCCTTCCGTGATTACATATTAACAACCTCTCCTAAAACACAATCATTTTACTTGATCCTAATTAAAGTAAAAACACCCTAAATTTGACACATCATGAAGGCCAGTAAATCACCTTACAAGTTTTCGACCCCCAAGTTCACAAACCCCCCCGATTTTTTTCAACCACCTCCAGCTTCGACTTTTTAGGAAACAATACATCAACCAGCTTCCACCCTGAACCATGGCAGCAAAACTCATCTTGAATACTTAGTACTTAACTATACCGGGCACGTAAATCTACCTTTAACATCTTTGATAACTATATTAAATACAACCTGATACGACTCTCACATTTCACATTGTGTCATTGTAAGCACCACGTCACCGTCAGGTAAGCACAGTGTCTATTAATTTTAATTTTTTGCTTATTCACCCTTTTGTTTTCTTAAAACTCATTACACTAATCAAATTAATTAAAAATACATTCTAAAATCAAAAGTGTACATCTTCTTCGAACCTCTTTCTACCTCCCCTTTCTTTTCTGATTTCACCATTTTCACTCTTCACTAGCTTTTTTTTTTTCTTTTTTTTCTTTTTTTTCGAATTTTCAGTTTACTTTTCTTCTTAACTTCATTAAATACTTATTTTTACCGGCCCCGAACCGTCTCTCCTTCACAAATTTTTCATGGGAGAAGTATTTTTGAAATTATTTTTTTCACAACTTAAAGAAAAATGAAGAGTAATTAACCTACCCCCATCATAGCTCCACATTTTTCTGCACAGTCCAACCTGAAATCACGGAATCAAACAGGGGTTACTCACATGCACGAAGATGCATTCCCATTAAAATAATTGGGGTTGAATTTGTGATTAGCAGGATGTGGGTGGGACATGTGAGATGAAGGAAACCTATTTTATGGACACGCGACAGGTTATAGGGGCTTCAATGGGAGAACAGGGCCCCTTTGGGAAGCCAAACAAAATCGACAACTCACACCATTACTCTTTTTCCCCAGAATGAAACACCCCCCATTCCATTTATTCTCAAAAAAAGCAATTTCAAATTTTTCATTTAAACTTGTACCACAAAAAAACATCGTTAGATATTGGTGATTAAACACCGGACCATGTCGATATGATTTATTTCAATTTTTATTTTTTTAATATTGCACGACGTTTGAGGAGAGTGGGCACCCTGCTGAGTGATACACTCCATTGTCAGTACTCTTAGGCTAGTCTTCCTAGTTCAACATGTTACGGGAATATTTAACCGCTCAATAGTCCCGTCGTTTCCGTGACTTTGTGCCCCCCCACGAAGGGGGAATCGGTGATGACGCTTCCGACTTGTCTACTCGTATCACCGTTTGAACTCTAATAGGCGGCGGCTGCTTGGTGTGGAACGATCGATCGATCCACACTGAATATCTGGAATGACATATGTCCCATAACCACGAATATTGACTTTGCATTGATTGAGCCTTAGATTCGGTGTACAGACAGACTAGTCGGCTTGACACCCAGAGGCTTCCACCCCCCCCCTCGCTCGTCCGGTTACAAAAAACAACTGAAGAACCAGAAAGAAAATTAATTGAACTGAACCAAAGTTCATATACATAAATTTTATCTATTATACATGCATAATATTATTTCAATAAACCAATTTAAAGATTCCCCCCCTCCCCCCCCCCCCATAGAAGTTTCGTCAAACCACTATACATGCAAATCCACCTTATTGTGTGAAAGAAAATGGTGCAAGGTGAGAACATTTGTTTTAATTGGTTTATGTATATTGCATGGTTCTATCCTTAAATTCTCTCTCGTTCTGGGATCTTGATCTAGACCTGTTTTATCCCTCTTAATTCTTACTGCCCAAAATAGTGACTTCTTTAAAGTTTTATTCAATTGAATTCAAGATCGACCGTTATTCGTAATACATTATTCTAACTATTTTCATTTGACTGAATGGTTGTCACCTTTTTCGAAGTTTTGAATTAATTGTTTCTTTTATTTTTATCATGGTTGATTAACGGAATAATCGAACCAACAAAACCGAAAATAAACAAAATCGATAAATGTCCAACATTCCTAGATTAGTTTCCCCCTCCCCCCCCCCCCCCCCCTCCCCCCCCCCCACCCTTTGGTTGCGTGGCTGTGGATCATTTCAACCAATACGATCGAACCCACTAAGTCTAACTTTGATTGTGATCAATATCGATCCAAAAACAAGTGAAACACCCCTACCCTCTATAGAGTTGAAATTCATTTGTTATCCCCCACCCATGTATGTTCGGCTCAGTTAGCCCTCAGCACCAAGACAACCATGCCGTCGACTATAACCACCACAACTAGTAACGTTTAATGAGTCACACACAAATTGACTCGACCACCTGAGAAGTCAAACCATACCCAACCCCCCCCCAACAACACCGAACCGCGACACCTATCTCCTCCAATTTGATGACGAAAAAAACTATTTTTAACTTGTATCTTTTCTCCAAAAGAACATTAGGTGACCGGCGGGGTGACTTACTCGTCTGGTTGGATAAGATAAAGGGACAATTCCGATAAACCCTCAAAACACTTTACTCTGTTCTTCAAGGGTTTTAGAACCAATCTTTCAATCCTCTGCTTCATCTTGCTTTTTGCTTCTACAAATCTAAAACGAAAAGGGGTAAGAATACATTTTCTATTAATTCTCTTTTAAATGGTAGATGCATTCATTTCATGAATTGATTCTTGATTCTTCTAAGATTATGTTTCTGTTGAGTGAATGAATGTCATTTTGGTTGCCAATTTTCTCCTTTATCATTTTTGTTCATAGCTTGGATGGATGGGAACCCTTTTCTGCGTAAATCTTTCACTTTCAGTTTGTATGAAGTGAAGGTGCTTGACATATATTTTTGCAGTAATATAGGAGCAGAAGTTAATTTGATAGAATTTTCTCATGAAAAATTGGAGTATTTGAAATGTGATAAATGAAAAGTATAACAAGAATTGGTATTTTCCAAAAGGAAAAATGAACACTTGAGTTGAAGGTCTTTCGGAAATAGACTCTCTACCTCCACCGGGTAGTGTTAAGGTCCGGTATGCTCTACCTTCCCCATACCCCACACTACAACAAGAAAAGTGTGAATTACATTGGGATTTTCCTGAAAATCAGGATTAAAATTTGCAGGAAAATAAGTTTCCTACGTATTTTCATACTAATACCAGGAAAATCCCAATGTAATTCACAGTTTTCTTGTAGTGCCACTTAGTGTAATTTAATTGGGCATATTGTTGTTGTTGGTGGTGGTGTCTTCCAAAATGAAAAGGTTGAAGGGAGTATAAGAGGATGTGACAATTTTGTTGGAAGCGATTGTGAAATTCGGTAAATATTTCATGTTTGCAGTTGCTAGAAACTAAAACTCTACGGTTTTTTTTATGTGGTGCTTCCCAATAGGTCAGTTTGATACCGTCTGGATGTTACCCAGCAAAATTGGTCTTGAATGGTCTGTATCTAAAATTTTCTCATCTTTTTTTGGAAACAAGGAGACCAACCAATTTCTTCAGAAGAGAGGGTCGTTTGGTTGCGTTGAACTCCCCACCCAGGTCCAATAGCAATGTATATTATTATATAATATTGGACAAAACGCAGCTAAAAGGAGCTGCTTATAGTAAGATGGAATAGAACACGTTAATCTGGAGATTTTGTCTTTCAAGAGAGCCTGAAATCACTGGCGAACATCATATTGTTGTGTCAAGAGTGTCCGGAATATATTATTTAACCACTTTATTTATCATTTTACTTATATATACGGTATAATTTTCCGACACCCTGACATGAGTGGAGCTACACCCCTGTCAGTTAATGTGTGTGTTTATATAACACTTGACTAAAGAGATTTGAGATGGCTGCAGAACTTGCTATAAAATGTTCCAGATATGTGGTATTTGTTAGTTGGTAATACCTTCCTTAACCACAAATGAGAAAACTTGAAAGAAGTGCAAATTAGGGCTGTGAAAGTTCTTTTTTATTGAGATTCCTACTGGATGCATCATAATTCATAAATCTTGCAAAATATTTGTGTGTTGTTGTGCGAGTAATTCTACATACCTGCTTTTCTCTCGGACATTGTTTTGAAGGATACACAGTGATTGCTTGTATTTAATTGACTTTCTTTAAACCAACTCCTGTTAACTTTTGGTAGCTGAGGCCGACTCATTTTTCTTGTGATAGCAATACAAATATAGAGTGTCGTATGGCAAGTCTCGTAACTATGCCTGCTTTAAGCCACTTATCCACCAACACTATCAGCCTAGAACGAAGAAATTTATGTGCATCCTCCAGGAGACGTCGAGGAGTTAGGGCAATGATGACAGAAAAACCACTGGAGGAGCTGTATCATGTGAGAGTAGAGAGAAATGTGACAAAAGATCGACTAACGGAGCTTGGTGTTCAGCGATGGTCAATGTGGAAAACCGGCAAATGCAAGTTACCTTGGGATTGGCATGTAGACCAGTTGGTTTACATTGAAGAAGGTGAGGTAAGGGTTGTACCTGAAGGAAGCAAAAGATTTATGCAGTTTGTAGCAGGAGACCTTGTCCGCTATCCAAAATGGTTTGAAGCTGATCTCTACTTTAATGACTTCTACCAAGAGCGATATAGATTTCAAGCATATGGAGATGACTAGTGAATCAATTTCCTACAACTAGTCTCGTAAAGTTACTTAATTCCCGGGCTTCTAGTTACTGCACTTACTAGTTATCTGTTTCATAAGCATATTTAGATTGCTGTTGTAATACAAATGGTAGAACATGGTCTTTCTAAATGGTAAGGTGGCCAGATAACATTCAATCCATTAGTGGTATGAATGATTTATCTTTTCACTGGCCAATTCCGACATAGATCTTGACTACAATCTTTCGTCATCTCCTCTATGGATGATAAACGTTTTTGCCACCAGTTAGTAAAAAGATACTGCAACCTGTTTCTTCATCGTCATTGTTACATTGGAAGATTTGGTCGGAATGTATTGGTATCAGATTGTCAGTTAAAATTCCAACACTAATATCATTTATCAGTTACTTTGAGATTGTTTTTCAAGCAAGTGCACTCTGCACAATGCATATGATTTTTATGTTTAAGCTGTATTTTTTCTGCCTGGTGGGAAAAGCCTCAAGATAAGAAACAGTATAACTTGGAGAAAATTTGAACGAACGAAAAAAAATTGCTATTCGTGCAATCAAAGCCCACACAGAGTGAGTTTCACGGTAGAATTTGGAACTCTACCTTGGTGAGTATACTTCGATGACATCGCCAAAAGAGTGGCCAGTGGGCACTATTTCATCGAGCTAAACTAGCCATGTGAGCCAGTTTAAAGTCCCAAATGTATAATCCACAGACATCAAATCATCATGTAAATACCAATCACCAAACTGATATTTCCAGACCTTCACAAGTTCCTGAATCAATCAGGGAAGAACCCATCCATAGATGCTAATTGTTGAATTGCAGAAAAAGCATAACAGTACCAAAGTAATATTTCTTTTTTTGATAAATATAACCAAATAACTATTTATCAGAAATCCCAAGAGCCACTAGATCTGAGACCTTAAATATTTATAATACAAAAGCAATGAGTCGAGCACCTGCCCCCTTCTCACAGGCCAAAAAGAGCATAAATGGAGAAAAATCTAAGAGAAATTTGGTATCCACAAAAACCATCATCTTGCTGCTAAGCTTAACACCATGGATATGGGCACCAAGTAACAAAATACAATTCTGGGGCCTTCATCTATGGTTCCAACTGCCCAAATTTGTTGTTAATTGGTGGTGCTGGCAATGACAACAGAGGAAGCAAGTCTTGAGACGAGCACAGCTTCATTACTCACAAAGTTGGATGCTGCTACATCTTCTAAGCGTTTCAGGGTTCAGTTCAGCTTCTCTGCGGATTCCTTGATTATCTTTCCTCATCTTCTTTGATTTGAACAGCTTGGTTCCAATGACCACGGGTGTTTTTCTCCAAGAGTGGAAAAATTAAGGGTAAAATCACTTCACGATTCTGAACGATAAGATTTCTTATGTGATCGTTATTCCACAGGAACAGAGCACGTTCAGCTACCTGCCAGTTTATGGAAAATGGAGACACTCAAGAGTAGAATAGACTTAACACAGATAATGATTCCAGAAATAACAAGTAGACAATCTGTTTCTAACAGGAAAGATAGTTAAGGTTTATTATGAGGTTTCTTGCAAATAAGAAGTCAGTGTATACATTTACCAGTTTTTTAATTAAAAAAAACAGTGTATTTGGACATTTCTCCAACATAAAATTAGGTAACTTTGCAGGGGTGAACTTCATAAATTATCATTCTGTTCACAAAGAATGCATGCTGCTTGATAATGTCCCTCCAGACTCCAGCGATTAACTTATGAGATAAAATCCATTAAGAATGAGACTTGGAATCATACTTCGGATAAATCAAGAAAATGGATAAATGGCATTGTTAAAAGAATTAGGACACCTAGTAGAACAATATAAATGGATAATGAGCAAAATATGAATGAGGCGTAGAGGCAAAAGCATTTGAATAGCAATTTATAAGATTTTTTAGATTGATCACTGGAAAAAGATAGGGAAGGCCAAAATATCCAAGCTAAGCTATTCAGATCTAAATTTAAAGTGGTCTTTCTACAAGGTAAAACTTTATTGATGTGGTGGGATAAAATCCAGGTAAATGAGGTTTTCTACAATAGCACCAAAATCTATACCAAGGGGAGCTCATAGATGCCCCAAAAAGAAAGTACAAGTAAAAGGCAAACCAAAGAGCTCTTCTATTTCTGTAAGTCCATATGATCCACATGAGGGCCAAAGAGGCAAGTGGGTTGCACCCCAAGCTCGTCATCTCAACTTTAAAGTGTTTCAAGGTGATGAATCCTCCATTATGACAATGATTTCCAGCTCACATGTGGTGGTCGAGAAATAGTTCAATGAAAAAAACAATTCCTTGCAATACTGAAAAAAACTGGCATGACAATGATTTCCAGTTTCAAGCAGTTGAACCCTCACATGAATTTCTGATCACTCTCCTTGCACCTCTTCTAGTAAAATAAATGGTATGGATCTTCCGTCCTTCCATCTTTGATCCTTTCATTGCTTGTCGACCTTCTTTTTATGTGTCAGGCATTTAAAGATGTCAATCTGAGGTCTGATTTTTTATTTTTAAAGATTTCTATTTTAAGGCTTGAATCTAAAGGCTTTCACTAACAAGTACCGATCTGGTACCATATATAAGTCAGTTATCTTTATCCGTCTCTTTTTTCAATTCAAGCTGGTCGATCTGAGTTTTAATCTCATCTTTAAGGGTTTGTTTCAAATTCAAGACCACTATAAATTTAATCTAGTGTGTCTGAAACTAGCATTGCGATACAGTATTCAATTCCTTTTCTTTTCTTTTTTTGAGATAAAGGTAATTGCTGTGTTCAATTCCTTTGTTTGGCATTCTACAGAAAGATGGAAGTGGGGTCTAGGAAGGGTAGAGTGTACGCAAACCTTACCCTACCTCAGACGTAAAGAGGTTGCTTCCGGCAGACCCTCGGCACTTGTTCCAACCAGATTTTAGAATCTTGTTTCCATTTTACTCACTCAAGCAATTCACATACTAACTAGATTTGGCATTATGCATTTACTTCTTTTTTCTTTGGGATATCTTTCCTAGTTAACCAGAAGAACTTAAAGGTATTCCCCTCTATAACTGGAACGGTGTTCCACTTAGATTGACACACTATCAACCTTAAATACTAGAGAACATCAGAATGGAACTGTGGAAACTCAACCAAGGATCTATAACAAACATAAATCGCAAAGGAGATAGGACTCTGACTGCATGTTGTTGCTATAGAACTCATAAAACACTAAAAGAAATAGTTTTATGGGAATAAAGAAAACACCAAATACTACTTACTATCCCGTTTTTTCCCACATAGATTTGACTCATACACCCATGAGTCATGGCAAGCAATACTTTTACATTTCTCTTACTAGTTTGCATTTGAAGTTATAATGCAAGCATCTTCATCAGCTTTCCTTCTATTTCCAAAAGGCTATATACACCCTCTTTCTCATTTAATCCTACCTGCTTTCTTTCATACGTTCATTTTGAATTGGAAGTCTTACCTGCTTTCTATTTTACTCCATCTGTCCATCATAGCAAATTAACTTCTTTTATAAATGCCAAAATTAACATTTCCTATCATGGCAATACTCTACAGAAAGTAGTAGCAATAATAGTAGTAGCGCAGCTATAGTACAGTAGTAGTAAATTGTTCTAACTTCTGCCAAAATTGCACAGCTTCTCGTATCCAAGATGTGAAAAGCTGGTGAGCTGAACACCTCATGTGGCTTTAATCAAACTTCTCTGGTGACAACAAGGAAAAAGACATACACGCTGAAACTCAAAAAAAGGAACTTGTGACTTAAGTTCTCAATATAGTAACCGGAGAATAACAAGGAAATTAAAATTTATATTCCACCTCCCATGAATGGCCATAACCGAGAATCATCCTTGATCAATCTTTTCTGCCCATTGCTGGAAAACTAATGTTATAAGTAAAAATAAAAGCATGCAAATAGAGTCGATTGAAACCATCCATCAACATATAATATGCCTAGGTTAATGGATATAGGCTTGATCCTTATCGGGAAAAAGTAACTATAATTGAAGTCTTCGCATCACAAATAGCTCCTGAATAATCTGTGTGTGCGTGTGTGTGTGTGTGTGTGTGTGTGTGTGTGTGACGGTTAACCTGTGTGTCTGTCTATTGGTACATAAGAGATCCCTAAACTCTCACAACCTCCTGAGGCAAGCAGTGAGAGCTTGAAGTGACTCTGATCATTTCCTCTATACTTGGTCAATCTACAAATCTTTTAATATAGACTCTTCAGTAAACAAAGCTTGATAGCTAGACTGGTTAATCTCTGTTTCCAGGCACATATTTCTCCGGCAATTTGCTAATTTGGTTTGAGCTATATTTGATGTCTAACTAATTTACAACAGTAATTAACATTTTAACTCAGCCTAATTGTTTGAAGTTGAAACTACTCCAGTTAAACTGAAGTCAACATCTCTATCTGTCCTTCGCCTTTCATATGATTGACGATACATAGATATATCACTTGTCCAATCATAAGGAAAAGAAAATGATTATTAACTAAAAAAATGGTGACATGCATCTTCAGTCGGTCAAAAGAAAGTAATAACAAAATCCTTTTAGACCAAAAAAGAATACTAGAACAACAATAAACATACACCAGTATTTCAACTTTTTATGTTTTGCAGCAACCAGATATTTTCAGTACGCCAAATGGAATACCCCGTCATTTCTTCTGTATTATCTTTCAGAATTAAGCTACAGTAAAATGATAGTTTCATTTATGCAGATACTGAAGATATGTATCGTCCATTGCATAGACCAATCTCAATACCCAACAGCAAATTTTTCATTGGATCAGCTTATTCTAATAAATAAAATGAAGAGATCAGTCATCATCCTCTCCTCCAAATATTTACTGAACCAAAACTCCAATCTGAGAATTCAAAGCACGGGAAACCCAAAGGAGGTCTTTATCTAATGAAGCATCAAACTGGAAAGATAGTTTGAGCTTCAAATTGCCAAGAAGATGGAAGGTAAAAACAAAGAGCAACCAAATATAAACTCAGAATTCGACCTAGCAAAAGATGGGAATCAACAGAATCAGAATACGGTACCTGAAAATGAGAGCTGTTGAGACAACGACCGATCTGACGGAACAAAGGGACCATGCACCGTTGAAACTCTGCAGCTTGGGTAGCTTCCAGAACCTCCTCCAACTCACCAAGAAACATGACCTCCTTGCTACTATTGGTGACTGGCCAGTACTTCAGAAGTCCTCTGATCACGATGTCTGACAACTTAAAGTCTTTCTCCACAAACTGTGTGATGCAATACATGAGTTGTTGGTGGTACATGGCTGCGCATTTAGGTTTGTGAAGGGGAATCAATGCACGGACTAGAAAAAGCTTGTGCTCTTCTTTTAAAGGCAGAGCAAATCCATTGATTATACTGCCCAAAATCTCCAGCAATTCTGCAATTCCATTGTGCTTCTCAGTCTCAAAGATAAAACGGTAAAATATATTATTTATGGCTTTCCTGATAAATGGCCTATGCACCATGAACTTCCCATATACACGATGAAGAATTGTTTTCAAGTACTCACGCTCCCGTTGGTCCTCTGAATCAAATAGTTCAAGCAATCTCAAGACAAAAGAGTGGTCAATGTATCTTTTTGCAAGCTTAGCATCCGTCTCCGATGAAGCCACAAATCGCAAAAGAAGCTCATAAACAACCTGAAGGTGAGGCCACGAGGGTTCCATCGTGGGCTCATCCTCTTCTGGATCAAACATATCCAGTAGCCCGTTGTCATGATTAAACGAAGGTAATGTCCTAAACAAATTGGCAGCAACCATTTTCGTTAATTCTTGCATTGTGACTTCATTAAACTTGGAACTCACAGCTGAAATATAATCAACTAATTCAAGCAATGTCTGCCTCTTGACATCCTTCTCCTTTAGATTCTTCGTCGGTTCACCAAAATCAAACAGCACGCAACACATTTGTAATTTCCTAATTAAAAGATTTTGCTTTTCTGAACCAGGGGTATCTCGAAAACTTGGTAGAACCTCATAAGATAACACAGAGTTCGTAACAGAGGGTCCCACCTGTCCATTAACCCGAACTGATTTTTTTCCTTGATTCGGCTTCACCGGGACATGATTCCCATTACTAGTAAGCTCAGACATACCAGAACTTGTTGACTTTAATGTTTTCCCCACATTTCCCAATCCCTTTGAGTTACTACTACTATCAGTAACACCATAACGGTTGGAATTAGAGTTAACCGATGAGAATGGTGAAACTTCATTCTGACTCGAATCGTTAGGAGATGATGATGACTTTGACGGCTTCCTAGGAAGCTTCCCCAAAATCTGCTTAATCATGTCCACAACCCAACCCACACACCCCAACTCTAGTCCACACTAGAAATTCACAAAATGTAGAGGATATACACTGCTAAAATTGCAACCCTATACGAAAGTAATCCTATAAATTGAAACAAACCACAAACTTAACAAGCCATACCTTGATGAATTAGCGAGAAATTCAAAGCAGTTATCGGAATGGCTCGAATTTCCAGTCCGGAATTTGAAGATACATCCTCGCCGAAATATTTATGGCCGTTAGGGTTTGCGATCGGCGTAATGAAGAAAATGGATTTTGCCAAGGAATTTGAATTTGGAAAACCCTAGAATTTTGAACTGGAGTGTGATAAAAAGGGAAATGATGAAATAAAATTTATTTGATTTCTTTTTATATAGAGGGGGAAAATTTATACGGCGATGAAAGCAATAGTGCACGAACACAACATAGGGCCCACAGACACATATTTTTAATAAGTAAAAAAAAAAAAATACTATCGAACTATCATAAGTAATATGCAAATACCTTTGTCATATTTTTGGGACATAAGTGTCATTCAAAGCTAGAGCACAGGGTTGTGAAACGGTCGGTTCAATTCGATTTTAAAGTTTATCAATTTGACTTATTGGTGATCGATTTGTAAATATGTTAAACCGTTATAGAACCATTAAAATATTGGCTTATCGTTTATTGGTTTATTGATTTTTGGTTGTTATCGGTTTAGCCATTAAAATTTGACCCAAAAAAATTAAAAATGACTTAGAAACAAGGTGACAAACCAAATAAATCAGGATATGAGTTACGAAGTACATCTTGTCCTAAAAACAAACACTTTACATTACAGAGTAACCAAGGTTGAAGACAACCACAACGTAAAAAGTAGGAAAAACAAATTCTAAGTAAGGACTTTTATATATAAAGATAGTTAATATAATTAAATAATGTACTATCGGTTATTGGTTAACCCATTAAGAAAAAAATCTCAAATGTTAAGAATTCGAGACTAAAAATAATATTACGATAACAAAAAAAATCAAAATCGTTATCAAAAACGCTAAATCATTAAACCAATACTAATAAATCAATAACTATTTTTCAATTCAGGTTATTGATTTCGATTCGGTTTTGAACATGCGCCCCCCCCCCTGACCCCTACTTAAAATGATAGGTTGTTAACTCCATACGGAGACTAAAATAGGGACACATACACAATCTTATCAGTCCATTCGATATTTAATAAACGTTGAATCGATGGATAAGATTATGGCAAGGGTCATGTCGTTAGTAAATTGCCTCTAGTTTTTAAATGGACAAGGACCCATTTTCAAACGTATGACGGATGATATTGCAATATCAGTACAATAGTTTGGAGTATATATGATCGTTTTTTTTGATAAACAGTGTTCGAACTGTGTAACCTGTCATCTCATAGTATTTCAAATAATTCAAATTTATAAAAACTCACGTCAAGAAATTTCATAAAGTAGTGATAAAGAACACATAGTTAACCTATGATTATAGGTATTAGCCCGCCTATTACTATAGGTAAAATGTAGAAGTATCCTCCAATTTATGTTCGATTTTCAGAGACACAGTTATACTATATTAGGTCTTATTATTCACTATAAATAATTTTTTTATCTTTTCTTGATCTACGTGACACTATGTTCTGGGCCCAGCTCGTGTTGACATTTTTTTCAAACTACTGTCACGTAAATCGAAAAAATAGAAAATTATTTATAAAATAAGTTCAAGAGGTAATAAAACCTTAGTATAGTATAAAGTGTCTCTAAAATTTTGGACATAGGTTAAGAGTTACTTAAGCATTTTTCCATTACTATATATAAAAGCTATATCATTTGGGGAAAAGTTTGAAATGTCACATATACTCAAATATTAGTTGCATTTTAAGAAGTTATTTTCCTATTTAGGATTTGAGTCATTATCGATGAGTTTGACAAAATTTATATAATATCACATTCTTGTCGTAATTTAAATTACGTTTCAAATTGTTAACGTTTTAACTATCATGACCTTTCCAAGACTACTATGAATTAGACTACCATAGATATAAAGTACATGACCATTAGCTTTCAAAGCCACCATCACACTAATCATTTTTTCAAACTTACATTAATATAAAAGTGTTGTGTGAAATTAATTAGACGTTTATTTATTTTGTGTAATGCTAAAAATAATATTTCTATTCTTTGTAAACTACATTACAAAGATAATAACATTTTTGTAAACAAAAAAGAGAGTTTTTGTGGAATGTAATGTAATGGTCTAACAATACGTTATACAAATTAACTCTTTCACTTTGAAACCTCTCATTTGCAAAGCCGATATAAACATGACTTATTGTGAACATGAAGACACAACCAACAAAAAGGAAACGAAAACATTTCCCTCCGTTCTTCTTATTCTTAGAGTTTTTTTGGGTAATTAATTTCCACAACCTTCAAATTTGCTACGAGTGTACATGTTTGAGAGTAATTGTGGAACCTTGGGGAGCGACCGGCTACCATGATTTGCACCGGAGTCTACTCGAAATTGATTTCAAGGCAGTGGCTTGTCACGATACAGTGCTTGTGATAAGTGATTCTCTACTTTTTAATTTTAGTCCAATATCAATATTTAAGTAAGTAAAATCGCTTTCAAACACAGTGACTTGCCACGACGCATTGTTTGTGATAAATTATTTACTACTTTCTAATTCTAGTTCAATATCAATATTGAAGAATTTATCCCTAACATATTAATTATATCTAGTTAATTCTGAAGGTGTCGAATGCGCTGTAAAAATTAGGAATTAAATTGAAATAAAGTGTACAATTATTTATTTTTGACGCTCACATTAAATTTATTTTTGATGTTAAACGAAAATTAAGTCTATTTGTGCACGGAGTTAAAAATATTTGTCTAACTTTGAAACATTTTGTGTGAAGTATGCTAAAGGGTTCAAACATGAGTCAGTTGAGTTATGAATTTCACCAATATTTTACAAGTATATGCATAGTAGTAAATATCAGATATTCTACTATAAGTTATTGAGTTTGTTTTCTAAATTATCGCACTACATGCTCATTTTGTAAAAATCTTTCTAATAATAATTTTGAGCGTTAATAATTAATATACGTCCAACGTAAATGTAATTTATGACAAATTACATATTGTAAAAATATGTTAACTAATATAGAAGGATTTGAGTTGAACTGATTAAGTTATACCTTATTATTTGCTTTTGCTATATATTGAACAAACTGATTTTAATTTAGAGTAATGGGCTAAATTTTTAATTGAACTAAGCAATGAAGTATTTTTATTTGGAAAAATTACATGAATAAACACATTTTTAAAAATAATTACTCATTTTTGCGATATTTTTTGTTTATTATCATTTATAACAATATTGTGATAAATATGCATGTATTAAAAGTGAATTATGTATTGCAATATATTTGAATATAAAGTTTTGAAATGTATATGTTTTGAATTATAATAGTTTTGAAATGTATGATGTTTGTTTGGTAAAAAAATTGTCAAATTGTATTATAAGTGTATTAAAATGTGTGCTAAATATATTAATTCTTATAATTAAAAAGTATATGTATATTTGAATACTAAATTATCTTTGTAATATGGATTAAACTTGTATATGAAGGGAATTAAAAGTGATCAAGTTAAAAAAATGTTATTACTATAAATGATAAATATTTTTTTATATAGTATATTTACGTAAATTTCTCTTTTTATTTTTACAAAACTTATTAAATATCGTCTTACACATTCTATTATTTCTCTAAATATTTACATATAAGTTTGTTCTTTTATGAGCACAAATATCATCAATTATTAAAGAGATTAGTGGGCAGACCCTAGATGATCAATTTGAAAGACTTGAAATGATTATATTCTTTAAAAAACATATTAAATATCCCTTATACTTTCAATACAATCTGAATATTTTAATATAAGTTTGTTCTTTTAGATTAATTTTTTTTATAAAAAGTTTTTCATAAATAATATATTAATATATTTTAGTGAAAGTGATTGTTACATAACTGCTCAATTGAGTGAATAAATCTTATGATTATAATCATATAACTATGATTGCACTCATAGTAATAATTCAACACTAAGAAAATACTCAAAATAAAGTTTAAATTTCAAACATGAATTTTATATATAAACTTGAATCATTTACTTTGTAAAAATAACAACAAATCTAACAAATTTATTTTGCAAAAATGATAATTTTCCATTAAATTTGAACTCACTCCTTATATTTCAAACTCAAAACCCACTTCTCCAAAATATTTTATTTTAAATACAGTAACTCATCAAACTCATACTTATATAGACTACCCTTTACTGTCATGTTTATTTTTTGTTTAGTCCATGAAATTTTAATTGTCTTCTTTTAAAAAAGAAAAGTAACCTTTGAAATGGAAACTAAAAGTTATAGTATGTCTACAAATATCATTTTAAAGATCATCCTATATTGTATGTTACATGTTTTATAATACTATTAATGAAGATAATTTTTCTATTTAAGCGTTTTTCCCCCCTCTTTTAACATAATATATTTTAAAAAGAGAGAATTTTTATAATATGATTTGAAATAAATGATCAAACTATAGATTTTTCTCTCTGATCGTCTTCTTTCATAGTGAACAATAATAATTTATACTAATGTCATCAAGAAAGTTCATTTTAAGTTAAGAGAAAAAAGTTTTTTTTTATCGGTGATCATATTATAAATTTATTAGCATTACATTTATAATTGTCATATATATATATATATATATATATATAAACTTTGACTTTATATTAGCATGTTTTTATTTCGTCTTTTTGTACTAAATACTAATAATCTTTACTAATGTTTATTTTTTGAGTTTAAAAATTATTTGAATGAATCGTTTGAGTGGTCTCTAATATCTAGACACTTGATAATAAAGATTACTTATTTTTTTTAACATAATAATAAAAAATTAAAATATTTATGTTCGTTAGTAATGGTAGATAGTTTGTAGTAAGTAATGATGTTAGTGTTAGTGATTACTGGCTAATAATATTTTGATAGTAGTTGACATATTAAATGTGGCTGACGTTATAGTGACTGATGTGACGATGACAAAGTTGGTTGAATAATGTGTGATGATTGTTGATTTGTTGGTGGTAATTGACGACAATGCTAGTTTTGATGGTGAAAATGATCAAGAATATAATTTAGATGTAGTAATAATGGTAGTAGATAGTGGTGGGTGGAGGTACCGATGGTAATAGAGACGACAATTATATAATTACAATAATTGAGGTGATAAATATGATAACGATTGATAATATAATTGATAATAAAAATGATTATCGACACAAATTATGATAACGCAGAGTGATTAACGATGATTAGCAATGATAATATACAATAATATTAGGGATAAAGTGACGATAAGAAAAAATTGTATATAATAGCAAATTATTAATTTTAACTTAAAAATTTTAACATAGTTGATTTATTTTTTTTTTTTTTTTTTTTTTTTTTTTATTGCCAATATGTACCAAACAATTGGCATACGGACTCTTCTCTAGGTTTCTCGCCTCGCAATTCTCGTCAGTCTCTCCTATCGCTATCTCGCTTAGACAAAAACAAAGTTAGAAATGTTGTCTGTGATATAAAACGAGAGAAAATTATATATATAAATACAAATATATATATTTTTGTCCTATATACTTATAATTATACAAATACAAATCTTTCCCTGCTATTTATATTTTGTCTTTCTCTCTTTATCGCTTTATACAAACACAAATTATATAAATACAATGTATAATTTGTGTTGTATAAAATGAGAGAGAAATATAATATATAAATATTTTATTTTCCATTTAATTATATACAAATTTAAATTTTATATAGATATTTAAACATATAAAATTAAATTGAGACTACCAAAGATTTATATAAAGAAAATACTATCAACGATTTATACAAATGACGAAATTGTATAAATATGAAGTTATACAACCCACGTGTGAAAGTTGCTCTAAATAAGTTTTGAAGTGAAAATATAGGGGTAAAATTTGATAACTCCCCCTCCCTTGCTCCACTCTCAGCCCCCCATTTTCCAGCAACTAGGGTTTTTGCCCCTTTTCTTTTACTGAGGGAGTTAGAGTTGTCCAATTCTTACCCATTTCCTGTTTTTACTGTTGTCATCACCACATGGTTTTTATTTAACATTTTCTTAAAAAAAGTGGAGACAAAAAAGATTGAGTCTTTCTTGTAAACCAATAGAAGTTTCTGGGTTTTTTTTTTTCATTCTTTAAGATTGAGTCTTTCTTGTGAACCAATAGAAATTTCTGGGTTTTGTTTACCATCTTGAAGACTTGAGGTTACAGATTGATGCAAGACTAAACTGGAAGAAAGACCTGGATCACAGATCAAGGGGCACCACCCACCAACAAAGTTGTTAGACGTAATACAGCTCTTTTTGCTTCTATGATTGTACTTGTGTTTATTTCATTTCTTTATTTGATCAATTTTGGTTTTGGTAATTATTTTGTTGTGGGGGCGCCGTTTGTAGGATAAAAGATGGTATCTTTTATGGTGTGACAGCGTTTATGTTGGATCTTTGGATAGTACTACTCCTTTTTTCCGTCTAGGATGTTGTATATGGTTGTATATTGGAGTACATCTTTGTATACTTCATGGGTTTGTAGTCCTATATAATTTGGTTATTCTATAACTTTTGCTCTAATGTTTCTACAATTTTTGTGTAGATGTCCTAATCCACTCAAATAATAAAAAATGAAAGTTAGCAAGTACATTTCTTGTATTGTGGTTCTAAAGGACTTTGATGAGCTTTGGGCTGTTAGTTTCTCTTTGCTAGCAGCATTTGAGTTGTTTAAGTGTTGAATTGTTGGAGGTCACTAGACTGAATAATATATCTTTTGAATTTTCTGTCTCAGCTGGTGATTGTGTATTGATGAGACCATCTGATTCTGATAAACCTCCATACGTGGCAAAAGTAGAGAAGCTAGAGGCTGATCACCGGAATAATGTGAAGGTCAGAGTTAGATGGTATTACCGACCTGAGGAGTCTATTGGTGGTCGCAGACAGTTCCATGGGGCCAAAGAGCTGTTCTTGTCAGATCACTTTGATGTGCAGAGTGCACACACCATTGAAGGGAAGTGCATAGTGCACTCTTTTAAGAACTACACCAAATTGGAGAATGTGACCCCTGAGGATTATTTTAGCAGGTTCGAGTACAAAGCTGCCACAGGGGGATTTACTCCTGACCGTGTTGCTGTGTGAGTTTCTAATAGCTTTGCTGCTTAACTCGGTGCTACTTCATCCTTTTCTCAGTGGAAGTTGAAAGTTATGTTTTGTAGTGTTTACTAAAACCTGGATACTTTGGGATGTTTTGATTTTGAAGGTATTGTAAGTGTGAGATGCCCTACAACCCTGATGATCTCATGGTACAATGTGAAGGATGCAAAGACTGGTATGCCTCCAAATGTCCACAAATTCATCTTTTTACGCATTTGCATGCCTTTTCTACTTCTACGCATGGAAATTCACAAGTGTCTATCCATTTAATGTTTTAGTTAAAACAAATGGATATCTTCAAATGTGTAATTACTTTCAGTTTAGATCAAGCGTGATGTAAGGACAGATTAATGTTCAGTCAACTTCAAAGGGCACATAGCTTGAAAAGGCAACAAATGAATTGTGTCATGTTTCCCTCTTCTCTTTTTTATCAGCAAATGCAGCAAGTTTAATTAGTTCATCCATGCAGAGTTTATCTTCTTGAGTGGATTATTAAGTTGTCCTGCCTTTTTAGTGTCCACTATCCACATTATATTACTATGTCAACCAGGGATAATAAAGGTTCATCTATGATTTTTAGTTATATGTCCAATTACTTACATCCCATATCAAGCTATTGTCTCAACGTTGGTTGATAAACTAAGTTTCTTTAGAATGAAATCTGTGATGAGAACTGGAAGCTTTTATTAGAAGTACAAAAGTACCTATCTTGGTATATAACTTAAGAAGGAAAAGTCTTCATAAGTCTAAAGTATGCATTAAGAAATGTAAAAATCTTCCCGTGTCTGTAATTGTCTCCATTGAATTTGGGTAAAAGGACAATCTTCACATCTTTAATAGAAAAAACCTGAGTGCATGGAGTTTTAGGTTAACTAAGTTCTAAATTACGTTAGGTGAAACAGTCTCTATTAAAATCTTTTCATTTTTCCTGCAATTCTATTGCAGGTTTCATCCCTCTTGTATGGGTATGTCCATTGATGAAGCAAAGACATTAGAGCATTTCTTGTGTTCTGACTGTTCCTCAGAAGATGAAACCAAACGTCCTTTGAACTCATTTCATGTTTCACCACCTGGTGAAGCAAAGGTAAAAACTCTGTACACTCACCTGGTAAACTTTTACATGATTTGTTAGTAATATCTGCAAGTATTGTATCTCAAGTTAGTCAACAGACTGTTGTTGTTTGTGATAGAAAGGGTGAACTTTTTGCACTATGTTCTCATGTGTAGCGTGACATTTTGGATCATTATGGAAGGAGAAGGTCACACTTCTGAAAGTGGTGCATGTTTAGTTTGGTTATCTAATATATTAGATTCTAACCATAAGGGGTCGTTTGATGTGAGGGATAAGAATATATAGTCTTGGGATTAAAAAAATAGTCCTGGGATAAAAGTTTGGTGTTTTGTTTGGTTGACATGTTTGGGATAACTTATCCCAACGACCCCTAAGGGAAGGAGAAAGGCAGGCTAGTGGAAGGGTATCCCCAAAGTCATGATGTTACCTGCTCATCTGATGTAAACTAATGAACTGGGCTACTGATATAATCAATGACTAATGACAAAGTTAAGCTTGTTTCAATCTCTCTGAGGTTCCACAAAGGAAAGCATACAAAAGTGCAAAGCATGGATGACCTGGGGATGGAGAATGTTGGAAGTTATAGGACTAAAAGTCATCTTGGAAAATATGATTTAAGTCTCTGCTGAACTGTATCTTTCTTCAGATACGGTCTTCATATTTACCTAGTAGGAGAACTCGAATTACTCACTCTTACATTGGCTTCAGTCGAGTTTGGAACTACTTTCACTGGGAACAGATGACATTAGTTGAGTGGAATCTCAGTAGGTTAAGAGTCTTTTTACCAACATAAAGAAAACTAGTCGCTATAGGATCATTACCTATGTTGCTCGGACTTGTCAAAAATGTCAACGGGTGCATGTTGGATTCTCCAAAAGTAGTATTTTTTAAGAATCCGACACGGGTGTGGCATTGAAACTGAAGAGTCCGAAAACTTAGATCATTAACATTCAATATAGAGGATTATCATAGCTAGACTATTGTTCGGCTGGTCATGAAGCTACCTCAATCCTTCTTTATCCAAGCTTGTGACTGAAAATGCTCACATTATAATAGTTGCTTGATACTCTTAGTATTTGGATTTTTGTTATTTAGTGTTGAAGGTATATAAGACACATTTAATAAGGTTGGAACGGAGTTATTCATTTAGGAAAAAATGACATATTTGGAGCAATTCGAAAGCAAAAGTTGAACAATTACATGTTAAAATAATCTGGGAGTATTCTGTAATTGTTGCTTCACTAACCATATGTCCACTGCTAAGGTGCAGAACTCCAGTTTCTTACTTTAATATGATGTCAGGTCATTTGGTTTTCCATATAGCTTGTGAGTACTTCATCTAATTCTTTTAGAATGTGTGGGATCTTTTTATCCTTTGAAGATGATGTAAATTATTGTGAAGGTCTTTATAAAAGAAACAACAAACTATTGTTGCTAAGATTAAATATCAAAGATGAATTCCTACATATTGTTCTAATTTTCTGTGCTGTCTAGACCGTTGCATATTACTTTCATTTCTTAAACTTAAAATTTTCCTCACATAAAACCATGTAGGCTTTTGTATAAGAGGAGCTAAGCAGAAATCCTATACTTGTTCTCAAGTGAAAGGACTACCCATTCTTTTACAGATGAAAGACCTGAGGAAATTTGTATGTCAATAATTTTTGGAGAAAAGTAATCTTGATCACATGCAGAACACGTGGGCCAGATCCCTTTAACCCTGTTTGGCACGGAGAGTCGTGCACCAATGCTTGTCGAAGTTGGTTTTGGATTTGGATCCTTTGCTATATCTATGAGACTGGTGTTTCTCAAGATATTGTGTTTTGAGGTAATTGGTGTCGATATTTTCTCTCTGCCATGGTATTTCATGCAAGAATTCAGTGGGAAGAAGAGTAGATTATGCAGCGACATTTTTGTAAGAGTAGTGGGGGGTGGTTGTTAATAGGAAAACTAAATGGCGTGAATGTTTGATAAATTGACAGAATGGGTTGTAGTTGTGGTGGTATGGGCGAATGAGAGTTAGAAGTAGTTGATATGGTTTGAGGGGGAGAGATAAGTTGCATGAGTGGCTGAATAGTCATATGTTGAGTTATTTATTGAAACTATCTTCTAATGAATAGATAGGAGATTTAAAAGGCCGCATATGTATCCCTTCACATCTTTCTGTGTGTCATGAAGGGGATCACATTGTTTTATATTTGTAAACCGAGAAAATTCTCTGTTTCCAGCTTTGAATATTGGTGGATAAAGGTGCCTCTCCACTGTATTCTTTGACTTAACAAAAACAAAGGACCTTCTCACTGTAAGCCTGAATTTGAGCTCGTGACCTGCAATGTACGTACCTTTATTGAACCAAAACTGTGGGGGGTTCCTGAAGGTGATTGCTTCATGATACTGCTATCCCATTAATTTAAGCTCTCTTTTGTACTTTGACTGTAAGTTATCTGTAACTGACAAGCATTTTAGCTAAACTGCCACTATTCCTGTTGCTAGGTGGAGTCAAAGCGCAGGAAGAGATAAATAGCTGACCTTGATGCAGTATGAGGAGGTACACATTTTCTTGCGTAGTAGCGCTGGCATTGTTGTATGTGTTATCTTATTGTATAGCACTGGGAGATCACTATCCTTTTTGTAAAAGCCAGAAACCTTCTCTATTTAATGTGACAACTTGCTATTTATAAAAGTTTGTGCACTAGACTGGGTTGTGTCTACTGAATGCAATTTGTGTGGCCTCATGCATGAGTTTTAAAATGAATATTGCAGAGTCTACCAAAAGATGAATCTTAATGAGTCTACCAAAAGATGAATCTTAATTTATACAAATATTGGAACATCGCAAATTTAGGTGCCTATTTCTATTTTGATTTTATAACTCTCCTCTTCCTGTATCTGCCCCTGCCCCCGTTAGGTGCCTGTTTCTATATATTGGATTACATGTGAAGCTGGATGTATGATGACAAGACTGTAAGAGCTGATCAAGAATCATATTGATGAATAAGAACTTTGCCTCATCTTGAGTTGCAATATATCTGTGGTTAGGATCTCCTGATCAAGAATCATATTACAACTTACCCAGTGTAACCCCAGAAGTACGCATACCTTACCTCTTCCTTAAAAGGAAGAGAAGCCTGATCGAGAATCATATTACAACAACATATCCAGTGTAACCCCACAAGTACACATACCTTACCTCTTCCTTAAAAGGAAGAGAAGCCTGATCAAGAATCATATTATAACAACATACCCAGTGTGTAATCCCAGGAGTACACAAACCTTATCTCTTCCTTAAAAGGAAGAAAGCCCTGATCAAGAATCATATTTGTACTGTACTAATTCGCTTAAATTTTCCTGGGAACTCGTTGATCAATAGTGATCTCTTGATCAATGTCCCTTGCTACAATCCTTGTATGTGATTAATGGAAGATTGAGAGACTTCCGCTGCTGAAAATGAAGTTATTTATGCTAATTGGGCAACTTTTTGCTTTTGAGTATTCGTGTTCTTGCTTTCACAATGCCATATAACTTTTGGTTTCCCAGATGATTATGCTCTATGAATCTGAATTTCGGTTCGTTGTAGAACCAAAGATGATCAATTATTGTAAACATGTGTATTCTAGTTACCTGTTCATCAAATGCTTTTTATTCGTCATAGAAAACACAGCAATTTACAGAGAAAAGGTAGCACTGCAGGATACTAGAAAATACTAACTGCTGACAGATCATATTATTCAAAATTACACAGTGAGAGAGAAGAAAACAAAATATTCTGATGAATGCATAGCTATCTACAATAAACTGCATCGATATTAGTTTGACGACTTGGCACCTAATATTTTAGAGAGCTCTTTTATCAAAGGCTTCTCTTTAATGTCTTCTTTTTTCTCCAAATGCCATTTTTTCGACTTCTCTTCAGCCTGAGAATAGAGGTTACCATTCATTAGATAACGATAGAAGCAAATATCGAAGAATAGTTGAACATTTGCTCACCCAAATCCTTAAAGGATTCAGCTGTTCTTTGAATGTTTCCAATCTTGGCTGAACCATGTCCTTCCCTTTCGTCCGGATATCATCAGGCTGCGCAACATCAGCATCATCCACATATTACATAAATCAGAAACATAGACTAGTCGATAACTAAGCAACACTCTCCATCTAACTAAAACTGTCTATAAACTAAAATCAAACAGACAAATTCCTCAACTGAACTCGACTAGAGCAGAAATGTAGTAATGTAGACGTCAAAATTCCTCTTCTCGCTTATCAACCCACTAACCAAAGAAAAATAATCATAAAATCACCATCCTCCATTGATATCAGGTACTCTTCCATCTCAAAAGCAAAGGATTGAGTGTTACTCCCATATGTGATCTTACCTCATTGTAATGTTTAGCGGAAATTAAGTTAGCAATACAGATTCAAACATCCATAAGGTAAATCAAAAGAGAAAGAAAGATTATGCTTACATTGTGCAACTCTAGCTTGGATGCTGCCAAGCCAAACGTCAAGGCGGAACCACCAAAGACAAGAGCAGTGGCAATAGCAAATGCCTTTGCAACTACATTGAACAGAACTATAAACAATAAGGATCCAAAAACAATTATCACTACTACTACTTTTCTGGAATGTACCTCAGATCATAGAATTTTACATACGCGGTAGGTATCTTGCATGACATACTCCGCCTATAGAACATAAAACTTATTGTATGTTTGTCGAATTTCTTGAGAAAATGTTTTGGAGAACATTGATTATTGATATATTTTTATAATTCTGTAGAACATTTTCATTTGATTTCTGAAAACTCTACATGAGTTTTCTAATCCAAAAGCAACTACATTTGGTTTTGGGGAAAAGAAATTCTAACAAAATGGAACCAAACATGTAAAGGTTTTGTCTTACTTTGAGACATCCCCAAAGCTGCAGCTTTAAGTTTTTCAGGATTAATCGGTGTGTATTTATCCCGACGCAAGTCATTTGCCGTTGAGGCTTGTACAGAGTTTTCTGTATCTGGCAACTGCCACCTGGAGAAGATATTACCAATGTGATCGTCAAAAGAAGATGTATATAATCAAAGAAGATAGAGAGGTTTACTTCATACACGCTAACTATTGAATGCTGAAGCAATTAAAAGCACATTTTCAAATTAGTTACAATCCCACAATGTTATCCAACACAGAGAGTTGACATTGCATATACAGATTCACACAACTCCGATAACTACAATTCATAATTCTATAAAACAGAGAAGGCAAGCAGCTAATAATATATCAGTTGGTCAGCCAAGAATATAAGTTTCAATTGCCCAACTTATACATCTACCAGCTGATTACCTTCTATTCCTCCAGGGTTTTCAATTGAATTATCAAACCTCTCGAAGAAGGGGCTTCACTCGCACGAATTAGAACGACGAGGAAATCCAAACCAGAAACCTTTCACTTACACCATGCTAAATCAGTACCATAGTCCATACTCACACTTGATTGTCTAATAGTCTTAAGTCACATATCCAGTGTCTAACTCTTAACACCTAAACAAAATTACAGAAGACAATCAAACCATTCTAAAAACTGGTCATGTTAATAAATCCTTTTTTTCATTTTCTGTAAGTGCATCAAAACTTAACCCCAACATACAAAATTTCAATTTGTAATCACAAATTCTCCAAACTAAGAAATTTCCCATCACTTATGAAACGTTTAGATAAGAAATGAAAAAGACAACCCAGTACCATTTCAAGATGTTCAAAAATTAAAATTTTGCTAAACCCAACATCAAAAATTCTATCTTTTTCAATCACCTAATTAGCTAAAAGAAGAACAAAACTCAGTACCCATTCTTCAGTTGCAATACATAAACTAGCTAAACCCAACATCCAAAATTCAATCATATTTCAGCTAAACAACAAAAAGAAAAGAGAAAAATCAGTACCCTAAAGAAAGCAGTAAAGTTACCTTTTAGGTCCAAAGGTGACTTGTGGAAGAGAAACATAAGCTCTGAGAGGATTAAGAGCATCTGGAGATACGGAATTTGTCCTAATTGGGAATCAAGTAATGGGAGGGAACCCCATTTGGAATATTAGAGATGAGGGAATCGGCAGAAATGAGGGAATGAAAACTTGGAAGTAAGAATGTCGAGAATTTTCAGGATAACATCAGGGGAAGATGATTCTTGATTTAGAGAACTGGAATTGGAAGAAGTTGGATTTTTGTTGATCTTTTGGGCTAAACGGGTAACGGCATGTTTGGATTCTTCAAAGAAAAAAGCTCCTTCTTTTCCTGCTACTCTTCCAGCTAGAAAACTCATTCTTCTTCTTCTTGGATTTTCGTTTGGTACTGAGAAATTTGAATCTTTCAAGATTATATATAATACCATGACATTTTAAAAAAAATAAATTTAATGTTTCCTCTATTTCCCTTACTTACACACAAGATAAAACTTTATATGTATAAAAAAAAAAATGATGATGAAAAAGAAAGATGACAAGGCAGAAATATTATTATTATTATTTTTATATATAGATAGAAGAAATTTGACTAGTATTTTCAAAAACTTTTTTTTGGGCGAGTTTTGAGGCGGGTGAGACTTAACAAAAACTCACCGTGCTCAAATTGAAGACTTAGATTCATAGTACGTAAGTTTAGAATTTGGAGCGTAAACATAAAAACGTAAGCCCTATGCCTTGGGCATTATTATTTTTTTGGAGCTATTTTTGCTTTAAAACATGTTTTTTTTTAATTATTATTGATGTAGTGATTTGTAATATTTTTTTCTTCGTTATTGATTATTAATATCTTTCTCAAATAGAAATCATAATAGATATTCTTTTTATATATTATAGGTTATTTATTAAAATTTATTTTGTAAAATAATTGAGACTTTTACTTTTGCTTGTTTTCTTACTAATAAAATAATGTAATTATAAAATTAATATAAATAAAACTACACCCCTATAAATCTACAAAATTTATATTCCGTATCTCAAGACTTAAAATTTCACTCTGTATACATAAAACGTCTCACATCACGACACCACCTTTTAAAACACACTTGAATAAACTACATGTAAATAAAAATCTTGTCAAACAAGATAAATAAAATTAATAATTAGTGTAAGGAGAGGATGAATAAAATAATAACATTGTCTAACATTTACTAGTAGAACTAGTGTGGCTCGCAAGGATAGAGGCTAGTAAACAGTTAGGTCGAATTAACTTGAGGAACAAGAAAATATTTCAGCCCCATTCACAATGGTAATCAAGAAATGAAAATTTATCAATATGTATTGTTCGATCAAATATATTTATAATAAATATCGTTCATACTACATTAATTGATTTTAGAAAGAAACGTTTTTTATTAAGTAGGTGTTTGATCATGCGATATCATATTACATTATGAAATTGTGAGATGAAATCAGCATTTGGACATGTGATTTCGTGCTAATTTTTGTGAAATATCATATTCTCCAAAAATCATGATATTGAAAAATTATATGAAAATTTCATATTGTTGACACCCAATTTTGGCCTAACATTTTAAAAATTCGTGATTTTGGAGCTTTATTTATTTAACTAGCAATTTTGGTCCGAGGAATTTTAAAATTCATACAATTTAGAGTCAATACAAAAAAAAAAAATTGCCTTTCCCACATTTGTTCACTCACACTTTTTCAATTTGACAATATTCCCCACATCGTAATTTTACCCTTTTTTGAGGAAATTTTTGGTTTCTATATAAACCCACTTCATTCAAGATAATTTTAGAAAGGATTTGGAGGGGAAAACAAAGAACTCCTCAATTTTGAGAATTCTTGATTCCCTAGTTCAAAATTTTAAAGTGTTTTTTGTGGTTTTTCGAGTTGAGGAGTGGTTCTTCTCTGTATGTTTTCTGTTTATTAATGTATGCTTTGTTTTGTTTTTTAGTTAATGTAGTTCTAAAAGTCATTAAATATTTGTGTTTATTGTAGTTTAATATTTAGCATTTTTTTAACGATCGATATTTATTTATTTATTATTACTATTATTTTAAAATTGTTTTGTCCACTATTTTGCCTATCTTACTTTGGCAGGTTTTTGTATTATTCTATGTTAATGTTATTTTTAATTTTTATAATATGAAACGTATTGTTGTTTCCATTTCGAAGTTATGTTTATTTTGGTTTGGGTTGTTGCTTTTCTATATCCCTCTTGGATAAGTTTGTTATGGTTTGTTGAGGTTCAGTTTATATATTCTACATTTGAACGGGCCGATGAAAATCTATCCGTCGTGTTTAGAGGCCTCCCATTTAAAAGACGGAATTTAATTCAAGTTAGATAGTTTAATATGTTGAAAGGGACGTTGAAGAAATTACCGTCGATTTCCAAGGCTCCCATGGCAATAAGACGGAATTTTTAGTCTTTAATTATTATTTGAGTTATCTCATTTTTAGTTATATTTATTTGCACTACTCTTTTACTAAGTGTTCCTTTACAGTTACACCGAGGTGTTTCTCTCCTTGCAATTTTCGAAAAGTTCGAATTATATTCGCAGTCATTATTTGTGAATACTGACTCGGCAAACTTTCGGCCGATATATTGCTTTAATTGTGTATATTGTGTGTTTATATATGTGTTTTATTTTATATTCTTCCTCAATTTGAAAAACAAATGAATTCAGTCGGGAAACCACATTTGTTGCTTCCGAGGGTGCCTAACCTCTTTTCCCTTCGGAATAACTTTGAACCACCCCTTACCTAGAATAGAGAAATTGGTTTCGTAGATTAATAATTGAATTTCCGATTTTCCCCTAAAGTAGGGTGGCACTCTTTTTTTAAACTTCCCGGATTATTTGTTGAAAACTTTGTTTAAAATTGAATAAATTAATTATTTTCGAGTTGCCGCGACGTTTCGCCCTATTTCGACAGAGTAGGAATTTAAACACATATCATGAATTGAGATTTTTTTTTAAACACAAAAATTGATCCACAAGTTTATTATTTTGTTAAAACAGCCCCACAAATTTTTGTAGCTTGGAAAAATAGATTCAAAATAATGAAACATTGCATGAACCATTGTGATATTGACACACCTGTGAAAATTGTCATAGCTTGTGCAGTGTTACATATTTATTTGTGAAAAAGAGTAATGAAATATTTATGGTCTATGATTATGAAAATATAGTTGCAGATGATATTGACCAAAAATGGTTCAAAGTAACAATGTTGATTGTGTTCTCGGTCACATGATAGAAAAATAATGCAAGTTCAACGTGAAGAGATTGTCTGTATTATGTGGGTTATATTAAAGTCTAGTTCACTACAATTTATGTTCAATTTTTTTATTGAATTAAAGTTTGATGAAACAGTTATTTAAGTGGAAAACAAATAGTTTTATAATAATTCATTATGCGATTTTATAAATTTTTATTTATTTGGTAAGATTTAATAAATAATTGGGTTATTTTAATAGTTTTACAACTTATGAAATTCTCAAGAGTATGAGAAAATATATAACACAAAAATTTCATATCACATGTCCAAACGAAACTTTAATTTCATGTTATTATTTCATATTATGGTACTATATAGTAGAAAGTTAAGAGTTAGAATACAACAAAGATTAAGTGTATCTCATTTTAAGAACTCAACATTTACTCTGAGTTACTACTTATAGCTCATGAATTGAATTATGAGCTTAACTAATTGGAGTTGATTTTTCGTATGGTTATTCAATTTGGTAAAATTATTTAATAAAGTCACTTATTACTTTTGTTCAAATAAAGTAACTCAAATTAATGCATTTTTTACTTTTTGCATTTTTTACAAAGTAAATAAAATTATTAGAAGCCATTTTGAAGTGACAGAGAAAGGGCTAAAATATTCCCTGAAGTTAGAACTTGGATTAAAATAGTCCTTATTCTTCAACATTGAATAAGAATAGCTCTTCAACTAGTTTTCACCCTTTTTTTGACTTCATAAATAAAGAGTAGGCTCAAAATAATTTCTCATTTTTGTGTTAAGACTCAAAGTTATTCTTGAATTTTAACATGAAGCACTAATAGTTCCTCATGTTTGCAATATTGGTGTACTTTTGATTCTTTCCTAAATTTTTACCTATTTTTTAACATTAATTTTTTTCATAATTTTACGTAAGGAATGTCCCATCGTCTTTTTCTATATTTAGTAAAAAATAATAACTTTATGTGAGAGAATATGAAAAGAACACCTTGTTCTGTTCAATATGAATATGGGAAATGGCTCAAATATGCCATTGAACTTTCAAAAAAGGCTCATTTATGCAATCAGTAAAAAGTTTGGCTCATTTATACCATTACCGTTAAAGAAAAGACTCAATCATGCCATTATTTTTTGAAGGTGATCGGTGGTTTTGCAAAACCATTTTTGATAAATGTTCCCTTGATTCTACTCTCCTAGGATTTATCCATGATTCGAGGGCCGTTAGTGGTGTATTTCTCGAACTAGGATGATTTAGATTTGACCTCTTTTTATGAATAATCCATCAATTTATGGAGTATTCGAGATCTTGATCTCTTTATGAAATTTTCGAGATGCCTTTTAAGGGAATTTAGTACCCTCTCTATAGGCATAAATTAGGGTTTAGGGTTGAGTAGCCTCTATGAATCCTAATCTGAATTGAACATAATTTATAGAGTTCCAACTCGAATTGAACGTATCTTTTAGAGTCCCACAAAATTTCAGTATCTACAGACACTATCTCTATTATTGATGTTCTAGGTCAATTTAACCTTAGAGAAGTGAAGTGGGGAGTACTCTTGTATATAAGATTTCAATACAACCCATGTATTGTCTTGTGTTATAATACAAAGTTACCAAGTATCAAAAAAATAATAATTATCAACTTGTCATTTTCAGACGATTCAGATGGTGAGGAAAAAGAGGAAATTAGGATTCTTTGAATGTGAAGATTGTTCTTCAAATAGATAATGGATTGGATATTACAGTTGGAAGGACAATATAGTTTTTTTTTTTAAAAAAATTACAAGATAAATAAGATGATTACGCGCAAAAGAAAGTTGTATCAACACGTGCACTAGGCTGGTGTTCGAAGGGTTGAAAAAAATTCACTTCAAAAATGTTAAAATAAATATTTAATTCAACACTCGTATAAAATATATGCTAAAGTAAAATTTGGAGCCAAAGATCAAGATGATTTTATGTGTTTTCTCTAAATTTTACCTATGTACTACTATGCCAAAAAGATTTTTTTTTACACGCGGAAGACTTCAATACAAAAAATATCCCAAGATTAGTTAATGAGTCAAATATTCGCTACTCTCTTCTTCCATCAGCAAATGTCCCAAAATGGATAGTACTCAATCCTATGTGACAATTACTCCGTTTCAATTTGTTATCTTACCTTTTAGAATAAATAAAAAGTGCACAAATAAATCAAAACTAAAGGAATATATCATTCCTCGATTACATAATCATCGAAGAAAGTAAGTACACTTCACCAAAAAGATTGAGAAGGGGCCAAAATACAGGCACTCGAAGGAAGATTTTAGACTAGGGCTCATCTATATCTCACGCGCAAGGAGTAAATTGACCCATTTTGCCTTGCAAATTCAATTCTCACATTCAAAAAGACAATTCACTATAAGACAGAATTTATTTATTTTGCACAATGGTAAAAGGACATTTTGTTTTTCAGGTAAGACTAAAAGAATAAAAAAAAAAAAAGTAGCTTTCACATATAACACATATAAAAATTATATTTATATGTTATAGCTATACTTTGTATAATTGTGCTAGCAAACATAAATATGTATATGTCGCTATACATATACAAAAGAAAAAATAGTTGTATAGTTTGTAATACATATACAAAGAAATCAGTTGTATAATTCGATATACATATATAAAAGAAAACAATTATATACAAAAGATCAATTGTATAATTTATGTATGTATAAAATGAGACAGAGAGAAAGACAAAATAAAATTGGACAGGAAATATTTGTATTATATAATTATAAATTGTATAGGAAAAAGATATATGTATTTGCATGTGTATATACAATTTTCTTTCTCTGCTTTCTACCAATACAACGGCAATTTTATACATTTTCGTTTTGTTGTATAGCGCGAAAGGAGCGAGGGTGGAGTGCGAGATTGAGAGAGAGGCTGAGCCGCGATCTGGAGAAATTGGCGAGCGAAAAGTGGGAGAGCGGCATTAATATATGTATACTTATCTAACAAATTTTTCTATCGCTTTTATACAATACAAACACATTTTAATACAATTTGCGTTTGTATAAATGATAGGGAGTGAACGAGAATGAAGCGAGCGGGATAGTGGCGATCGAGAGATTGAGGTGAATAGGTCGACAGCCAACAGTTTGCTACATGGCACACGAAATCAAAGTTTGATTATATATAATATTTAATTTGAATATTAGTTGTCATTTTCAATTTTCCTCCCCAAAAAAAAACCACAAAGAATTAAGAGCGGGAAAAAATTACTTTCTTCTTGCATAATTAAGACAAAATAATAGACTAATTAAAAAAGATAATAAAAAAATTAGAGGACTAATTCCAACATGAGCTACATTTAGGGACCTTCTTTAGCTAGTTGTTGTGTAAATTTCCTTAAAAAGCAATTGTTATTTAAATTACTAATGTTATGAAATATTTTGTCCATTGAATCTTTATCTAGCAATTTTTAGTAAAAATGAATTGTGTTTTCTTTACATCTTATTTCTAATATACTAGTCATAATTTTTTTTTAATGATATTTTAGAATAATAAATTTAAGAAAGATGATGAATTTCGTCTTATTGATTGATTCTAACATATGATATTAGAGTTAAGAATTGATTGAATTATCTGTTTGATTTTCATTACGAGAAATCTATATATCAAACACCAAATCAAATAAGTTTGATTTGATGCACTTTTCTAAAATAATTTTTTCGATATAACTTTAAATAACTAACAATCACCAAACTAACCATATAATTTCATACCTACATAAATCATAACACTATAACAAACGCAATATGTTGGCAACAAAACAATATTTTGAAGTTTTTGAACACTTCGTATAAGTGCTCCAAAATGTGTTTGGCCACAAACATGTGGCCATCAAAACACGAGTTAAGATTTGAAGCTTATGATTTTTTATTTTTTTTTTAAAACTTATTAAATTTAAAATTAACATTTTATACCTATTCAACAAAATATTAAGATAAAAACAAAATTTGAATTAAAACTATTGAATTCGCCTAAATTCATAGCTCACACTTTTGGGTGTCAAACAGAACCCTGCCCAGATTTTTAGGGTTGAGCTCAAGCTAATTTGAATTAGAGTTCATCTCAACTCATTCACGTCTGAACTTATTTTGAAGAGAATCTCCAACGAGCCAATTCATCTCAAATTTTAATCCTTTTTAAAAAATTTTTTATGAGGGGAGATGTTCCCTACCATTGAATGTATGAATTATTATCTATTTAACATCTTTTAGGATTTATCTATCTATTTGTTACCATTTTAACAAAAATTCTTGAGTAGAAATCAAATTGGAATTATAAAAGTTAAACATCAATATGTTAAATTATTGAGATTAACCGGTCAAACTGAGCGAGTGAAGACCCAATTTTTAATCCATTTGAATCCAAAATAAACTTAAATGGATCAAAACCCAACTCAATTTTCAATTCAACCCATTTTAATATCTCCAATTTTAATTTAACTCACTCATTTGATACCCCTACTCGCTCGCACTCTAGCTTTGCCCGAAGCAGTAGGCCAATATACAAACAGGAACAAGCATGTTTAAAACGAGCACCACTGCAGCAGCCAATAGATATGGTTTGGGCCATGAAAAGTTTTGGGTCCAACTATAAGTAAGTGATGGAATTAATTACATTATTTTTAAAAAAAAAACTTTTTACCAAAATCTTGACTTTTTGGTGCATTTAAAATTTGCCATCTTTAAATCAAACATTCAAATCGAACTTGTGAATTATTTTTTACCCAAATTGATGAATCGAATCAATTCGATCCAATTAATAGCGGTTAAAGGGGCTCAAATGACATATACTTATCTGAAAATTACATGATTTAATTAGATAAAAATTGTAATTTCATTTTATCTATATATACATTATTTTGCTCTCCTTATTTGTTTTTCTATATATTGTTATATTTTTAATAAAATTTTTGATTTTATCACTCAATATAATCGTGTGCGCGCACCGCCCAAGGCAGTTCGTGATAGCTATTAGTGCACAACCTACCTATGTACGAACTTTCACTTTTTAAGTGCAAATTAATTTAATACTTCTATGATACTTTCATTGAGTTGAGATTCAAAATATAAATAAATTTGAATTATTCACAATCCGAAAGTAATGTATTCAATTCAAACTTTTGATTTTCCGAAAATATTTGAACTGATAAAGTCATTTAAATTCAGATACATTCATATTATTTTATTAAAAATGTAGATAAAAAAGTTTAATAAAAAAGTATACAAGTACAAAGATTTTTAAATCATTTCGTATCATCAAAACTATTTTAACTTAAAAATATATAAAATTGATCGCTCTAAACATATTTTTTCTCCTTTCGATCTTAAAAATTCACATTTTATAATAGAATTTTGAGTCATGTTTGTATGGGCGAGAGTTTCCAATTGTGAGGGAATACTATTTTAGTGTACGAGAGAGTCTGAGAATTAATGCAGTAAATAGCTTGGTGGGGTTAATTGGGATGCTTAAATTGACTTTGATATCATTACAAATCTCTTTGTTCAACTCTCTTATAATTGCTTCCACAAAATTTATTACTCTCTGAGTCTCCAGTTATTTGTTCATTTTTTAATTATTTTTAATTACTTGACAATTTTAATAAAATTAAAAAAATATTTTTTTATTTATTATATTTTTAATTAATAATTTATTTATTTCATAATTAATATGAATAAAAAGTTGATTTTACTATATTAATTATTAATTTTTTAATAGATATATTAATTTAAAAGCAGATGAATAATTAGAGACTGAAAAAATACTACTATCAAAGTGGGGCGGTTAACCTGCACCCTACTCACACACCATTCTCTTCCCATCTATATGTATACACACTCTACCAAAGCAAATTGTTACCAAATCAGTATGGAAAAGAATTTCTGACATAGCAATTAAGAAATATTTACATAATTTGATCATTTAAAAAGTCATAGGCATGCTTGGTAGGATTGAAGTAGGCTAATTGAGTTGTTTTAATTTTAATATTCCTTCAACCTTAATTTATGTATATATATATATTCATAATTTATTATTCATATCAAGTCAAAGTATATCATATAATATAGAACGGAGGCAATAGTATGCAACAAGTTATAGATCAATAAATGCTGGCGCACATTGTGGAAAGTGTTGAGAGAGAACTGATAGGATTCTGGGTGAGGGGTGGATATATTTTCGAGAATCACTTCAAATTTATATTGCAACGATTTATACCACAAAAAAGTCATTCATCTTATGAGGAGATCAATTGCTAGAGAAGTATAAGGAGAGAAAATGGAATTTATATATAGTATTTATCGAGCTATAAAAGATTTACGACAAGGTCTCAACGGATTTACATATAGTATTCATTGAGAGATCGGCGATGATTTCATACATCATTTGGTATAGGACAGAAAATAGAGACTCGCCTCTAGAGTTTTGTATGGTAAAAAGTATCATCAAAATTTAAAGATAAATTCTACGAAGCGATGATTAGACTGACTATGTTGTAAGAGATGGAATATTGACCAACCAAGACCATACATGTTCAATAAAATGAAAGTTGTTGGGATGAAGATGTTGAGGTAAATGTGTGTGCTTGCTAGAGAGATGATATTGAAAGTAAAGAGATTTGGAATAGACCTATGTGATTGAGAAGATGAGGGAAATGATACTAGATGGTTTGATCATGTGAAGAGGAAAAATATAGATACCTGATTAAGAAGGCGTGAGAGGCGGTTGACAATGGGCGAATATTAGAAGAGTTAGATTCAAGGTAGAAGAAAAAGGTGATTAGACAAGACATAACACATTGTATTGTCACTAATTCACTATTCTTGTAGTTTCTTGTTTTTCATTTATCACATAAGTTATTTTGTGCTTGATTATTACATTATTTTGTGTTATTATTGTTGTTTTTGTTGTATATTATGTATACGTCTATTTCACAGTTATATTTTGTTTATTACGCGGATCACATCCATTTCTATGTATATTTGTTTTCAACTATTTTTTGTAAATAGTTCATTTTTAAGAAAAGCAAAAAAGGAATCGAATAACAATTTCTATCTTTACGAGATAAAGGTAAGGTTTTACACAAAATATGTTAATGTTATTGATTTATTTTCTCATAATTGAATAAAGTTTCATCATCGACAACATAATTACTTAACTACTGAAATGAATGTGGTTTTTAATCTCTTATAGGAAAGTAGTTATCTTTTGGTTCATTTTCAAAATCACATTACCTTAAAAAAAAGTCTCAATAAACTGCATCATTACCATTCTAATAATTACATCAATATTAGTTACATGATTTTCGAAAAGATTTTTAATGATACTTCTTTCGTTCTATATTAATTGATCATCATCTATTAAAATAAATCTCTTATATTAATTAGGTGTCCATCTTATATAGGAGGGTTTATTGTTATGTTTGCAAGTTTTATTGTTCTAGCATAGTTAGTTAATTAATTTGTCCAAAGTTTTAAACTTTAAGTGTTTTTTTTTTTAAACACATATAACAATTAATTCCCGTGCCTTATTTTATTGGGAAAATTGTATATAATAGCAACTATAACCTAAAGTTAAAAATGAAGTTAGGGTTGAAATTTAATTTGTGCTCCAGAGCAAACACTAGCCTACAATTTGCCATCGCTCTCTCCCAAAAATCCGTCGCTCGCCACTCTCCCATTCTCGCTCGCGCTATCGCGCTTTAATATACACATAGGTAATAATTTCTATTTTTCGTTTTGTATCAAGCGGAGAACCTGCAAAAATGTATAGCTTTCGTGTTATACACTTAATTATAACATTTACAACATTTTCTATGTCACAAATATTGCAGAGAAAAGACCAACAATTATACACTTGCGAATTAAATACAATGCATTGATACATTGTTCTCTAGCTTTATACAACCGAAGTGTAATAATATTGTGTTTCTGGTTTTGGTACAAGCGCGAAAACCTATATCGCTTGCCCATCCACTTAATTCTGCAATATACAGACATTGTATTCGGATTCAACTGTATGCAAAACTAATTATACAATTGCAGCGAAATAGGGCCAGACAAATTATCACCAATTTAAGGCCAGAGAATTATACAGTAAAGGCCAGCGAATTATCCAATTTATATGTAAAATATGCAAATTATAACAGTTTTAATGGTTTACAATAGAGCGCAATTATGCCAGTTTTGCTATAGCATCAAATTGAAATTTTTTTGGGTTGCTATATGTTGGAAAGTTGCCACTTATTTATTATGAACATTTTATTGTCTTTGCTTATGTTTTTTTAAAAAAAAATCTTATTATAACTTGAGAACAGTAATAATTAACTTTTGTATATTACCTTATACCAGTAATTATTTTTAAAAAATAATCCATCACGAGTGTTTGATTTGTACAACGTTTAAAGATTTTCCTTTTAAAGAGATTTGGTAAAACTATCTTTTTATTTCTAATTTTATAAAGTAACATGTAAAATAAAAAGTGATCAATTAATACGAAAGAAGTAATATTAGAAGAAAATGATGAGGGTATATATGTAATATAAAATGATTTATTGTTCCATAGAGAAACAACATTTAGTTAAAGGCAGTAGCCAGCTAGGTCGATACTGTACATTCTCTGTATGAATTAATGAAAGGCTATTGTTATTAAGTGCTGGGTAGTTGTATGATATTAATAATATGATTATAATATTTGTAAATTTTTTTATTTAAATTTTGGGTCCATCATATTCATGATACACTGGGATCTGTACACATCCTTTAATTTATACCATTCATACTTTATATTTCATTAATTTCTTTCTTGTCCTTTTTTAATTAATCTTTTTTATTCAACCAATTATTTCACCTAATAGTAAATAATCAATTCACCTTTTTCGTATTTATTTGTTTGGCATCAATTTGGTATCACCTATATAATTATTTTATATTAGTTATTCATTTTTTTAATTTAAAAAATATTAATTATTTTTTTTATATTATCGTTATAATTAATTTTTTATAAAAACATTCATATCCATTCATAAAATTTTTAATGAACTTTTATTTACGATTTTTTAATATATTATGAAAAAAAGAAAAAATGATCAACTAGTTCACAAGGTAATAATTGTCTTAGCTAGTGTTGAATGAAAAATAACAAAAAAGATTTTTTTTTCTTTTGAAAACAAAAAAAAAAGTGTCTTTTTTTCTCTTAGTTTGTTTTCTTTGAAAAAGACTTATCATATTATATTCACATATTTGATGAAGTTTATTGCACGTATAAAATTACGATAGCTAGTACGAGTGAGATTTGTTGTTCGTTTCTTTCTTTGACTTGCAGAAAATGTTACCCGTATTACATTTTTGTAACCACTTCATTAGAGTAGAATTCTCAGCATTATTTTGAGTTTTCGCTATTAAAATTTATTGTTTAGCGAGATGACTTCTTCTACCTATTTACATATTGTTGCCCCTACAGTTCAAAGGACTTCGCTCCTGAGGCCACCTACCACCTTATAGAAATTGCCAAATTTATAGTTTTATAAATGAATCCTTATGAAATAATTAGTTCTTTTATCGAATGATGACTAGGAACTATGCAAATTTAATTGTCAAGTTCTTAAAATCTAAGCTGAAAAAACTCAATCAATAAAAAAAGATGTTTTTAGTTACTTTTTTCTCCTACGAAATGGAAAAAAAAAAGCTAGTGAACCCTTAAATTTAATGAAGCAAATTCTGAGAGTGCTTTCATTATTTGTTGTAAAGACATTGAAGAAACTATATATGAACGGTGACCAATACAAATTATCACTCCTTATCAAAGAATTTTTCAATAAAATCGAACGTAAGACCTCTAGTTTAAAAAAAATCAATTCCATCCGCTATATCATATTTTATGGTTTTACAAAGTAATAAGTAAGAATTAGAAGAAAGAAAGAAAAATATATATGAATAACCAAACAAATCTATTAGCAATATTAAAATGGTAACAAATTAAACACCCAGATTAAAATTACTTCCTCTCGCAAAATCAAACATAAGCTTAATCACATGTAGGATAGTATAGTCTTAAAAAATTATATATAAAAAAAATATAAATTAACGGACAAAATAAAAACTAAAAAGTTATGGAATTAAAACAAATTATTACTAAAAATAAACTTTCTATAATACTTTGTACAAAAATTGAAATTGGTGAATGAAATTAAATTTTGAATCACCAATTAATTAATAGAATACAAACAAAAACTAATGATGAATAAAAACTAAAGATTACTATACCTCTAGCGGAACAATACATTAGTCCCCACCGAACAAAGAAAAAAAAACATACAATCTGATGTACTAAGCTCTCGCTCATCGCAAGATGTTATTTTCTAAGTCTTTCTTTTCTTATTATGGAGAGGATTTGGACCGGTAGGAACTCTCCTCATGTCGGACTCAAAATCTCTAGCAATTGTTGGTGCACTTGCCTGAGGTTGAGAATTAAGTTGTTGTTTTCGCGTAAATGAGACATATGGATCGGAAAATAGGGCCGGTGGTGGTTGCCGGATGGCGGCGGCGGTGGTGGAGAGGAGGAGGAGGAAGAAAATGAAATGAAAAAGACTATTCATAGTTAAAGAATGTTGTTGTTTTATTCACGTATGTAAGAAATAAAAGTTAGAATTGTGGGAATAGAATAGCTAAGTTGGTCCCCAACATAACCCTGGTTGATACTACATCAAATTCTCGTGACTTCAATAATTGGTTTTTGACATTGAGTTTTCACACGTACGATTAGTCCAACTCTTTTTTATTTCTCATTTATTATCGACTTTTATATTAAAGATTTGATTAAATTTAAATTTAAATATTAAATAAAATTTATCCTATTTTTAAGAACTTATATTTAAAAATTTAAATTATTGGTAAGGAAATCTTAATTACCTCTTGTAATTCATGTTGGCCATACAATTGATCTTGTTATTAATTTATTAATGAAAATTAAAAATTTGAGTTTTCGTAAATATTCTTTTTCTTTTTTCTTTTTAATCAAATGAATCAGCCGTGGTTCTCCATGTGCCTCAAAGCATAGGTTACTTGTTTTTATCTCATATTGTCCTGATTTATTAGTTATCGATCAATTTTTTTTTTTTTTTTAATAATAAATCTACCTCGAACCTTACTTTTTCTTTGTAATATTATAATTTTTTATTTCAAATTGCTTATATATGGTATTATAATGTTTCCGATTTAACGTGTGATTATTTGTAGATTTTCTTGTAAGTTTCGAGTAACTCATTCTTTGTAGTTACTTCTTCCACCCTGGGTTTTCGTCAGGAGAAGTATTTCCACGACAAATTACGGGACTATTGATACCCTCCCTTTGAATGTTTCATATCAGTAAATTCATACCAATTATAAATAAAAATTTGATCGCCCAAACATAAATTTTAATTAATAAATAGTAATTTTTAAAAGTAGACACACACGTCTTCACCTTTCTTGCACCACTTGGTCCCATAACTATTTTTTCTCTCTCATCAATTTCAGAAAATAAAAAAGATTTATATATGTTAGTTTTACTCTGATTATTAAGTAATTATAGGTATTATTAATTAAAGTTAAAATATGAATGATCTGGATCTAGATCACTAAATACTTTAATACATGTTTGTCCTGGGTTTATTATTAAGACGGTGTTCATTTCCACCCCCCCCTTTTTTTTGGGGGTGCAGTGAGAATGACATTATTTGTTTTTCAACCTTTCTATATTTCTTGTTCATATTCAGAGCCTTATAGAGTTGTGATTAAATTTATAGCACCCATTTAAGACTATTTAAAGGTAAACATGTTCTGCTATAACGATTGCCTATATTTCCCATATCACATTTAAAATCTTAATTAAAAATGAATATCCTTATTCACCCCTTGCAGCATAATTCATATTGATGAGTTGAGAATGAAATTACTATTTAATGGGACGGTGACATTTTGTGAGTGGAAAAAAACTTGGCGCTTTCGGAAACTTTGAGGGGAAGTGAAGGTTTTGGAATGTCACTTTAAATTACTTAAAAAAACGTAATTATCATCTTGACTTTCATATTATCTAGTAATCATTTTTCTAAAGAATTATTTATTATAAGTTGGTGATATACGCGTTGAGGGGCAGTTTAGTCATAAAGTGGTCAAAGTCAAATGCCGACGCACTCATTAGTGTATATTAATATCATACGTTATTTGATTTTGTGGAAATTAGTAGGATAAGAAGTCAAGAACCATCAATAAGGTGAAGACATTATAAATTAAGGGAAACAGAGACATATCTTTCCAAAGTTTTATCAATAATATATCGATTTTTTTAACTTATCTTTAGGGAATATGGTTGTTATTTGCCAGTTTAAAAACTATATCCGAACTTATCTGACACGGAATTTCGCATCTTAGGACCGTTACGTTACCGACCGCCATGTCCACACCGGGGCTTCGGTCGCCGCTCACCCTGTCATCAGTAACTAATTTCCGTGACCTTCTGCACTTGGCCGGATTGTTAAGCCCCCATACATGGCTTTCGACGTTGTGGAGACCAGGCGGATTCTACTAGGGTATGAGTGTCACCCACCCACGACTTCGACGTAAACTCTAAACAATATCACCATATCGGTATAAATCTACAACATATATTATAAATCAACTTAACCACCATTTGGCCACCCAGGGAAACCAAAGGCCTTCTGGCACTTAGCTGGGTCATAGAGCTGATACGGAGGTCCGCGGGTTGGAGTTTTTTCAATTTCCATTTTTAACTGGCATAGCTGTCACCCTTCTTGGGCATTTAAAACTTACTTCCGTAATATAGAGATGCAATTTATTTTTTTTTGTTTGGTTCTAATAGTGTCTTAATATGGAGTAGTACACTAAAGTATGTTGTTGACTAGCGGTTCCATAAACGGGATCCTTATAAATATAAGCATTGATGTCGTATATTGATCGTTTTGTAAAAATACAAAAACTGTCCCGAGTACGATTAAATGCATGATGAATATTTATGCTATTTAATAGTATAATTGAATTTTTAACTTTATTTACTTTTATAATCTCAATCAAATATTGGTGTTGACAAAATTTGTAATTTATCTAGGGGTAGGGAAGGGAGGAAGGGAAAATTATATAGGGAGATTTCAAATAATCAATCATTGAGCTAAATTGATTTTTTCCAATATTATATGTGAGAAAAAAATCGTCCGTTGTCGGTCTTGCCTTTAACTTTCAACAAGCATCAAAATTAAAACGATAAATTTTTTTGCTTCTGTGACCTCTATAAAATGAATATGGTGAAACAAGAGTTAGCAATATCCATGCGCAAAGAATTTGTAGTAATATATAATACCAAAAAGTGTCATCTTATTATTGTTCATATTTTCATACAAATAGACTGAAAAACTGATATTCATTGAAGCCTAAAATTAACTTAACCGATGACCAACTTGGGTAGCCAAAGCTGTCCTTTGGGTAAAAACAATTGCCCATGCCTGGTAGCTTGTGACCCCCCTTTGTGAGGATGCACCCCTTCTCCCGCAGTTTCGGGGCTATTTTTGTTGACCGATTCCTTAGATCGAGTGTCTCACGCCCCTAGGTCATTCTCTAGGTGTGGGCACTCGTTATTTCGGTTCGGTTTCGGTTTTTTTTTTTTTTTCGGTTTTTTTCGGTTTTCGGTGTTTATTGGTAATTTGCGTACCGAAACCGAAACCGAAATATTCGGTTCGGTTTCGTTTTTTGTTAATTCGGTTCGGTTTTTATTATTGTTTCGGTTGTTTATTTCGGTTTTTTAATGGGCCTGTTTATTGGCTTTTTTCAAATTTTAACTAACAATTTTTTTCAATTTTATTTTTTGTTTTGATTTTGTCAACTTAAGGGCTTTGATATTTCAAAAGTTGGGCTTTTGATAGTTCACTTATTGGGCTTTATATTTCAACTTAGGGTTTCTTATTTTTTAAAAAAATTTACTTTAATAGTATAATTATATTAAATTATAATAATAATTTTATAATATAATATAATATTTTCGGTTTAAACCGAAACCGAATTTCCAAAGGTAATATTTAACCGAAAACCGAACAAAATACCGAAATACAACAATAATAAACCGAATAACCGACCGAAAACCGAAATACCGAAAAAACCCGGAAATTCTGAAAAAATTCGGTTCGGTTCGTGGTTCCGGTTTTTCCCGTTTTTTTCGCCCACCCCAGTATTCCCTATCTCCTACCACGTTGGTGTCCCTTTTCGGGTACATGTACCCTCTTGCTTAATGTCGTTCGAGGTTTTTCTGAGAGTATGTCATGAGTTATTTCTGCGCCATAGCGCTTTCTATTCGAACATTTGCTCGAGACTATAACCATCTTTCGCCTAACCTAGCCTTCTTCGTCCCTCGGGACTAACAAGGGGTGGTAAAGGGCGTATATGCCCTTAAGTCTAACGGAAGGCTAAATAGGCATTGATCTGATGTCAGGTCAATGAATAAAATTATAACACGTGTATGTCCATTATTAGTATAAAGGGTATACATGTTCTAGTTTTTGGACGATGGGGGCACCAATGTCCCTAAAGTATGACGGGGGTATCTGCATACCATTTACGATAGTTCGGAGGTATATTTGTCCTTTTAACCCTTGAAATTGTTGTTTAGCTAGGAGTGTTGTTCGAATCGATCAGATTGAATATTAAGAAAAAGGGTTTGGATTTTATTTTTGAATCGAAAAAGTTATAATTTAAAGAGATAAGTGTCAAACTGACTCTAAACTATCACTGTTTTTTGAGTGCATACCAAACTATTATTTTTTTAGTTTTAGAAGCACACCTCAGTTGTATGAGTAGTGGTGCACTCTCTCTTTTATGAAACTTGACAACATGAATTCCACATGATAATATTTTTATCTAGATAAACGTTAATCAATCAAAACTTATACTATTAATTAAAAATTAAAGATTACTCATGTAAATAATTAAATTATGTTTTTTTTTTTTCTTATCTACACTCCACTACCTCCTTCTCCGACCTTCCCCCTCCCCGCGACAACCCATCATTATTTTTTCAAAAAAAAATTATTTATAAAATACTTTTAAATTTTTCATAATTCTTTTCTTTCCCCTCCCCCCTGATAGAAATTGAATATCATGTTATGTCAAAAAAAACCTCTACCCCATCCTAATTTAATTTTTCCGTCCTATTTTTTTTACGTTTTTTCCGTATTTGGTGACTAGATGTGCACATACATATATTTTTAGTATACAAAAAAAATTAAAGTTACTGATAATATAACTTAAACAACTTTAAAAAATTATAAAAAGTCTTGTGGCAGCAGAGTACAAAACGTCTTTTAGATGTGTATATCTAAACGCATGGTAAAAAAAATTGAAGCGCAGGGTTAGCGGTGGGATGGCTATAATTATATTTTTAAAAAATAAATCATATCTAAACTAGTATTGAGGAGGGGGATTAGATGAAGTAAGAAAAATACAATACTTTTATAACAGAAATTTAAACAAAATTAAAAAACCTTTAACAATGGTGTGGGTAAGAAACATATTTTTGTATTTTTATTTTATAAAGAAATTTACTTTTTTTATAATAAATTTTAATTTTTAATTTTAACTATACAATAATTTATTTATTTATCGTCCAGAGTTGAATATTTTTGTCCATGTTGGGTGTGATGTGGAAATTCTTTAAAAATAAAGAGAGAGTGGTGTATTACACATATATGATATGAGTGGTATAAAAGAGAGAGATTTGTTTCTCAAACTAAAAACTGATAGTTTAGGTGTGAACCTCAAACTTTCAATTGTTTAGATATGAAACTAAAAAAAAATATAATTTAAATATGTTTTTAACACTTATCTTTAATTTAAATTAGAAGTTCAAATACTTCGAATTTAGAAGTTATTCCTGGACCACTTTTAAATCTCATATCTAGTAATAACTCATGGTAATTAGTGTAAGTAGTTTGATTCAAATATTATTGTATACATACGAAAAATATTATTTTGTAAGAGGCACACATGTTGTCAGTTGTGTGAGGCCTCTTTGGGCTGCCTTTTGAAATACGTGGGAACCCATAAGTTGTCCTTTTTACGTTTTCTTTCTCATCTGTCAAATTAAAATTTCTTTTTAATTGTTTGTATACGTAAAGAAATGAAACATGTGAAATTGAAATAAAATAGAGCTTTCTCTACAAGTAAATCTCAAGGTATTAACTACTAATTCATTAAATTCAATTGGGCATTATTTATGTACACTATGCAATTTTTTAAAATTATTTAAATTTTGTCATTAATTTATTTTAGAGAATTCAATTTTAATCATAATTCTTAATTGTCAATATATTTTTTAGTTTATTTTATTGTATCAAACATTTGATATATTTAATTCTTAATATTATTAAATTATGTTATAATGATAACCAAACACTCAATTATATTCCTTTTTTATAATTATCAAATTCTCTACCTTCTATGTAGGGGTGTGGCAAAAATCGACCCGACCATAAATGCGACCCTATAAAATGTTTTTGGGTTTCGTTGTTATTTGGTTATGGGTTCTTGTGTTTTTACATTGGTTTGTGAGACTAATTATTGGTTATTGGGTCGTTTCGGTTTTTTTTCCCTATTGGGGTATTGGCGTAATCGATATACCCCAATAAGACGAGAGTTTTTCCTAACTTTAACCCTCCTCAATAAAAATATCATAATTTATACATAAATAGAGTTCAATATTAGCTTTTGCAGGCTATGTGTATTTGTTGGTTAGGAAATTGGGTGAGAACTTTGTTGATTATCTGGTGGATCAAGCACTGTTCAAGATTGTTCTCATTGAAAATTTTATTTTAAGTTTTTAATTCTAGTTCGGTAATTGTAAGGCGATAGCTTTTGGCAAGTTTTTTGGTGAATTTTATTAATTTGATCAACATCAAAGTTATTCTATTATGTTTTTTGGGGAAGTTGGGTAACATGTAATTAGTAAAAATACGTACGTATTATATATTTCTTATCGACCTGTTCGTTGATTGGGTTGAAGTCCAACCGAACCGATAACATCAAACCGATAAACCGATAAAAAATTTTCTTATTGGTTGTTATTGGGTTAGCATATTTTAAAAATCCAAATCGTAAACTTACCGATTATATGTAAAACCGAACCGACCGCGTCGATGCACACCCCTACTTCTATGGCATGTTATTGAATAATTTATTGCCGATATTAAGTTTTCTGTTTTCTCATTCAAAAGTTCTTTTTGATTTCATTTATTTTATTTTAATGTTTAGTGTCCTTAAAATGTGAAAGGAAATTGAATATAAAATGATTTATTTGTGGGTTACAAATTTATAGGAAAAAGAAGTTAATCAATAAATTTGTGAAAATATAAATAATAATAGTAGTATATATATTTTTTCCTGCAACCAAGAGGTCGCACTATAAAAAAAAGCTCTAGAAATATTGGTAAAAAAAATGTGAAAAAGATAAAATAGAAAATGAATTTTGCAAAGAAAAAAAATGCAAATGAAGAAAGTGTGATAATTAAAAAAGGGACCTACAAAATACTTATAATGATGTCCTTATACAATTATTGTTGATCGTACCTCAAACACCATAAATTTTTTCGTATATATACATATGCTCAGTTCAACCAAAGTATTCATACCCTCTTAAGAAATTTATTTTGGTGAATAACATCTCCAAGTGAAATTAATTAGTAATAAGACACAATTATTATCATAGTTGAACTTGTTAATTATCCTGAACTTTTGTTGATTCGAACTCAAGAGTGCTAGTACTCCGATCCCTCCATCGATCTCATATTAATTATCATGTTTTATTTCTCGAGAGTTAATTTGATTAATTTTTAAAATTAAATTAATTTATATCATTTTAATATTTTAAAATTATTAACTTAGATGTTTAAAAATTATAGGAAAATTACTATAAGATGCAATTTTCCATATTAATATGATTAAAAAATATATAATCAAATATTAATCAAAGTTTAAATAATTTGACTTTAATAAAATAAAACATAACAAATATTTTGAACGAGGGAATAGTAGTTAGTGACACTACTTTTCATTTTCTCACTACACTACTAAAATATGCATTTTTCATAGGGAAAAAACTAACGGAACATCATCGATAATCAAGATTTTCAACAAAAAATCGATAGAACATCGTATTTTGATAGAAATAACTCCATGCTGAAAATAATCGACGAACACTATGGGAAATTTCTAGTAATCTCGATCGTTTTAAACTAAAAAAAATTTGCGCTCTTTTTTACCAACATATTTGAAAAAAAAAGATGTAAAAGTAATTTTTCAAGGAGTACATCAGAATGTATAAAAATGTAACACCCTGTAATTATTAAGCAAGGATTCAAACCATCCTTACAGAGACGGATCCACATGGTGTTCGCCGGGTGCTCGAGCGCCCATTAACTTCGTTACGGAATATATATATATATATATATATCTATGTAGAAATTGAGGTATTTGTATAAAATAAACATAGAGCACCCAATGAATAAATGATTTAGTTGGCCCAATGGCTCGTGGATGGGTACTTAAGACTTTTTTAGTGTTGTACCAAGATTCGAATCTCATTGTTAACACCCTTAAATTCCTAGATCCGCCACTGCCTATGTATTCGTATAGGTCTGAATTCAAGAATTTTAGGCTTAAAAAAATTATCTGCTAAGTTTTTGCATTAATTCATGCAAGAGCCCACTAATTGAAATGATCATATCTCTCAGTATAAAATAAATTACAAGTCCTATAACTACGCACCAACGTAGGATTATGTTTCATCGAGAGTCTCAAATTACTGGATCCTCATATGATAAGATATTTTGGCAAGGTACAGGGCAACCCATCCAACTGGGATTATAAGTTGAGCTCAAATGACATATATTCTCAAATTCTGCATTTTTATGATATGTATAAGGCTTTAATTTCAAATAGTAGAGACTTTATTCAGACATTAATAATGTATAAGGCTCATGAATCTGTTGACTTGTACGATTCAATAACTTTCGGGTTAATTTCATATGATATGGTTGATATGTTAAGTCAAAAATTATCTCACTCACTCGTGATTTCAAATATCGTATCTCAACTGAAGTATAAACTCAAATCGTAATAAAAAAAAGATATTTATTTAAATTAAAATCGATGGACACCATTAATTGTTCCATAAAACTAGATAAATTACTATGAAATAATAGATGGTGTCCATAAGAGTCGGAAATAAAATCAGAAGACAATTTCTTCTTATTTCCTAATTAATTTTTCTATTGATTATTAAGAAACAGTGACCGCTCAACTAAAGAATAATAAAAGAATATAATTACAATTCAAACTTGTGATGATATTGTTTGAATTGTAATCACTTTGCTTCCGCTAACTTAATTCTCTTGAAAACTTACCACAAGTCGTAAACTAAAGTTAATAGTACTCCATTTCAAAGAAAATCACTTGAATTTCATTATTCTTGTACGGGGTGGTTAGATTGGGTTGTGTTTCGGATTATTTCACATCTCAATCCAATATTATATACAAAAATTTAAATTATAAACCAACCCACGATAAAATTCAGATTTTTTTTGGATTTTTCAACCTCGAATTGGTTCTGATTTTTCAAATACCAAACCAAACTATTGTGTCAAATTTTTAAATTTAAAAATCAAAATAAACCTCAATTTTTTTCCAGATTTTTGAATTTTTTCGATAAAGTTTGCGTACAAACATATAATTAACTTGTGCTTCAAATACTTCGTTAGTCCAACCAAAATACAATCATCTAAGGTGCTTCATTACAAAAATAACCCCAAACATTATATGATTATTGATGACAACAAGAAATTCAATTAAAAATATTCTGAAATCATCATATAAAATAAATATTTTTAAATTCATAATGAAAAATGAATCATCAATTGTAAAAGTACTACATTGTGCTACAATAAGTTTACTAATTATTCATTACATTACTAAATAAGGAAAATTAAAATTAGATTGATAATTTTATTATCTAAACAATGGAAAACTAAGAACACCTATACAAATATTTATTGTGTCATTCTAAGTGTTGAATTTATTTTCTTTTTTGCATCAAGTATTTAATTTTATTATGATTTAAGTTTGATTATATCCAGCATCTATAACTGATAATATGTATTGGACCATTCCGAATTTCTAAGTTTGTTAAACTTACACTTAACCACGAATAAATATCAAACTATAAAATCGTATAAGAAATAGTTTTGAATTATCCACAGTAAATATTTTTATGTATAAAATAACCTTATAAAATAACATATCCCATGTTGGGTTGGTTTAGTCTCGGGTTGATTTTTTTAGTTAAAACCAAATCAACCCAAATATAGTCAGACTATTTTTTTCAATATCAAACTAAGTCAAATCAAATCACTAGTCGAAATATTTTTTTCCGGATTGAATTAATTTGCAATTTGATTTGATTCTTGTTTCGATTTCATACACCCCTAATATCTTTTATCTTGTTGGATATTCACATAAAGAAAATTGAGTTAAAAATCAAAAGAATGTTTAAAGTATCCCACTTTAGTGAGTTCTATACATAAATTATTGAAAGTGTGAGTTTTTTAATTCAAACTACCACGCATGGTTATAGAAAAACAAACCCTGGATGTTTGACTACATCAGTTTCTGTTAGAATAAATGCTTTTAGGTGCGTTTGTCCATAAAATTTTCATACTCTTGGGGATCGTTTAGTAAAGTGTAAGATTAATGCTAAATAAAGTATATTAGTTATGCTTGCATTAGTAATGTGTGTGTATTAGTTATACTTGTATTAATTATACATAAATTATTTTACTGTATTGTTTGGTTTGAGCATTATAAATAGATATATATTGCATTTAAAAATTTATTTACAAAGATACCCTCCACTTTATGGTGGAAAAGATGTAAAAGAAGGTCTTGAGGGAAATTTGAGTCTTCTATCATTTTAATGCATCCATTAAAACTATTTCATTGCTAATACCTAAAAATTCATGGTATATAACAATGTTCTTTTTAATACACAATAGAGTATATAACTAATGCAAACACTAGTTATACATAGGTTGAAAAAGAGTACCAAACAAGTGACTAATAATGCATAAAGCTAATACATGCATTATTTTTTTAATATACTCTACGAAACGATCCCTTAACATATATAACGACTCTATATGCCGTCACATTAATTTTTAATATATTTTTAATTGGATTTTTTTAAAATTGCCCTAAACTCTTCTCTTTCAAGTTAAAAAAATATCGTCACAACAGAGATGATGCCAGAGCTAAGGAGATGGAGAAGAATATGATATGATCAATGTCACCGTGGAAATAAATTAATTTATACATTGATAGTTTTATTCTTTAACCTAAAGTTTAATCTAATATTAATTTACTTATATTTGTCATAGTAGAATTATTATTTCCACAAGATTGAATTTGGTGGGTGGGAAACAGGGGGAAAAAAGACCTGTTTCACCACTACACCATTCTCCCTTCCTTGCTAGTTTGTTTCCCTCCCTCCGCTCGATGTGCATCCTGTTCAAAAACCATTGTGCAGCCATCCCAATATCCCCGTGTCGTACGCCGCCCACACATCGTCAAAGCCAAGAACAAAGAAGGACATAAGGTCTTCCCAGTCGTGGGTATATTCATAGCAACCTACTCGCCCCGAACTAACCAAATGCGCCCAAACAAGACCCCTTTCTACACTACGAGTTGTGTGAGCCCCTTATGCCTAGAGAACATCATTTTGTCAGACCTGTAAGGATAGGGTTTTCCTCGCATAGGACAAATTTCCATATGAGTAGGTTTATCACCTCTGCTGAAAGAAAGACCGCGGCGCCAACTGCTCCTCTTATTATTATCAAGCGATAATGATTAATAATCCCTGTACGTGCGAGCCAGAGGATCATCGGTGGGGTACACTCGAAAAAAAAACCCAGCGGTTTCCTAGCGACCCCAATCGACCGCGAGCACTATGTGAAATCTGCGGATGGGTCAAAGAGTAGATTATCCCACCAGCCATTCGTGCGTTTAGACCGCAAAGCAATAAAAAGCAAGGGTTAAGAACGGTACGTGCAGGGGAAAGGGGATTACGGAGAAAAGGGGTCTTTATCAGAGATTCGGCTTAGAGTTGAAATTTGACAAATGTTATCCACCGCAAGGGGGCAGGATATAGCAATTAAAGAATGTGCTCCGAAGTAAAAGGGGCGGCACCGCAACCTGATAGGTCCCAACGACTGGGGGGGGGAGGGAATACAGGGCATTAGTAGGGAGAATAAGGCCAAGGTGTTGTATCGGAGGGCAAGTAAGGACGGAGGAGGGGAGAGTCCCGCAGACTACGGAATATCCCCGGGACTCGTCTCCAATCGACCAATTATCCATTACCACAGTAAGCATAAGTACAATCTCTCCGAGTTTTTGTACTTTTTAAATTTTACCGTCAAGATCGTGAGCGATGAGAGGGACCAGCAATTACGGTGCCTCGAGAGAAAAATTGATACGCCGTTTTTCTCTTTCCCCTTTCTCCCTTGTCTCTTTCTAATCTTTCTTCCCCTTCTTTTGCGTTATTCATTAGATGATTGTGATAATTTTGCTATCATGTGTGACATATTAAGAACTGTTCTAATTTCGTTAGCTATTAAATATATTTTAAAACTATCAATAATTTGAAAAGGAAATTTTAATTACTACCAAATTACTCATGTTAGATTTTTTAAGTCTGATTTTGAATTTCAATTTGCATGAAGCCAAACTTCAGACATATTTAGGTATGAATCGCCCCCCACCCAACCCCACCCCACACACACAGACCAAAACCGCCCTCCCCCCCCCCCCCCAAATAACCTAATTATAAAGCAGAGACACAAAGCCCTTCAACATTTTATTTTCTCAAATAAGTGGCCAGCTTTTAACTTTTTTTTCGAATGAGCATTTCTTATCTCTCAAAACCCTGGCCAAACAAGTTACTTTCCCATTTTATTTTTAGAATAAATTACTAATATACACAATATTATTTATTATATTTTTAATTTTTTCCTATTTTTTTAAAATATTTTAAAACTCTCTATTTTTCATTCTAAATCCAAATGTGCAGATACATTATAACTCTCCACTTCAAAACCACATATTTGTTTCTATATTCACTTCTTCAATCTTTCCGATATTACTCTCATAATGTGATCAATTATCTTTTCCATTCCTAATTAAACGTTCCAAAGGTTGCTCTCTTTAGTTAATCAATTTCAAATCTTGTCATTAGTAGTTCATCACTCTTTTTACTTTGGTTTTGTGTCATTTTCTTTTTTCATTGATTTTTTCTCTTTCATCTTCTTATTCATTAATTTTTTTAAAAAAAATTGTCAATCAATAATTTTATTATCGTATTTTCATCTAATCTAGGCAATGTTCTTAATTCTGATGACGAAGATTATGAAATCAACTGTTGAAAAATGCTAAAAAAAAGAAGAGAAAAAAGATTGAGTTGTTGATGTCTTCGGTAAGGTTTGGATTGAGATCCAAAGGTGAGTTATGTCTATTTGAAAATGACGACATTGCTTCAGAACTTAATTATCTATATACGGCCCCTAAAAAGAATATATATGTTACTACAGAAGCAAGTGAGCAAAAAAATATATTGGTATAATCAGAAAATTTAGTATTATGATACATTATCAAATGTTTGATACATAAAAGTTTGATAGCATATGACACATTATTAATTTAAGTATCCGCTGACTTATAATACATGATACTTATTTAAGATGATGAAGCAGATCAAAGGCCCTGAGATCTTATGAAGCAACAATGAATGAATATACATAAAATAGTAATATCATGTTAAAGTTTTTGGTTGTATCTTTGTTTTTTCTGTCTCTGTTTCGGAAAAAGACAATATTACGCAAATAAAATAAGATACATAAATAGTGATACATCAGTGGACTAATTTGTTAAGCATGATACACAAATTTGAATTTATACTAAATATATCTCTATTATACATTTACCCATATAACATGTATTCAGTCGTAGTATATATTTTTTCAGCTTTTTTGCTTATGTTGTATCCACGTAGCTGAATACATACAAATTCGAGCTCTTGTTCTTCACCTCAAAAATGTATTTGATTTTACATTTTTTCTCAAATTCATGATTATAATTCAGAGGAATGAATTGATTAAGATCCACAAAAATTATATTTTGATCACCACAATTTCATCACTTTGTATCGTTCATATTCACCTCACTTTAACAGGATTTAGAATTGTCTCGACAAGATCAACAAGTTTATGTGTATTAGTACAATTCTGTTGGCAGATTGATTTCAAAATTGAATTTTGATAAGAGAATTTTAAATTGTGACTAATGCTAGGTGTTATAATTTATCAATTAATGTATTGTTCAAAAACAAAAATAATGTAATCTATCTAAAACCAAATAGGAAGGTTCGATATCTTTGACCAACCAACAATTTTATCACTTTGTTATTGCTTCATCTTAACTCACCTAACTTTCCCAGATTGTGAAAGTTTTGACAAGCTAACGAGTTTCTGTTGTATTCGTAATTGTCGACCTATGAATTTAAAAACTGAGAGTTTTGGGAAAGAATGAGAAGAAGAATTAAACTTTGATAATGATAGTCGTTAGTCTGTAACAATCTTCAATTGATGTATCTATCTAAAACCAAAATCCAGTAATTTAATCGATTATCTAAAATCAACACCTTATGAGCCCAATCTCTTACTACATTTAATGATCATGTAGAAACAATACGTATCAATATACTAAATATTTTGAAATATTATATATCATAAATAATATATCCATCTTAAGATCACAAATTAAAAAATCATACTACAGAACACAATACTTATAATTTCATATATTTCATTATCGGATCTTTTTACCCAAAAGTTAAAGTTATAAATAATAACGTATCATGCACAATTTTATGAGGCATGATACATAACTACATAAAAGTTGATACATGTATCCAGTTGCTATATCAACGTTGTGTTCTCTATTTTGCATAAGAAGAGAGATTTCGAATTTGAAATTTAGTATTCAAGTATATAGTCAATGTTGATAGAGGGAAAGCGTCATAAAGGCAGCAACGATTCGAAGAGAAATTTTGAGAGTCATTGTCGATCATGCACTAATAAACTTAGATGATGAAACAACCTGCAAACATTCGAAAAAAAAAACAGTAACAAATTATTCTGACGCCTGCATGCTTTGCCACCATCATCATAAAAGCAATTAAAACATTAGTTATACATATTTTTATCATATAATGCATCTACCAGATATAGTTGAACTATATGAGTAATATGATTCACAATATTCAAAGTGATATACATACGTATCATCGTACTAATGATGGCTTATAAAAATACTTGGTATCTAAATTATTACATTGGTTGTTTATGTATCATAGTCACAAACACTAGCCTGATAACGGGTATAGAAATTAGTGTAACTCTCCATAGAGATACAAATGTATCTGATACCTGTGAATTCGTACTTTTGAGTATGCATCCACGTACAATCCATTATGTTTTATACTGTTGTTACGACCTCATGCTACAAAAATATACACATTCTCTCAATGAATACTTCATGGCCGTACCACCAAAAAATACTGTAGAATTACTAGATACAAAATTAATTTTATTTATATTGCACAATTTAAATAATATGTTTTATAAATAATCTTATCAATATCATATAATCATCAAAAGCCAAAAAATAATTATCAACATAATAAATATGCCTAATAAAATAATAGAAATGGATCATACAAGATTGAGGATAGGAGATTAAAAAAAAGTATCAGACCTTTTTCTATCAGATCCCCTTTATCAAGTTATGGTCTCTCCCCAATCTTCTCCGTTGTATCAATACCTAGAGGATATATTGTAAGTCCAGACTCGTCTTTTTCACCATTCAATAAAGTTTTACCACTCTTCTGTTTTCCTCCACGATTTCAATGGAGATGGAGTTATACTTTATCTAATCTCTAAGATTTACCTAGGTCATCGATCTCCCAAGTTGACTGAAATGGCGGCTTGAGATGACAAAATTTAATCACTTTTGTAACCTTCATAAATCTCTTGCTACAAAATTTTTGTTCTTGAACAAACTTCAATATAGATATATTGTGTCGGCCCATATTGCCGAGTAATTTGATTTTTTCACGAATTGGACTGCAATGGTGACTTGATGGAGATGATGAAAATTTGAATTTTGAAAGACATGAATCTGTTACAAAATGGGATGGATTGATAATAATCACTTATGCTTGAATCGTGGGATCTAGAATCAATTTCAGATTAATTTTCCTAATAATGCACAACAATCAACTGTTTTCCTTGAAAGGTGCAATTGCCAGCTATTACAATGTATCACATCTAATGTATCTGCATGAAACTTATGTATCCGTATGACTTCTATTTTAAGAGATTTTCGTAAAATAGAAAAAAGTAGGGATAAGATGTAATTTAAATATTACAACATGGGATATAGTAAGTTATACTTATTTTTACTTGTCTACTATTCAAAATAGATTTTTACTTTCACTTGTCACTTTTAACATATCAGGATATTTCTTTATGTTTATGCATAGTACTAATTATCTATTCTCCAAATTATTTTCAAGACATAATACTAAACTTCATTATAAAAATAGTGTAATAAAACAATTATGTCTATCATTATTTTCTTAACCGATATTTCAATTTTAAATATAACAAATAAAAATGAGTTAAGGAATTATTAGACATTTTCCATTTTGTGAAAAGTCAGAACAAGTGAAATCAAGAAAAGACAAACATATTAGACTTGGCAAAATGGAAATTTCAAATTAGAGGACTTTGAAAAGTAGTCCTTTCAGGAGACAAATCAATAAATGAAATAAATAAATAAATACAAAGGCTTGACAAATGGAGTAAGTTTAAAGACTTATGCTTCATTATTTTCAACTTTAATTTCTAAATGTTCTTAAATATTATTTATTTAAAGTTATGTGGACCAACTCTGATTTGGAGAAATGAAAACAAAAGTAAATATGAACATTCAAGATATTAGAGGGTGTATTTTGTAAATTACATAAACAGTGCCTCATTAAAAAAAAAAAAAACTATACAAAAAAGGGAAATAAGCACCTTTCGTAAATTACTTTAATTGTTTGCGTGAGGTATTTAATTAAATACATCAAACTCAATTGGAACAAACTCGAGTTTTATAACTTTTTAAGACAAATGTAAATAGTTAAGAAAGCTCCAGTCTGTCTAATTGAGTACTGTATTTACGTATATGAAGCGTTGACTGTATCGACAATACGTTTTTCCTTTTCCTGAAAATTTAAGTTGAAAGTATTTAGTAGGAACACTTTATTATGTGTATTGAGGTGCTGAATTGACTGATAAATTTTTATTTTATTTTAAAAGGAATTAAGATTTTTTGACCACTTTAAAAAAATGAACAGAAAAAAATAATGTTTTCACATTAATTCTTAGGTATAAAGATAAAAATCTCTACAATTTGCAAATAGTTTAAAAGATCAATTCTGTCTAAGTGGATTTGTCACGGGCCCCTTTTTTTTTTTCAAATAGTGTTTTATATTTTATTTTTTGAAAAGAGAAGAGTTTTTTCCAATTAAGTGACGTTTTGAAAAGGGATACAATTATTATTCAGATTCGCCACTTGAAATTGAGTTTTTGGTGTTCCAAGTCACCTTATTTAAAATCCCTAATCAACGGAAATTTGACTCTATTTTTATTGGTTTGCGAACTAGAAATTCGGGTAAGGGAATTCCTGTTGACCGGGACGAGGGGAAGGTGTTAGGCATATCCCTCGATCACGTGGTTTCTAGCACGTCGCTTTACAATTGACTTTAATTGACTTAAGCTTAATTTTTGACCCTATTATTTACTTTTAATAATAAATTTGTTATTTATTTCAGATTTATTTTAAACTTATTTTAAACTTGGTTTATTTAGTTACAAGGGGTTTAAGTTTTATTTTTTTATTTTTCGTTTCCCGCCGGCGCTATTTAAGTTCACGTTAATTTTGTAGGGATTATATATTTTAGATTTAAAATAAGAAAAATAAAATTTTCTAAATTTGAAATTGTTTTATCCAAGAACAATCCTAAATCAATAAGGAATGTGTTTATTTTAATTTTATATAGTCTATTATTTTATTTTTTCTGTAAATTTGTGTTTCTCATTTTTTTTTTTATTTTATCATTATTTTATGTTTTATTATTATTTCATAATGTTTGTGCTTTCCTCCCTCCTTTTTTTTTTACGTTCTTTTCATTTTTTTGTTTATTTCCTGTTTTCTATAAAAGAAATTCATTCTCTGCTTCTCTTTTTTTTAAAAAAAACTCTTTTTTTTTCAGCTTTCTTCTTGTTTATTTTAAATTTTATGAGATTTGGTTTGTTTTTTTGTCCTCTCTAAAAGAACTTTTCTCTCTTCTTCTTTTTTTTGTAATTCTTTTATTTTAATCATTATTTTTATTCATATTATTATTGTATAGTTTTTGGGGGGGGGGGTCGTCTCTTTGCTGGTGGGTCTTCTTTTTTTTTTCAATTATGGTTGTACTAATTTTTGTTTATTCTTTTATCGTTTTTTTTTTTATATTGTTTTGTTTATTATTTGTTTTTTTTTTAAAACGTTTTATTTTATTAATTTGGTTAAATTTGTATTTTTTTTAATTTTTTTATGTTCCTTTACTTCTCCCTTTTTACGTTTTTTTTACGTCTTATATTTTTTTTTTTTTTTACGGGGGTGTTCTTTTTTTTTTGTGTCTGTCAAACCTTTTGTTATGTTTTTTTTTTACTTCTTCTTCTCTTTTCCATGCCCCTTTTTCCCCACCCTCGTCTTTTCTCTTTATATCCATCCTTTTTCTCCCTTTTTCCTTCCTTGTTCTGTTATTAAATTATTATTATTATTATTTAATATTATTATTATTATTAGTATTATTAGGTTAGTTTATAATATAATCCTCTAAATGAAATTTAATTACCTTGTTAAGTACAATTCTACTTAGATTAGTGGTTTTTTCTTTTTGAAAAAAAATCATTTTTAGTTATTATTTTTTAATTCTAATCTAACAGTCTACAATTAAATTCAACAAAATCTTCTAAAGTGAAATAGTACGCAAAGATATATTAATCTATTTAAATTCAACAACTCAAGATCATGAAGCAACATAAATTTGCAAAATCTATCTAAAAAAAAACTAATAATAGAATAACGTACATAATATAATACATGTGATTTGAAGTATTTCATGCTATTAAAAAATCAAACTTTTCATAGAAGTAAGTATTAATTTAAATCACGCTAGAATTTATATTACCGGTGACACCCCCCCCCCCCCAGTACCTAGCTCGCTGCGAAATTAATACGCACAAAAAGCGAGCTGATCCATACCCCACAAAATTCGGAATCCACTATCAAATCTCTGACTCTAAAGAACGGCTAATTCTCACAAGAAATAACTCGTTTCTTATTTCTCTATTTATCGCGTCGTGTATTTTTTTTCTCTCTATATCTCTCTTTTCTCCTCTCTATATTTCTTTCTTTTCTTTGTTAATCTTTTTGGTACTTTTTCTGTATCTGTCTAGTGAACGTGTTTTTATAATAATTTGGCTGAGCGTTTTGATGCTCCTTAACATGATAGTAATAGAGTTGATTAGGATTTTGTTTGAAATTCTATGTTGCTGGCCTTGGTGCTGCGCTAAGGATTTACCTCCCACCACCACTTTTTACCTCATAGCCCATTCCCCCACACAAATGGTTTTAAGAAACACTAATCCTCAAAAGGAACGTCCCAAAGAAGAAACAAAAATAAATTAAACTGTCATCAGGATGAGACCTTTTTAAGTAAAATAGTTGAAAATTGGAAATAATTAGGATAAAATAAACAAAATTTTGAATCTTTAGTACTCCTCTTTTCCTTTTGTTATTCTATACCTTTTCATAATATTTTTCCTATATTATTAGTATTTTTAAACTAGAATACTTAACAAATAACTGAAAATTCCCCACTTCTATTTTATCAATTTTTTTTATTATTAACTAATAATTGATCTTATGTATTTTATTAATTTTACAATTTATAGTTATTTATTTTACTTTTATTTTAAATATAACCTTTTTTTAAAAAAATTAAAAATTGGTGTTTTGCTCTTTATCTTTTTGGTAAAAAAATTAGTTTTCACGGATTCTTTTAAAAAACGTGAACGTTCTTTTACATGCCAGAAATTGTTATCCAAATGAGATAAAAAAGACATATATAAAGAACAAAATTTCGTTTTGTCTAACAAATTAAACTTCTCAAGCCAACATTCACATGTCATGGAGTAGAAAAAGGATTAATAGAAGTTAATTAATATGTTATAAAGTAGATTTTGAGTGAGTTAATTATACCCTTTTTCTTGTTTGTTTTTTGTCATTATCTCTTTGCTTCTTTTGAAGTCATAGGATACTGTTTTTCTTGTAATAGTTATAACTATGACGTGATAAAAAAAAAAAGTTCTAATTATCATAATTTCATAAATTTCTTATTCATTTTTATTCAACGATGGAAGGAGAGAAAAGCCAACTAACATAATCACATGAGAAAAAAAAATCAATTTTCCTCAAATGAAATATCAGAAATTAAAGTAGTAAAATTTGACTTTGGTGGAGTGATCAAGGGCTTCGATTCAAATTTCTATCAATCCAATGGTTTAGAATTGCAATTATTAAACACTATAATGATCGCGGTATAATTTAAAAAAAAATCATTTATGTTGATGTTTTCTCCTTTTTTTCAATTGTTGACCGCAATTACATTTAAAATTTGGCTAGATCTAAACTCATGTCAAGAAGAATAAAACACTTTCTAACAAAGATAATTTTATAATTACAATAACTCAAAATCGATATTTCTGAGTTTTAATTAAGAATAAAAGAGTATTTAGTAGTTATTACAATCCAATTAGTTATGTTGATGCTGTTATTACCCTCCGAGTGTTTGATCACATAATTCCTTCATTGTTTTCCACAACTAATAAAATCAAAATGGAAAGTAATGTACTAAAAATAGTTTATTCCTTTTTATTTTATTAATCTATTTTTATTTATTAATATATTAAAAATAGAATTAGAATCCATCTATCTGGATATTCTCGCTACATAAAGGGGCCCTCAAGAGGAAATCTCTCCATATTGAGAATTTTTCATCATATTCGGTGTATGAATGCGAGACCTATGATTAGGAGAGAAATAACTCTCATCACTATATTATATCACTCAGTATTTTAAAAATTCAAAAAATAATTTATCACTTAATTTCTAAATTTAACCATTAACTGTTAAAAAAATTAGTAAACTAGTCAAATAAATAACATATTTGTAAAATAGCCATGACTTATAAATATTAACAATAAATGTCCAAAAATGTCATTATTTTAAACAATTTATGTGTCCCAATTTTTCTTCCTATTTTAATCTCTCTTTTTCATAATTCTTATATCCTTTTAAAAAAAAATCATTCTCATCTCCTATTATCTGTTTCAAATTTTCATTCTCTCCTCCATTTAATTTTTTTTTCTCTCTCATGGTATCTATCTTTTTCTGATTTTCCCTCCAGCATTCAAGTGCAAATATTTTTTTGCATATATTTTGGTTGTGTTTTTTATCCAATTAATCAACAAGAATTACTTTGAGTTTAGGTAATCTTTAATCTTTCCCTATTTTCAGATTTCTTCTTTTCTAATTTTATTTTTTTTTTAAATCTTAAAAAAATGTTGTGTTGTATTTTTCAATTTCTTTTCTTGTATGATTTACTCTCCAATGGCTGAATCAAAGAGGCTTTACGAGAAGGTTTTCATCTTAATCAACCAAATTCCTGGTGATTTTTTCATCCTTTAATTATTTATTACTTTCCGAAATAGTGTATAATGTATGATCCGGTTGCTAAAATGAGGGAAGACAGACGGCAACCACATTTTAACAAGAACTCATTGGTGTCAAAAACTCCTCAAATGGTCAAACTGAAATGTCGAAGCTTGTCTACTCGTGATGAATCTTGAAAAGGACGACGAAGATCGGATATTGTGTCGAACAATTTTTTCTATTAAGTTTTTGGTTTTGTATTTATCGTTTCTTTTTTTAGAATTTGGGTATGCTTTCTTAATTTGTATCAACTCACTATGGTAATACAATCAATATTTGTTTTATTAAAACTAGTAAACTTAGCCGCTGGCTATCCCGCGGTGTCCTAGAAGTTTTTTTATATTTTTTGATTTTAATTTTTAATTTCAAATAGATTAGTTATAAGTTGTATCATTTAGTCTTTGATATGTCAACTCAATACATGAATTAATTTTATCCAAAAAATAACATACATGGTACTGTCAAAAATCTCTACATACTTTTTTTTGGTTGAATTGTACCTATTTATTTTATGTTGAGTTATAAGATAATACTTAAGAATTTATGACTCATTATCCATTGAATGGAGTACTCACAATTTAAATATGTTAAGACTTTGATGTTTGGTTAAACATTTAAAGTGAAGATTTTGTTAGTCGTTGTTAAAATTTTTTTTTAAAAATAATCAACAGATTAACTAGTAGGACATTCGAAAAACAGACTTAGGAAATATGAAAAAGTTGCTTCGTACTAGTAAGCTACCTACATTTGGAAGACTTAAAACAATTAATTGGCAATCTTTATATAGTTAAATATAAAATTTCTCTGTATATCAAATGATTCTTTGGGAAAAAAAAATGGGGTGATACATGAGTTTAGTTCACTAAAATATTTTTTATTGATATAGAATTAACAATAAATAATCTATTATTGTTAAAATGCTAATAAAATAAGTACTACATTAACAATTATAGATGAATGATAAAAGGTTTATGGTAGATAAAAACAATCTTACTATATCTACTAAAAACGTATAATTAACTCTTGATTTTTTCTGAAACAAAGTAACATAAACATTGTTCACAAATAATATGAATATGGTATAATTATTAAACGATAAAAAATATTTCTTATAATTAAAGTGGTAGGATACAAAGTTGAGTAACTTTTTAGCATCCTTATCATGGGCGATTGAATGGATTCTGTAAAAGTATCTTTGAATGCATTATCTGGTATTAATTTTATTCCTTGATAAATTTTTCTTTCTATACTCTAGAGTTTTTTTAAAAAAATTATTCAGTCAACGCTGTTTTAGTCTCCTTTTTTTTTAGTCCTTTGCTTATTTAATTCAGACTAGGAAAACATAAACACTTCGCCAACCCCGGAATTAGATAATAAGTTTGATCGTCTTTAGTATTTTTAGCAGATTCTATATTATAGTTTGTAAAACGCGTAACAATTATCATCACATCTTTTACAATAGCAAGTAGTTGTCTTACAGCTTTTTATTAATTTAATCAAATGTTTAAATGAATTCTCTTTAATTAATTTTTTTATGTTTTCATGATTCATCTTTTATTTAAAATTTAAAATAACTTCAGTGAAAAATTTTGATTATCGATCGTCCAGCCTCTCCATCGTCTCTACAATACCTTTTAAATGTGTTATCAAAATTGTTTTTCTCTTACTTTTATTTAATCTCTCTCTTAATAATTTCCTGCAAAAACAAATAATTATTTCTCTTTTATATATCTTTATTTTGTATCATGTCTTATAGAAGTAAAAATATTATAACAAAGAAAGTCCATTGGTCGATTATTTTGGCAATACTAGATTAAAGTATAGGGCACAATTAAGCTAAACCTTAATATATCTTTGGTTGAAATCTCTTTTGCATGTGATTTAGATAGATGTCCCAAATTTAAACCTTAATCTAATTTGGGGTTATGAAGGTATAAAGTTGGAGTTCATCGGTATTACACTAAGTATGTGACATTAAGTCAAGAGTTTTGCCCGCTGCCGCGGTGTGCGTACTTCTGCATCACCCCTTTCCCCTTACCCCCTCCCCTCTCCTCCCCATCGCAGCCCCCGTCGCCCCCACACCCCTGTGCCCTCTTTTTGTTCCTCCCCCCCCCCTCTGTTTCCGTCCCCGTCGTTCCCCCTTTTTCGCTTTGCTTTTCTCTCTGCCCTCCTTTTCTTTTTCCCCAATTCCTTTTTCGCACCTATTCCCCCTATCTGCCCCGTCTCCCAATAGGCTTCTACCGCAGAAAACATTAGTTGTAGGACATGACTATACTATTTGCAACCCTATGAATATTTTTCTTACGTAGGGCTCATCTTCGAGGGCGCGCTCGTCTCTTCCGCGCCCCCTTCCTCCCCCTCCTTTCCCACGGGACCCAGAATTCCACGTTAGTCACCAGGAATAGATTTTTTTTTGCAACATTCTCCCCCCCCCCCCCAGTCCTCATCCGCCTGAGTTTTCACAAAAAACATTAAAAACTACTTTCCATTTTTGCTGCTGAAATTCTCAAAATTGTGAAACATTTGACCTATAAATAATAATTATATATAATAGATCTAAAAAATATGCAAGCAAAACAGTTACATTATGTATTTTTTTTTTTTTTTATCATATCCATTGTCATTGATTGTGAGACACAAGAACTATAACAGGAATCGATTTATTTGATTCTTACTATATAATATTTGAATTTAAATTTAGGATTTATTTACTTTATATTGTGAAGATTGGATAGATTATTTTTTTATGACTTATATATTCTTCTCATCTTGTCTTTCTACGCTCTGCGGCGGGCGCCTCGTTGTTCGCCAAAGACAAACCGCCCTCGCCCTCCGATCTCTTGGCGGTATTTTTTTTTCCCATTCCCCATCCTTCCTGCTGCTAAGGTATACCAATCACTCTTGTTACATTAGTGGTTTTAACCCGAGAATATACACATCCCTGGAACGCCATACGTCGCCCTCCCCCCCCTCCACAGGCCCATTCCAGGTTGACCCCGTAACCGAGATCAGCCGCCACCCCTATTTGTACAAAATATATGATCTTGCAGGCTTTCAAACGTGATAAAGACAATCAGTGTCGTAGAAACTACAAAGATTAATAAAAAAAATCTCAAAACTACAGGAAAGAAGCAAACAAAAATGAACAAATTGATTTTTATCTATAAAAGAATCTGATTTGTATCATCAACACTCCCCTATTAATATCAAATATATATGTAATTACAGAAACATAACAAGTGATAATGATATATTAATGACATATTAAATCATTTTACCCTCGACAAAATCAAAATATGCAAAATATATACATTTTTTCAATTATAAGCGCCCTTCCTGCAAAAATCAGATCAAAAGAAGACAAAAAAAAAAAAAAAACAAATCGAAGGTAAATAAAAAATGAGAATAAGGAAAATAAAAATAAAATAAAATGACCATCCTTAATATCTCGCAGAGTGGTTTTTTCTCGGTGTCCTCTGTAAGGCGTTATCCATTTTTTAATCTTCCCTCATTTTGGCCGGTTCTGACCTCTGCCTCCGTTTCGGCGTTCGGAGTGTCCTGCCATTCCTCCTTTATTACCTCGCCCTCGGCTCCTCTCCTCTCTCTATCTCCCCCCCCTCCATCTGTGTCCCCGCACTCTCTCCAAGCCCGTGGGGAAAACCGAAAAAATATAATTTTTCGCACATCACTGGCAGCCACTAGACCTGATTAAGATCCTCATTTATATATATATTTGATTTCTGTTCAATGGGTTAGGGGGATCGTGTAGTGGCCGAAGTTTGTATTCTAAGCCAAGGTATTGCAACTAGAGGATTTTATTTATAAGAAAACAAACTTTTCTATTTAGTTTATTTGTATTCGAATACAAATACAAAATAGACATATTGGAATGAATACGACTTTAGAAAAGGAACAGGATTTTGAAAAGAAAAAGTAATCCACAGTTGAAAATATATAGGCAATACAAATGTATTTTCTTAAAATAGACTACATTTTTTGACAGACATATTGGAGTGAATACAATCTAATAAAGGTATGTCAATCATGAATTTTGACTTTTTTTCTAATATGTTTTATTCTAAGGTATGTTCAACTATTTGTATTATTTAAGAATGCGTACACCCACATATTCAATTATTTCTTTTCAATTTTTATATTTCATTCACGTTTTTTCATCATACTAATTTTTTTGTATTGTTCTCTCTTCATTCTCCCCATCTTCCCTCCCCCTTCGCCCACGCCCCGCCCTCCACTCCCCCTCACTCTTGCCGCTGCCTCTCCCCTGGCACCTTTTTGCCGCCCCCCCCTCCCTCTCTCGGGCCACCCCTCTCTGGCCCTACAAAGAGATGGCTAAAGGACTAGCGAGATAAGGCGCGCAGGCAGCCGAGGGAAATGATCGTGACAAACGCATAAAACGAGAAATAAATAAAATAGCATATATTAGGTGTAATGCACATAATTTTAAAACGGGAAACAATCTGGAGAAAAAAAAAAAACCAAATATTAAATTTTATTTGAAAATGTACCTGATGAGAAAATGAGATGCTGGGCTTTGCACTTTGGTTGAAAGATTCCCCCCCCCGCTTCATGTTTCTCCTTTTTTGTTATTAAACTAATTAAACTTCTTCAAATTTCCCCTCCCCATCCTCCTCCCCCCCTCCCCTCCGCTCCCGCTCCCCCCTCCCTGCCCTTTTTGACTAACGAGGGAAAGTGTGGGCGAATGAGTCCTCTTAAAGGCTAAAAAGGGCACAGTTTGAAAAATGGCCCGGGGAACTAGAATCCAAGTTGTTTTTTGTTTTCATCACCTCGAAATTCCTTCCTCTTCCCCCATCCCATCATACCCAAGGAGCACCTTTAACTTTAGCGTTACTACTAGTCAAATATTATGAAATAGTGGAGTAGGTGCAGCAGTACAATATCTAGAATTCAAGGAAAAACAATAAGCTACTAATATAACCCATTCCCATTCCTATCTTATTTTCTCGTATTTTCAATCCAACTTCATTAAAAAAAAAAAAACCAATCTAAAAATCCCCAAAATTATCAAATTCTTGTAAGTACCAAAAATTTTCCATGTTTGAATCCAACCCAAAAAACTTTATGTTGAACTTATCCCTTTTCTTTATACTAATTTACTTATCCTCTGTTCCATTACCAGTGAACTCTCAGTGCAACAGAGGTTGCGATTTAGCTTTAGCTTCGTTCTACGTATGGCGAGGAACAGATCTCACTTACATCGCAAATATATTCAATATCGGAACTAGACAAGAAATTATGGATTACAACACAAGAAATTCAATCCCAAATCTAGATAGTGTAATCGCCGGAACTAGAATTAACATACCTTTTCGGTGTGATTGCTTGGAGGACGGCGATTTTTTAGGGCATGATTTTCAATATGAGGTTAATTCAGGGGATACGTATGGTAGAATTGTGTCGAATTACTCTGATTTGACGAGTATTGATATGTTGAGGAGGTTTAATAGTAGATACCCGGAGAATAATATTCCGACTGGTGTGAATTTGAGTGTTGTAGTGAATTGTTCTTGTGGAGATAGAGATGTTTCTGAAGATTTTGGGCTTTTTGTACTGTAAATCCTCCTTGTGAGAATCGGAGGAAAATTTTAACGTAATGTGACGGCGACAATTGAATGTGAGTGGCTGAGTTTAGATAACGAATGTTATAATTCATAGATAGGAGCTAAATTCCGTGCCGGACAAGGGATCATTTATATTCCGGGAAGAGGTTTCGTGGCTCACATTGGGAAGGAAAATAGTACTGACTTCTCTTGGTGTTGTTCTGTTTTTTGCTGTTGTTGATTTCTGGGCGTATAATATGTACATATGTTTTTAACTTTCTTTTACTTTAATTATAATTCGTATTTCCTTGGTGGAAAATATATAATTAAATATTAAAATTCATATAAAATTAATAATTATGCTAATTTCAAGTGATATAATATGCATCATACACAAACATATCATTTTAGATGTAGATTATTCGCATTGGTGAGGGCTGTGGTCAAATATAGGTGCTAAACAAGACTTTAGAGACCTATAGTAGGTGCCATTGTTGTGATAATCGACAAGATTGGATGGGTTTTCAAAGGCGGAACAAGCATTAGGACGAGCAGTGATAAAATTAAAATTTTTAATAACGATGTAAAAGTTTTACGGCTCCGTCCCCTCTCTGGTCCTTGCCCGCCCCGACCGGCCTCGTCTCTTATCTTCTCTCTCCCTACGCCCCCTCCCTTTCGTTCTCTCTCCCTCCTCCCCGTTTATACTCCCCCGCCGGTTCCCAATGCCTCGTTCGAGTGCACTCCTTGACTACTGAGGTTCCAAATTTGAGGACGAGGCATAACAAAAACCCACTCGAGGGATTGGTTGTTGGGTGTGGTGTGGGTGGATTGGGGGAAGGGTGGGGCGTGACCTGTCCTGGTCCCTAGGTGATGATAGTCCAGACTTCTAAACATCAGATACTTGACTATTTTGGGGGGTATCCTAGCTAAGCTTGGGCGGCATAAATTTCTTATGGGGCGTAAGTATAGGATGTCAAATTGATAGATTGGATTGAAATGAGAGATATTAAAATGGATTTCAATAAAAATCATGTTGGGTCATGATCTGTCTAAATTTATTTTGGATTTAAATGACTTAGGCTTAAATGTGTTAAAAATGAGTTTGGTCATGACTTTCTCAATTTGATCTGCTTAATCTCAATAATTTTAGAAAAAATTAATTAAATACACAATTTTATTTTAGAAAAAGCTACATAAATTGGTCATAAATAAAAAATAATTACAAGGTCATACTCATCAAAGCCAATTCTTGAAAATATGTTCATAATCTCCAGGGGTCGACTACATAATTACCCCTCCATTACTTTCCCTGGTTGATCCTTCCACCTTCAGCTTTTCGTTCATTTTTAAGGGCTCCGTTCCCATGTCAAATTATATGTGGTTGATATCTTAGTACTGATTAATATTGACAGTTAACTGTTTAAGAATTGAAATCATTAGACATTAAGATTTAAAATCATTTTTCAAACGAATTAGCTAAAAAAAATTTCTTCAAATGCACTTATTTGAAGAGCTATTTTGAAAAAAAGTTTTTATAGCAATGCCAAACAAACTCAAATTATTCAAATAAGTACCAGGAAATCTAAGAAAAACATTTTAATATATATTTTTAAAATTTTTATCTACTTTATCTCATATTCCCTCACTTTCTGTTCGGGGGATGATGCTCCCTACTGCCCAGAAGTGGGAGTGACGTTTTTTATTCGAATTTTCCGCTCTCCTTTTTTACTTCAGCTAAGGTTTTCGTTTTTTTGCTTCTCTACACAAGATTCAGATTGACCTGGGGTTGGAGTTGTAGCATACAAGCTCTTTTTGCCTAAAATTAGATTTTTGAGAAGAATCGATTGTTATTCATATTTCTTTAATATGATCCTAGTTATCTATAAAGGGGTAAGGAAACCGGCATATATTCAAAGAGTGTATTACTTAAATGATACTCAATACTCTGTGGTATATTTTTTGTGATATTGATGTCTCTATCGTCCAAGAACTAGAGAATGGAATAGACTCTTTCAACTCTAACAAGTGAATATATAGGAACAGCGTGATAACACTCTTATGTTTATGTCATGATATTTAATCCCCATTTATCCGGGAAGGCCCATTCTCCTCATGTATCCTACCTCCCTTTCTCTTCTGTCTCAAACAAGGCAATCTATTCCAACCGAGTCCGGAGCCAAAAGAGCAAAAAAATTATCAAAAATTTTAAAAGGGCATATCAATTTTCTTAATCAAAAGGACAAAATCGCTCCTTACAATGATTTTATTTTAAATATCGCTGCGCGTGCAGCATTTTTTTTCTTTAAAAAAGTTAAATTGGACTCCTGAGGCTACAGCAAGAGCTCCTTGGTCCCTTAATTATTTTTTTTTTTATCATTCTTCTCTTTGCAAGAGCAGACCATCATAGAGGCAAAGGGGCGCTTTTATTAAAAAAAAATTGTTGTCACTAGCACGCTTTTAAAGAAAAATAACTTTTCTTTGACGGAAATGTGAACACAACAATGATTTTTTTTCATTTGGTCAAAGAAAATCTCTCGTCTCAAGGCGATTTTGTCGCTGTTGGTTACAAGAATTGATGTCATCATTTTGGAATTTTTGACAATTTTTTTTATTCTTTTGGCTTCAGATTTCCAATATATGTTTTAGTTTTTGAAGGACAGAAATATTAATGTTCCAAGAGTATAACAACGGATATTAATTATAATTAATTTTTTTTTGCCTTTCCATAGTAGCTTTCATCTTTTTTGCCTTTTTAATAACCTAAACCCATAACTTTCAAGATTAGAATGAAGGATGCTCTTATGCTTACTAATGGTGGTTATTCATATCTCTTTAACGTGATCTTAGTTATTAATTACGCTATTTAAATTCAACGAGTTTCTTTTCATATCTCTTTGATGTGATCCTAGTTATTAAGTTATATCAATTTTATGAGTTTCTTATCCGTTTTAATTAGACCATGATAAGGGAGAGCAAATCAAACTATATCAATTCAAATTGAATTTAACGATAATCAAGCTCAAACACAAACTAATTATATCTGCTAATTCCTAATTTCTTTGTTATAGTTTACTGGTGAAGATTCAAATTATAAGAATCATAATTTGGTAAATTCCAACATAAATCTCTTCTACTCTGAATGCAATGACTTACTAAAGATTATAATAAACCATAAAACTAATAATTACTTGACGCCATTGAAATTACTTGACATCAATTTTTTAAACCTTTTTTTTTTGGGGGGGTTCAAATGAAATTTCAAAGATTAAACAAAAAGTCAAAACTACCGTAATCCTGTACTAAGAGGCTTCTCTCGGCGACGCGTTCCCATACGCCTTCTCATCAATTTCCTCTCCTGATTCGCCCTTTCTCTTTCTTTCCTCAACCAGACTACCAAGGTCTTCGATTCATTTACTTTCAGATCTAAACGGTGGAATTGCCGACGATTTAAAAAGGCCGCCATGAGAGACCAGAAGAAGATTTCAAAAGCTGTAAGAACACGGCTTTCATTAACTCCCTGACAAGTGCGCTGACGACACAATTCTTTTCATTGTTTTCCTAAAGTATTAAATTATCTGAACAATAATCATTCATTATTTTGCTAATTTTCAATCCAACTTTATCAATAATAACCCACTCAGCACGCTTACCTAATCTCCTCCCACAACCCAGCTCAACTTTCCCATACACCCCTTTGCTTTCTCTTAAAGGAGAAGAAGATTTCTTTAAATGAGTAAAATCATCCCTTTCTCCGTCCCTGAGGACAGGGAAGAAAAGATAGGAGCGAGTCATCCGTTTCCTCACTAGTGTCCAGAAAAATACATTTTTCTATCAATTTCATAATACCCATTTCTGGAAATCCATAAAAATACGTTCTTGAATCAATTTCCCACATACCCATTTCAGAAATTTTCATTCTTTCTTCATGAAACATGTTTGAATCCAGGCCAAGAAGTGTTTTGAGCTTAGGGGTTTTCGTTATACTAGTTTACTTATCCTCTGTTCCATTACCAGTTAACTCCCAATGTAACAGAGGCTGCGATTTAGCTTTAGCTTCATTCTATGTCTGGCGAGGTTCAAATCTCACTTTAATCTCAGAGATGTTCTCCACCAGTATAGCAGATATCGTTTCTTACAACAACAGGGACAATATCCCTAATCAAGATAGTGTAATCGCCGGGACAAGAATTAACATACCTTTCCGTTGTGATTGCTTGAACGACGGGGAGGTATTGGGTCATGCTTTCCCATATAGGGTTAAATCCGGTGATACTTATGATCTTGTGGCGAGGAACTACTCTGATTTGACGACTGCACAGTGGATGATGAAGTTTAATAGTTATCCTGAGAATAATATCCCGAATACTGCGAATTTAAGTGTTGTGTGATTTCTTAGTGGGCATAGTGGATTTTTCGAAGGATTTTGGTTTGTTGTGACGGTACCACTTTGCTTGGGCTAGCGTGATATAACTTGTACCATCAGTTTCTTCAGCAGCCAATGTGAGTGAAGATATAATCAGAAGATATAATCCTGCAGCCGTGTCCATACTAGATATAGGGCAATGTAAATCATCTATCTATAACCCAGTGTATACCGTAAGTGTGGTTTTACTCTTTTGGTGTTCGTGATCTTTATTGTTTTGTTTTTATTTCCTATTGACAGAGGTTTTTCCCCCCACCCTGTGTTTGCGTTAGAACTTTATGAGTTGGTTTGGTAGTTGGTTAGAGTTATGCAGATATTAGTAATGCAGGAATTAGTTATGAGTGAATCTATATATTATTTTATGCAAATATTAGTTATGTAGGGATTAGTTATACAAATCTTCTTATCTAGCTACCAAAACACCCTAAGGTTGTAGTCCTAGTACTTCTTCTTTTGGTTCCATTAGTTTTTATCTGCATGAATCGATTAACGTTGACACCCTTTCTCGAGTCTTTGTTGTTCCGCTATCTCCTTCCCCCCCGCGCCCCCACACAGGTCTTCTTCGCCTCTTCGTGCCCCCGCTTCCCTTGATCGTCGTCACACCTGCACTAGGCAAGTCCCATGTGACGAGCTCAGCCTAGAAGGCAAGTAGGCACTAAAAAAAAGTTAGGAAGGAAGTAGGAATTAATTTAGGAAGCAAAATGTTTTGTTTAAGGGTGACACTGGATTGAAGTTTATTGTTTACTATGAACTGGAGTTTGTAGTTTGAATGGATAGAATCAACGAGGATTGAATCATCAAGGATGGGTTTTGATATGTCTAAATGCACAACAGGAAATTGAAGCAGGGATACAGCACTATACATGGAACATTAATGCAAAATTTGTTGATGATACCTGTTTTCTTTCTTCTCTTTTTCGGCGTGATGTAGAGTGTAACGCTGGACCAATTGAACTTTAGCATTGTCATCTGTCTTTGTACTAAAGTTGTTCGTACAATGGATAAAGGGGTTCAATGTACATGATTAACTCTGGTGATGCTGAACTGCTCATATCGGGAAAATGTGACAATTTTCAAGCATGATAATCTTGTGTGAAATTCCTATGATTTACATAGTGCTTTTGATCAGCAAAATTCTAGCTATACCAAAAGAGAATTAGATGAAATAAATGTAGAATAGTCTTATCAAAAAAGAATGATCTTTAGTTTTGTTAGTGATGGTAAAATGTCTAGAGATATACCCTTTTGGAAGCACAAACAAGGCATTTCAAGTATTTTTCAGTGTCACTCTGTTTTCTGAAGATCAAACAGCAAGTACTGAACAAGAAAAATCACTTATAGATCAGAGTTATGCTTTTGAGGATCTACTGGCTCTCAATAGCTTCAGAATGAAAGCTATCTTCTTATAGTTAAAAAAAGAAAAAAAGATATAAGGGCTTGCAAGATTCTGTTTGTTCTTGGTTCTTATTTTGGTACTTGGGAGGAGCAGGAGTACAGTGCGCGCATGTTGCTTGTTAGTCTTTCCTAGAAGCAAACTCAAAATGATATACAACAAATGCCAGGATATTGTTGTGTTGTTTATCGAACTAAAACTATCTGACTCAAATTATGTCTAGTACTAATGCGTTTCTGCTAAGACACTGATATGCTAGTGTGTCTTTCTGTTTCTCATCATCTTAGTGTCAGCCAGCAGGCTCCCTCTTTCAATCTATTTTTTACTAGAACAGTTTGCGATAACTCTGTTTTATTATTTGTGCTTGGTAGAAGTCATAGCTTGATGGTTAACAAATGTCCTAAAAGGGCTTGCTTCTGACTTTGATATTGTCAACACCATATTTTATTTAATCTTCCTTCTTTAATCCATTCCAATTCCTTGATCTGTTTCATATAATGTTAAATTTCTCGGTACCAGAAGATCAAATTAAAAGAGACTGATACACTTCAATTTACTTTTAGCATTGATACAACATCTTTTTCACATATCCTTTTAATCACACACTTTTCTTATTAATGAATTAATATCTTTTACAGAGCTGAGCAGCTTCTGTATATGATGCCTCTGATGTTTTTCTTTTTCAATATCTGCATACTCTTAAGTTTGCCAACTAAAATTGGAGAGCGGTAACACATTTAGTACAAATACTTTGTCAGTTTTAGTGCTTGTGCCTACTACAGTTCTTTTCTTTTTCACGTGTTCTTAATGTATAAACAGTGTTTGAACCATCATTTCTTTCATTATGCAGATAGAAATGGGAACTTTCCACCGCTGCCAACAAGGTAACTCATTAATATTTGATGTTAAATTTGACAATCTTGTTCTCTATTGATCTTCCATTAACTAGCACATTGCTGACATTTATCATTTGTATTGTTTCTCCCTCTAATTTGCAGCACAGATGGTTTGCATCTTTCCTCGTCTTCAGTGTTGGCTTATTTGTTATCCGTTTTCAGACCATTCATGATGATAAAGGAAGTCCTTAAATGCTATCTACACTTACTATCATTGCATACTTCTTAATAATTAGGTTTGTCTGGTGGCGCTAAAGCTGGGATATCTATAGGAGCAATAGGAGTAGTCTTGCTGTTGGCTGGTTTGATTTATGTAGGATGTTATAGGAAGAAAACACGAAAGGTTTCGCTGCTCAGATCGGAAGACCACCTCCATCAGTATGGTCATGGTAGGTGTTGATCCCTGTTCTTTAGTTCTTTAAGTTATAACATTCATTTATTTGGCGTACGACATTTCTTAAGGTGCTTATACTTGGATCACTTTAAGGCTGAAAATGCAATTTAAAGCAGCTGATTTCTTTGTTGGAATTGAATATTTCCTTTAGTTATGCTGAGTAGTAGAAAACAATGTTTGTTAGTTGACTTACATGTTAAGCTTTTGTCTTGATTAGGCTCAGAAGGCAGTACGACAGTTAAAGCTGCTGATTCCGGTCGCCTGGCTGATGGTAATTCTCCAGTGCTTTCAGGCATAACTGTGGATAAATCTGTTGAGTTCACTTATGAGGAGCTTGCTACTGCAACTAATGACTTCAGCATTGCTAACAAAATCGGACAAGGTGGTTTTGGTGCGGTTTATTATGCTGAGCTCAGAGGCGAGGTTTGAGCTATTCTTAAATCTTTACTTCTCTGTATAACCTGTCATATTGTGAAAAAGTCCGTTCTTTTTAGCTCAGATCTAATGAAGCAAGTGGGTAAACAGTAGTCCAGAGAAAGGAGGAATAAGTAATAACAAGGGCAGGGAAGACAAATGCAGAAGAACATTCAACAAATAAATGAATAGCTTAGTCATCTGGTGACGTTCCAGTGATGCATTGGCATAGATTATATCCTGTATATTTTGAACATATTAATAATAACCAACACTTAATCATGATTTCACTTCTCCAGTTGGTGGGATGTCCCATGATTTTTCTGTAGTCGTACTTATTTGTAAAGTTTTAACCATAACCAACTTAAAGAAGTTTTCAAGTGTCTTTATACCCAGTACTTATTGTGCTGTAAACTATTTCAGAAAGCAGCCATCAAGAAAATGGACATGGAGGCTACCAGGGAGTTTCTAGCTGAATTGAAGGTCTTGACAAATGTTCATCACCTGAACCTGGTAAAAACTTGCGTCTCTGCCACTGGATGCATGTCTTTTTTGACACTATTTTCATTTTCTCATTTGAGAATAGTATACGTACATGATACATATATACAGGATGGACCCACATGCGGCATTCCGAATGCTCGAGCACCCATTGACCTGCCCATGAACTACATATTCTTGTACTGCAATTTCTTAAAATTGGGATATAAGAGCTGAAGAGCACACATTAGTCAAAACTTAGGGTGGGTGGTTTAGTTGAGAGCCAGATTTAAGGGGCATGGTCAGCTATGTTTCGATTCCCTGATAAAACACTTTTAAGTTTTCTTTTTCTTACTCGACTTGTCCTTCTTTTTCTCCAATAAAGCACTCTTTCTTTTTTATACTTTCCTTGTTCTTCTCTTCTTCTTTTTTTCTTTATAAAAAGATCTTCTTTCTTTCATTTTTCATTTGGATTATCACTTCCTTTTAATGTATTTTTCATTAATTTTTTTTAGTGTGTTCAAATAATATTGCTCTTATGTTTTATGATTGCTAGCTATTTTATATTAAAGGAATGTCACTGTTGGCTTACGTAATACAAAATAAATTACGTAAGCCAACAGTAATTGCATTAGCTTGGTATTCTTGCTGCTTGAGACATCTATCCTATTATAAAGTATAAATCAATTGGCTGCCACTTAAATGTTTTTTATGATCATTGAAATCTATACTTAGAGTACCTTAGTTGTTACAATCTTCCATTTATTTACAACTGAATAAATTGCTTTAAATGCACCTAGAGTGCTCTGAAGAGAACTAAGGCCTTTAAGGAAGTGGGTGCTGCAAATTACTCTAAAGCTAAAAGAACAATGGGTGCGTGGGAAGAGTAAAATCTTAGATGCAAACTTATAGTTATAAAGTTATCATGTGATGAGTGAGGTCTTGTTTTGGTGCGGGTAATGACACTTCAGGAATCATATATCCTGAAGAAAGTGCACAAGTTGCTGCAACTAAGAGATTCCAGGGGATTCGTTACACTAGTTATAGAGGTTTGTAGTTTGGACAGGGTCTTCAACATTCTTAAATGGGAGGGCCACTTAAACTCAAAACATGGTGTAATTCTTCTTTTTCCATACACTAGACTGATTGTTTCATTGATATTGAGTGCAGGTGCGCTTGATAGGTTATTGTGTTGAAGGTTCCCTCTTTCTTGTATATGAATACGTTGAGAATGGCCACATAGGCCAACATCTACGTGGTACAGGTATCTTTGATGTGAATTAAATCACATTTAATAACTAACAATCTCTCAGTAATAGTTAGTTCCTTAAAGAACTTTTACTCAATCTGGTAAATTTATCTCCAGGAAGGGACCCATTGCCATGGTCTAAGAGGGTTCAAATTGCTCTAGATTCAGCTAGAGGTCTTGAGTACATACATGAACATACTGTACCAGTTTACATCCATCGCGATATTAAAACTGCAAATATTCTGATAGACAAAAACTTCCATGCAAAGGTTTTTTCAAGGCACCTTTTTTTTGTTTGTCTATAGTGGGAGGCTATTTTATAATTGTGTTAATCGTCTGAGTTTAGGTGGCAGATTTTGGTTTAACGAAACTGACTGAAGTTGGAAGCTCATCCTTGCAAACACGACTTGTGGGTACATTTGGATACATGCCTCCAGAGTAAGTGTTTTCACATTTTGATTTGACACCTTAAAAGTAGTAACATAGCTGTTCCTTACCTTAGTTTTTTCTTTGAAGAAGAGAATCCATTATTATTAGTCTGAGTTGTTCCGTAATTATGTCGGTGTATCCGTTTTTTGTTAAATGACTGGTCATCAGTGCATGGTCAGTCAGGAAAAGGGTAGTTCTCAATGCCTTGCTCAAAGTAAGTTGTTGCTTTCTAATTAAAGCATTTCTTTTGAGTGCCTCAAGTGACAGATTTGCACATTGCTTTTCTACAGGTATGCTCAGTATGGTGATGTCTCTCCTAAAGTTGATGTTTATGCTTTTGGTGTTGTCCTATATGAACTAATTTCAGCCAAGGAAGCGATTGTCAAGCCAAATGGTTCTGTAACTGAATCAAAGGGTCTTGTTGCTTTGGTAAATTTCTTTACATTTTTCTTTGAAAGGACTATATGTTTGCTCTTCATTTCTTTTATTAGTCTCCTCCTCCTTCACTTTGATATGCAATTCATAGTTATGTAACACTCTGATGCTAGTTTTTCCTAGTATTGATCCCCCTTTTGCCTTTGTTTATCATAGTTTGAAGAAGTACTTAATCAGCCAGATCCTGATGAAGATCTTCGGCAACTGGTTGACCCAAGACTTGGAGACGACTATCCCCTTGATTCAGTCCGGAAGGTAATAAGATTTTAAATGAAACTTGCATTGGTAGTAGCTAAAACAGCTGTTTCTTTCTGCTTCTTACAAAAAGTCCATTTCTTCACTAATCACAGATGGCACAGCTAGCCAAAGCTTGCACCCATGAAAATCCCCTAATAAGACCAAGTATGAGATCAATAGTGGTTGCGTTGATGACCCTCTCTTCGTCAACAGAAGATTGGGATGTTGGATCTTTCTATGGAAATCAAGGCATGATAAACCTCATGTCTGGAAGGTAGTAAACCAAAATATTGCCCCCACGCGCAATTAACATTTCATTCAGATCCATGTTGTTTAAGCATTGGATATGTGTACTAGTGCATTTTTACTTGTATAGTACTTGCTTGAATAGTGTAAGAAAAGCATAGAAAGATGTATTTCAATTGTAACATTTAGCACATACTTTATGAGTTAGAAATGGAACATTTCCTCGTCAGGAAGTACATGTTTTCTTTGTTAGTATGATGTCTGATCAGAGGCAGAGCCAGAATTTTCAGTTTATGAATTTTAGTCTACAATTCTTTTTACATATTGGTTTGATATGTATTATTTGTACTTAATAAATTAAATTTTTTATTTTACAATTTTATGGTTCGTAGTAAAAATTACTATGTCTGAAATAAGATAACAGTCGCACTTCTTCATATGTTCATTTCTTTATGACAATTGAAGTCTAGTTTTCTTCATATTTGATTGATGGCTTAGCAGTTTCATCTTTAAATTAAATTTTTTATTTTACAGTTATATGGTTCGGAGTGAAAATTATTATGTCTGAAATAAGACAGCAGTCGCACTTCTTCATATGTTCATTTCTTTATGACAATTGAAGTCTAGTTTTCTTCATATTTGATTGATGGCTAAGCAGTTTACACTTTTAAATTAAACTTGTTATTTTAACATATATTATGGTTCGGATGTGAAAATTTTAGTATGTCTGAAATAAGACACCAGTCGCACTTCTTCATATGTTCATTTCTTTGACAATTGAAGTCTAGTTTTCTTCATATTTGATTGATGGCTTAGCAGTTTCATCTTTGAATTTTGAACTGTACTTTTGAATAAGAAAGCTAGAAATACTGTATCCATATAAATTTGACTATAAAAATATATTTAGGCATTAATTCAAAAAATTATTTAAAGTTCAACATATTCTACCACCCTCATGGTCAAAAGTGTACATTTGTGCCATTTATCATTAACGACTCAAATAGTTGATTTTTAAAAATCAAATTTTACATGTGACTTTTAATTAAATTATTTACGTGTATGAAAATTTGAAAAATATTTTTATGAACCTCAATTTCTTCCTCCTGTTCAAATTATATTACATTCATATGGATACAACAATTGCCTTCAACCCTCTTAGAATAAGCTCCGCAATCATGCAAAGATCGTTAATTGTAAGGATTTTTTTTTTTTTTTTGGGGAGGGGGGGGGGGGAGAGGAGGACGGTGATTGTAGGGGGGGGGGGGGAAGAGACGGTGATTTGTAGAGAGATTAGTGGGAAAAAAGAAACGGTTTTTGATTGATTTGGGGAAACGATTTGATAGAGCAGAAACTTTGAAGGTGGGAAATAGATAAACTCTGAATTTTATCGATTTTCGTGTTTTATAGTTCATGGACTTTTGGTGATTCACGATTCTGGCTTGTTTTTTGTTGAAATTTTTTCATGGATGTCTATTACAGCCTTTTATGGACCATGGTTGTCTCGAGGGGTGGTAACAACAACGCCATTTTCAAGTTCAAACAAACCCAAAACAAGAAAATCCAAATTTTACCGATTTTGTTGTGCTTTATAGTCCATGAATTTTGGTTATTCAGGATCCTGTCTTAATTTATACCAAACATTTTCATGGACTTGCATCCTTATTAATTGTGTAGGTTGGTCTGATGGGCAAATATGCACATTTCAAGTTCAAACGGGCTCCAAAGCTGGACAAATCATATTTTACCAATTTTCGGTGACTTAGGATTCCAGCTTGTTTAAGTCCAAACGAGCTCCAAAGCAGTAAAAATCATATTTAATCAATTTTCGTGTGTTACATTGTCCTTGAATGTTTGAGTTAGGATTTTGACTTGTTTTTTTTTTACCAAAATTTTCCAGTGACGTTCGTTACTACTTTTTTAGTGGTGTGATTTAGTCATGGATTTTCGGTAATTTAAGATTCTAACTTGTTTTTAGACGAAATTTGTCATGGTGTGAGTTGGTTACAAGGGGCAAACAAACGCATTTTCAAGTTTAAACAAACTCCAAAGGATGAAAAAACAGATTGTAATGATTATAGTGTGCTATATAGTCCTTAAATTTTTGGTGATTTAGGATTCAGACTTTTTTATCAAAAATTTTCAGGTACGTTCGTTACTACCATTTTAATGGCATGATTTAGTCCAGAGGGGGCAAACTTACGAATTTTCAAATTCAAAAGCCTCAAATAAGGAAAAACCATATTTACTAATTTTCATGTGCGTCCATGGATTTTTGGTTTTCGATGATTTTGCTTGGTTTTGGTCAATTTTTTGCATGGACCTCTGTTACGACCTTATTAGTGACATGAGTTGTCCCAAGGGGCAAAAGGACACATTTCAAGTTCAAACGAATCCTAAAGCATAGAAAATTAGATTTTACCCATTTTCGTGTGCAAGTCCATAAATTTTTGGTGATTCAGGATTTTGGTTTACTTTTGGCCAGAATTTTTAATGGACATCCGTTATGACCTTATTAATGAAGTGGGTTGGGCAAAATGATGCATTTTGAAGTTCAAACAAACCTTAAAAACGAAAAACTAGATTTTACCAATTTCCGTTTACTATATCCATAGATTTTGGTGATTCAAAATTCCAGTTTGTTCTAGGTAAAATATTTTCGTTGACGTCCGTTATGATCTTATTCATGGACTGAGTGGGTCTTGAGGGGCCAACCAACGCATTTTCAAATTCAACAAGCCCCAAAGCATGAAAAACTAGATTTTGCCAATTTTCGTGCTATGCGGAAGGGTTTCGAGCCGTTTTTAACGTTCAAACGATCACTAAAGCAAGAAAAATCATTTTTTTTTACAGATTTTCATGTGATATGGATTTTAGGTGATTCAGGATCACGACTTATTTTTTTTTGCCTGAACTTTCATGGACTTCCATTATTACTTTATTAATGTTGTGAGTTGGCCTCGAAGGGCAAACATTCATATTTTCAAGTCAAACGAGCCTCAAAGCGGGAAAAACATATTTTTACAAATTTTTTTGCGGGTCCTTGGATTTTTTCGTGAATCGTGATCCAGCTTGTATGTATTTTGCAAATAACTTTCATGTACATCTATTACGACATCTTTAATAGCGTCGTTGGTAGGTCTTGAGGGACAAACAACACATTTCAAGTTCGAACTCGCCTAAAGTAGGAAAAACCTAATTTTATCGATTTTTGCTTATTTAGGTTTTCAGCTTGTTTTTGCCAAAATATTTATGGATGTCCATTACGACCTTTATACACCCCCTGGGAAAAACAACCTAAAAAAAAAAAAAAAAAAAAAAACAAAAAAAATAAAACACATCCCTCCACCCAACCCCTAAACCTACCCCTATCCCCCCGGACCTCGAGGCGCCACGCCCCGAGGCCCCTACCCTACCCCCTACCACTCCGGACCTCAAGGCGCCACGCCCCGAGGCCCCCCCTAACCATACCCTCCTTACCCCCCTGGACCTCGAGTGCCACCGCCCCGCAGCCCCTACCCGAACCCCCCCGTACATCGAGGGGTGCCATGCCCAAAGGCCCCTACCCAACTACCCCCCGGACCTCGAGGCCCCCCACCCCGAGGCCACTACTTAAAACCCCCTTAACCACCCCAGGACCTCGAGAGGGCCACGCCCCGAGGCCCCTACATAACCATCTCTCTCACCCCGTTCGAACCCTCGAGAGCACGCCCCGAGGCCCCTACACTACCCCCCTCCACCCCCCATACCTCGAGGCGCCACGCCCCGAGGCCCCTACCCTACCCCTTCCCTACCCCTCAAGACTTCGAGGCGCCACGCCACGCGACCCCTACCCTAATCCTACCCCAACGAACCTCGAGGTGCCACACCCCGAGGCCCCTACCCTAACCCCCTAACCCCCTGGACCTCGAGGTGCCACGCCCCGAGGCCCCTACTCTACCCTCTCTCCTGCCCCCTGGACCTCGAGGCGCCATGCCCCGAGGCCCCTACCTTATCCCCCTCCTACCCCCAGAACCTCGAGGCGCCACGCCCCGTGGCCCCTACCCTCCCCCTCCCCCTACGCCTCGGGACCTTGTGGCGCTACACCACGAGGGCACCAGACCCTCGCCGGACTCGAGCGCCGCGCCCCCATACCCCTACCTACCCCCCTCCAACCCCCCGGACCTCGAGGCGCCACGCCCCGAGGCCCCTACCTTACCTCCAATACCTCGAGGCGCCATGCCTCGAGGCCCCTACCCTACACCCCCTCGACCCCCTACCTCGAGGTGCCACACCCCGAGACCCCTACCCTACCCCTTCCCTCAACCCCCGGATTCGAGGCACACGCCACGAAGGACCCATGACCCTTACCCCTACCCTACCCAACCCCCTCTGGACCTCGAGGCGCCATGCCTCGAGGCCCCTACCCTTACCCCCTACCCCCCGGACCTAGAGGCGCCACGCCTCGAGGCCCCTACCCTACCCCCTACCCCTCCGTACATATAGGAGCCACGCCTCGTCTGTCCGCCCTACCACCCCCCCGGACATCGAGGCGCCACCATGCGAGACCCCTATTCGACCCCCCTCCTACCCCCCAGACCTCGAGGCGCCACACCCCGAGGCCCCTACCCTACCCCTCCCCTCCTACCCCCGGAACCTCGAGGCGCCACACCACGAGGCCACTACCCTACCCCAATAGCCCCCCCCCCATCCGACTTCGAGACGCTCGCCTCGAAGCCCCAACTACCCATAACCCCCCTGGACGTCGGAGTCGCCACACCCCGGGACCCTACCTCCCCACGCCCCAAGGCCCCTTTCCCCGAGGCCCCTTTACCCTACCCCCTTCCTACCCCTGAGGTTATTGAGGCGCCACGCCCCGAGGCCCTTACCCTCCCCCCGAGCCTCGAGGTTCACGCCCAAGCCCCTTACCCTACCCCTACCCCCCGGACCACGAGGCGCCACACCCTGAGGCCCCTACCCACCCCTTACCCCTTTGGACCTCGAGACGCCATTACACGAGGCCCCTACCCTACCCCCTACCCCCCAAACCTCGAAGCGCCACGCCCCGAGGCCCCTACCCTACCCTCCTAGCATCGAGGCGCCATGCCCCGAGGCCCCTACCCTATACCCTGGACCTCGAGGCTCCACGCACCGAGGTCCCTACCCTACCCCCTTGGACCTCAAGGCTTCACGCTCCGATGCCCCTACCCTTACCCCTTGGACCTCGAGGCGCCACGCCCCGAGACACCTACCCTAAACCCCCGTACCTCGAGGTGCCATGCCCCGAAGACGCTACCCTATCCCCCTACCCTCCCGGACCTCGAGGCGCCACGCCCAAAGGCCCCTACCCTACCCCACCTCCTACCCCCCAGACCTCGAGGCGCCACGCCCCGTGGCCCCTACCCTACCCCTTCCTACCCCCGAGGACCTTGAGATGCCACGCCCCGAGGCTGATTCACTCCCGACTCCTCCCCGGACCTCGAGGTTCCATGCCCCAAGCCCCCTACCCTACCCCGTACCCCCCGGACCTCAACGCGCCACGCCCCAAGGCCCCTACCCTAACCCCCAGACCTCGATTGCCCACGCCTCGAAGGGCAAAAGACCCTACCTCAGGACCGACGGTGCCATACCCCGAGGCCCCTACCCTACCCATCTTACCCTCCCGGACCTCGAGGCGCCACACCCCAAGGCCCCCTACCCTACCCCCTGGACCTCATGGCGCCACACCCCGAGGCCCCTTCCCTTCCCCTCCCCCCTCCTACCACACCGGACCTCGAGGCGCCACGCCACGAGGCCCCTACCCTAACCCTCCTCCGTTCTACCCCCCTTCGAACCTTGAGGTGCCACGCCCATAGGACCCTACCCCTACCCCCTACCACCCGAAACTCGAGGGAACCAACCCCAAGCCCCTGACCCTACCGTCCCCCACCACATCGGGACCTCGAGGGGCTGCCATTGCCCCCAAGGCCCTACCCTAGCCCTACCCTCTCCTACCTTCCCGAACCTCAAGGCGCCACGCCACGAGGCCACTACCCTACCCCTCCCCTACCCCCCTTGCAGTGGGCAACACCCCGAGGCCATTACCCTAACCTTCCCCTACCCCCCTAGACCTCGAGCCGCCATGCCTCGAGGCCCCTACCCTACCCCCCGGACCTCGAGGTGCCACACCTCGAGGCCACTACCCTACCCTCCAAACCACAAGGCGCCACGCCTCGAGGCCCCTACCCTACCCTTTACACCCCAGCGGAGCCCAAAGGGCTATTCCCACTGCGCCCCTACCCTTAACCTTGTGATGGTGGAGGCGCAACGCCTAGAGGCCCCTACTCTACCCCCATGACCTCGAGGCGCCATGCCACGAGGCCCCTACCGTACCCCCCGAACCTCGAGGCAACACGCCCCGAGGCCCCTACTATACCCCCCTCAAGGCGCCAGCCCGAGGCCCCTACCCTACCCCCGGACTTCGAAGCGCCACGCTCCGAGGCCTCTACCCACCCCCTGGACCTCAAGGCGCCATGCACTGAGGCCCCTACCATACCCCTCTTGACCTCGAGGCCCCTACCCTACCCCCGGACCTCGAGTTGCCACACCCCGAGGCCCCTACCTTACCCCTTACCCTTATGTACATCGATGGCGGCCACAATCCGAGGCCCCACATACCCTACCCTCCACCCCCTCCCCACGAAGGTGGACCCTCGAGGCCCACGCCCGAGGGCCCCTACCCCTCCCCCCTCCTACCCCCCGACCCTCAGGCGCCACGACCCGAGGCCCCTACCCCTTCCCCCTTCTTACCCCCCGACCCTAGAGGCGCACGCCCCAGACGCCCCAAGCCCCTACCCGACCCTTACCCCCTCCTATCCCCCGACCATCGAGGCCACCACGCACCCAAAGGCCCCTTACCATACCCTTACCCCTCCAACCCGAGGCGCCGCGCCCGAGGGACCTTCCCCTCACCCTCCTTCCTACCCCCCGTTACCTAGAGGCGCCACGCCCCGAGGCCCCTACCCCTCCCCCCTTTCTAACCCCCCGACCCTCGACGCTACCTACCCTTACCCCCTCCTACCCCTCCAAACCTCGAGGCGCCGCACCACGAGGCCCTTACCCTCACCCTCCCTCTCCTACCCCCCCGGACCTCGAGGCGCCATGCCCCGAGGCCCCTACACTACCCCCTTACCCCTTCGGACCTCGAGGCGACATGCCCCGAGGACCTTACCCTACCCTTTCCCCTCTGGAATATGGCGCCTCGAGGTCCGGGATGGGAAGGGGGTAGGGGCTTCGAGGTCTGGGGCGATAGACGCCTCAAGCCCCCCTCCCCAATTTCACTCGGACCTCGAGGCGTGGCCCCTCCCCCCATGACCTCAAGGCGCCAAGCCATGAGGCCCCTACCCTATTCCCCCGAACCTCAAGGCGATAAGCCCCGAGGCCCCTACCCTTCCTCCAAACGCCTCGAGGTCCGGAGGGGGGGGGGATCGAGGTCCGAAGGAGGGGGGGTAGGAGAGGTCCGGGGGGTTAGGGGCCTCGAGATCCGGGGGGAGGAAAGTGCCTCGAGGTCCGGGGGTTCCTCCCCCTCCCTGAACCTCGAGGCTCCACGCCTGGAGGCTCCCCCTAGCTACCCCACCCCCGGACCCTCGAAGCGCCACACCTCGAGGACCCTACCTAACCCCCACCCCTGGACCTAGAGGCGTGACGCCTTGGGGGGATCGAGGATGCTAACGAGGGAGCAAAAATGAGGAAGGGCAATGGGGTTTCTATGATTACATATCAATTATTAACATGGTACACAATGTTAACAGGAGTTCCCTGAATTTACAAATTTACCAGAAACTACAGATAGATTGGTAATCAACACAATCCCCGCTAATGAAATCTATGTCACATTATTAACTCAAACATAACTTGAGTTTCACTAAAATATTCTTATTACCCCAATGCAAATTATATAATGTTAAATGTTGAAATCGACATATAAAATGTTGGATCCCTTATTAGAATTAGATGCAGTCTTCTAGTGGTTTGTAGTTAAAACTAAGATGTGCGTATAAATCGATTATTACTATTGAACTTTACTTTCTAATTGTTTCTTAGATGATTCAAGATGGCAACACTATAAGTTCATGCTTAAGGATCTGATTGAATATATTATTCTAATAAATCTCTACTTGTTTTTCTATCTGTCATTGCTTTAGGGAAGTACTTCAAATTCTCAGCATTTCAATATTACTTTGAAAAAGTTTTCTGAAAATTAAAATAGGGAGAAAAACAGGAATTAGATGATTGTGGTTTTGAAAGAAGCTTTCGATCGGCTTTAATAAAGGGCTTCTCATTTCCTGATTAAATTTATAATCTATAGAGATGTGGTAATTGGGTTTACCCATATCTATACAAGCAGACAATCAAATAAATCATTTAACAGGAAACTACAATAGTACAATGTCAGATTTTAGCAAATGTCGACACTTTTATTAGATTTTCAAACTCGAATACACCGAGAATAAACCATAGTAACAAATTAATAGTACATCCATAGTAACAGATTAATAGTATGTGTGCAGCTAACGCCTCACTAGCAAACAAAATCTAAGAACTATTGAACACATATAGATCATCTAATTATCAACCAATATATGTAATGTCATTTATCAGTATTCTATAACCATTGTGTTAGTTAGTGTTAGAGCATTTTAGAGATACTTGAAATTTTAGATACGACATGATTTAAATCGACAACCATAACAAGAAGCCACACTACGATATTTAATTCCTCAAACTATGTTATTTAACCCCTCTTTAGTATAAAGATATACCAGCTTGACCACAGGAGGCAAGTAAACACAAAAACTCTTCAACAATATAATTTTTTCTGAACCTGTTAAAAAGTGGAGAATAAATATTACTTGATTCCTCAGTGTCTCCGACAAAACCATTCAACTTGTCAGATAAAACTTATTAATTTGACTCAAAAGGTCAAAGAAGGAAAAATAAACCAGTAGCATCGAGGGTAAAGTAGAGATGAATATACCATGAGAAGTTGGAGTGATTTTAACAACTTTAGGCATCCTTATTGTTTATGATATTTTTGCGTGAGCAATGCCTACGTAGGTGTAGGTAAAATGCTCCAGTAAGAGTTGCTAGGTTTGGGTCATGTATGTCCACAAGAGTTACACTATTATTACTATTGAACTTTACTCACTAATTGTTTCTTAGATGATTTAAGATGGCAACACTACAATTTCATGCTTAAGGATCTGATTGAAGATATTATTCTAATAATGATCTCTACTTATTTTTCTATCTGTCATTGCTTTAGGGAAGTAAATCAAATTCTCAGCATTTCGATATTACTTTGAAAAAGTTTTCTGAACATAATAAGAAAACAGAATTAGATGATGTGGCTGAAAGGAAGCTTTGCGAGTCTTACTTTAATAAAGGGCTCTCATCTTCCTTGCATTATCATTTATAATCTATAGAGACGTGGTAACTGGGTTTGTTATGTATCAATACAAGCAGACAATTAAATAAATCATTTAACAGGAAACTACAACAGTGAAATGTCAAATTTTCTGCAAATGTCTTAGATTTTCAAACCCGAGTACACCGAGAATAGACCATAGTAACAAATTAACACAGTTTCAGACTAATTGTATGTATACAGTTGACACCTTCTAGTAAACAAAATCTATGATCATCTAATTAACAAACAATGTATGTAATATCATTGATCATTATTCTATAACCATTCTCTTAGTTAATGCTAGAGCATTTTAGAGATACATGAAGTTTAAGATACAACATGATTTAAATCGACAACCATAACAAGAAGCCACACTATGATATTTAACTCCTCAAACTATGTTATTTAACCCCTCTTTAGTATAAAGATATACCTGCTTGACCACAGGAGTTAAGTAAAAACAAAAACTCTTTAGCAATATAATTTTTTTCCTAACCTGTTAAGAAGTAAAGAATAAGTATTACCTGATTCCTCAGTGCATCCGACAGAACCATTCAACTCGTTAAGATTGATCATCATGATATTGGGTTTCAAAGTGATTCTTAGTACTCAATATAAGATTCGGATCGATGTTTATTTCATCCATATTCGTTATTTTGTACTTGAATGTTCAATCTATTACGACCTCTAGTTTATATACGTTGCATTAACTTGCTCATTTTGCAGAATAACAGGGTACAAACACACAATAATTATGCATCTAAAGTAATATGATTCCATCAGCAATTTGTGCGACTAGTTCTAGTTTTTTTGTAATTCTTGCACTTGATTGAAATAAAATATTTCATTTTCGAACAAACATACACAAAAACAGAGAAAAGAAGAAGAATTTGTAAGTTGAATTTAAAACATTACTCAAGAGAAATTCAAACCAGTTTCCTTTCTTCAACCTCAACGATTTCTAATTGAATTTCAACACTCAACACATCTAACACTAAAACACTCACAAGATTCAATTATTATGAAATTCAATAAGGCTATAAATTTGAGAAATTTAAACGAGTTGTATCATCACAAAGAAATCATATAGAAATTATGAACAACAAATCAAGAAAAACCATTGATTTTCCTCCTAAATCTGAGCTTTCCCATTAATTTCAAGAAGTTAGATCTGAAATTCAGCTACAGTAGTAGCTTTTGAATGCGAATTGAACTCATCCAATGCATATCTTCAGAACAAATTTGAATTCCCAGCAGCTGAATGAATACCCTATTATTACATCAATGGAGCTTCTATACAACGGCTATAACTCTTGTATTTCAAAATTAAAAAAAAATGTGGGAAGTGGGACCCATCGCTTTCCCTTTATTTGTTTCTTTCTTTTATTTGATTTATTTATTTATTTATGTTTTGCACGGTTCTTTGTAAATAATAATTAATACTACTATTTATATTAAGAAAAAATAATTTAACAAATATGTAATTGATATAAATTAATTAAGTTTAGACATAACTCATTTTATGAAACAAAAACTAATCCACATTTGATTCAACCCTTTAAACTCGATAATTTAATTATTTTATAAAGAAAATTCAACCTCGTACATATGTTAAACGGACAATCATGTTATTGAAACGTGCTTGAACATGGATAGCTCTTGTAAGAAATTTGCGTATTTCTAAAAGCTGGCATTGCGTTTGTGTTTGTACGAAGACAGGAAAAATTATATGTACAAATATAAATACATATATTTTTGTGCTATATACTTATAATAATACAAATACAGTCAGTTTTCTTTTGTCTTTAACTTTTTCTTCTTTGTACAAACACAAATTATACAATTAAGTATTTTGTATATGTATATCGAAACAAATTATACAATTGATTCTTTTGTATATGTATACCAATATATACATATTAATAGCCATGGAACGCAATTATACAAATTATATCTATAACATACAAATATGATTTTTATGTTAGATAAACCTAAAATTTACTTAAAAAAAGTAGAAACGAAATTCCCTACTTAATGTTAATTCTAAAACATTTCCGCCAACGAGCTGATCCTGGAGATTCTTGTGATGAAATTACCCCTGTCTTATCGTCAAGACAGCCTATAAACTGAAAGATAAAACTGTAAATATCCTTTAAGAAATAACGATCAGGGCTAATAGTTGGTAACAAACTTAGCAAATTTTAATGTTTACCCTTTTTCTGTTGTTCTTTTGTACTTGCTTAAATAGTTAGTGATAAAATTCCCCACGTTGTTTTTTAGTAGCGAGTTTGCTACTGATGCCTTGCTCCATATTCAGTGTTGAAAGTTGCTTTTGAGTTGAAATTTACGGCCTTATAAAGATCGAAAGTTATGAACTTAAATTCTTGAAAGTATGAAGGTAGGATAGAAATTGATTACATTTTTTCTTCTGCCTCTAAGTATCGAATTTCCCTTTTCCTGTGATTGATTGGTTTATGCCGAATAGGTGTACCTTACTCTCTTCTTTGCCATGTTGAGCTCTTCTTTTGGATCGTACGTACGATGGAGTTCAGTAGCCGGGGGAAAATTCACTTTCCTTTCTTACGTAGCAAGTTTAATCTTGATTTACTATACTCCACCAGGGAGAGTGGTATATGATCAATGACTCGTAAGTTTTGTTGAATTATTGTTGAAGTCGCTTCTAATTATGTAAATCTTCTGCCGTATGCAGAAGACAAGGGTCTTACTCTTGATGTTGGCTGCCTGTTTATTCGGTGCTTCTGTTAATGCTTTTACCAATTACCTCTTCAAAATCGAGCAACTGTAAGACTCAAATGATGCTAAACAGTGTTAAGATATCTGTTGTTGATCAAGTTTTCTGTTGTTTTCCTTGTTTTAAATGGGTTGTATTGTAATATCCCCATTTTTGGTTTCCATTACAAAACTGTTTTGCAGTTTCAAATTTTCAGTTGTGTACAAAGAGAGATTGTATATACTTGTGATCCTTAATAATCACTAGATTTATCGGAAAATCCTAATTTTTGCGCATGAATGTGCTGCTCTCTTTCTCAAGACAAGTGCAGCTCTCCATCGCGTTTTATACCATTCTTGTGCAGTTTGCTAAAAGTGGCTACTAGAATTTGTGCATTCTTGGCTAATTTATATGTTGTTACCACATTTGCTTGCTCCGTTACTACTCTGCTCTTTCTGTATGTGTAGTTAATTAGCCCTTGTTGTTCTCCAGCTATGTTGGGAGGTACAACAACTGGTTGTGGAAGTTTCTTGTATAGAATCATTAGAACAAGGAAAAGGAGGAAAATCTATTTCAGTTGCATGAAGTATTGTTTCGTCATAATGTTGTCCACCTTTGGTTTTGTTGTCTTGGACAACAGCCACACAATTCATTGGGCGATAAACTTAAGCAGCTACAATGTTGAGCGATTACATTCATTTTCGACAATGTGTTTTTGTTTTGAACTCCGCCTCTGGTGCTAATGAAGAATAATTATGAGTGAACTGCATACTGGTGTATACGTTGGGCACTTGGCAGACATATTCATGGGGGTTGGGTACCTTGCGATATATAGCCAAGAGATATATATGATGCTACATTAGGAGATATTAACTTTGTCAACTGCACATTCATTGTCTTCCTTCATTTACCGGGCATATTTATCCATGCTGCAAGACTATATCTACATGATGCAGAATTTGAGCAACAGGAACAGAATTAAAGCTGATACATGTACCTTGGAACTATAGATAGTAGAATGTGCATGTGATATCCGGACAAAGGGAAGGGAATCGTTCAACCAAGATTGTGTACAACTATTGTTCAATATTTGCTTTTGTCGCTATCTAACGAATGTTAACCTTTATTCTCAGGCTGAAGAGAAGTCGAAAAATGGAATTTAGAGAAAAATGAAGACATTTAAGAGAAGCGTTTAATAAAAGAGCTCTCTAAAATATTAGGTGTCAAGTCGACGAACTAATACCATGCATTTTATTGCAGATAACTATACATTCATCAGAAGATTTTGTTTTCTTCTCTCCCTGTGTAATCTTGTATAATATGACCTATCAACAATTAGTATTTTCAATGTATCATGCAGTATTAGGTTTTCTGTAGTGGTGGGATACGGTAATTCATAGAAGTACCACTTCGGGGATAAGATGCTTCCTACCAAAAACAACTCCATATCCAAGGCTCGAACCTGATACCTTTGGTTAAGGATGAGGAAGTATCTACTGCTCCACCACAATATTTGATGATAACCTACTAAGTACTTGACATCCTATCTGTACTTATTTCCTCCCAGTGTATATAAATTCAATTTGATCTCACCTATTGTTAGGAGACTGTTGATCAGATAGTGTTTTTCTAGCACTCCAATCTTAAAACATTTTTCTTTTAAAAAACTAATCGCATGTATATTAAGATCACAATTTTAAAATAGGCAAAAAAAATATTGTCCTAAAAAAGTTTGTATATAATCTAGATATATTCTATGGGAGGTGAGAGTGGTGGGTATATTGGAAGTGGAAAGGATTGTGAAACTTGTTTTTCGTACTTCCATTAGAAAAGTCATTTTCCTCAATTTCAAAATGATGAGCACAAAATTTACAGATTAATCAGATTCATTTCTGAAATACGTACAATTGAGTTGTGTTTAATTTTCTGAAGTAGCAAGAACTAGATGATCTCCATCTCTTATCACTGCATTGTGTCGAACCTAGGCTGTTAAGAAGGGTGACATCACCTCGATAATTGATGATATCCTTAAGCAAGTCTAGTCTGCCTTGATCCACTGCAAAGCAAGCAAACTGACCTACGTCTCCTCAAGATATCACTACTTCATTATCCACAAGCAATTTTGTCGCAGCTTCATGCTTCCTCACCATTGCATCCTACAATGGAACATTTCCTTCAGAATCTTTTCTATTTGGATCTTCTCCAAAGTCAAGTAGTATAAGAATAAATTCAACACTTCCTTTTGAAGCTGCTAAACACAAAACTGTACGTCCATTGCTATCAGATTTGTTGAATGCCTTGAATCGGACCCGTTACAAACAGAAAGGACGGGGTGTTTCTCACAATGTTGTTGTTTGGGCCCTAATTCTTTTTTTTTTATGTCAATTTTGATTTTGGGCCCAAGCCTGTTAGGCGTAGCTTAGCACTATATATAGACGCTATATCGGAAAACCCTATGGTACATTCTGGTTTTGCCTCCCATAGAAAACTGCTCCCTCTCTCCCAGTGGACCGTAGCCAATTATTGGTGAACCACTAAATCTGTGGGTCTTGTTTTAGCCGGTTTATATTTCTCGTATTATCTCAAATTCGCCACAACAAATTGGTATCAGAGCCTCTCGATTAATCGGTGTTCTTGGAGGAATTCGAGAGTCTGCTTGAACGGTGGATTGAAATCGACAATTCACAGGGAGGAACAGTTTTCAGTTTATGGCAGATTAAGATGCGGGCTGTGTGGAAACAACCAAGGCTTCTGGGCGCCGTTGTCGAAAGACAAGACGCCGTCGTTACTCCTATTAAGATGGCGAATCTGGAGGAAGGGAGGACAAAAGGCGCACTTGGACGACATGCTGTGTCTCGCGGATGACTCATCACGGAGGTCTCGGATGAAGAGACAGAGAGGAAGAAGAGAAGTTGCTGGTCTGTGGTGAAGTGGAGAGTTTGTACATGACAAAAAAATCTCAACCAACACGCTGCTTCTGAAACAACGTCATTCGGTTTACGAATGGCTGAACGAGAGAGCGATTTAAAAGAACCTGAAGAGGAGATCAAAGAGCCACAAACAGAAACTGATATTCACAGAAATCATGCCATCAGATATCCATCCAAGTATAGCTCAAGATCGGCCAAGGAGGGTTGGAGTTCGGCCACACATACGAAGGTATGGTTTTTGAGGACATTGGTGGGTTATGCACTGCAGTTGCTGAGAGGTAGATACATCTGAGCAGTCATACTTACAAAGCCAAGACATTTTAAGTCCTGATTCTGAAAAAGGGTTTGCTGCTATGGGAGATGGTGGAGTCCCTACACAAGAAAAAGACACATGGGATCTGGTATACAGCTTCGGGGAGAAAAGAAGAAAGATTATTACTTGCAAAATGGGAGTTTTCAAGAAAAGAAAGGAAGGGTAGCACAGCAGAAGAAGGAGTTCAAAGTATAAAGCCAGGGTTGTTGCCAGAGGTTTTCAACCCAAAGAGAGAGGGAGGGACTACAATGAGATCTTCTCAATAGTGGTCAGACATACTTCCATCCGAGTGTTACTAGCGATCGTTTACACATCAGAACTGGAGCTTGAACACTTGAGTGAGACAGCGTTTCTACATGGAGAGTGGCGGAGAGAAGAAAAGGGAGAGATGGAGAGGAGGAGGACCAGCCCGGAAACGAGAAGGGGAAAGGCTTATACGCACGCCTCCCTCCAACCTCCCTCTACTCCGACAGACCTCCCACTCCCTCACATCCCTCTCACTCAGTCCCGGACGCAACAACGTACCCCCTCATCAACTCGACACCACTTTTGGAGGGAAAAGTATACATGACTCAGCCGAAAAATGGTTTTCCAAGTGTTTCAGGGAAGGAAAAAATCGTCTGCAAGTTGAGAGTCCTAATGTCTTTTTTTTTTTTTTTGGGGGGGGGGGGGGGCGGGGGGGGTTTGTGGGGGGGGGGGACTTAAGAAGTCTCCAAGCAGTGGGACAAAAGGTTTTGACAGGCTATATGGGAAGTTAGGGCTATTACTCGGAGCTCATTAGATTGTTGTTGTTGTATTACTACAATACTCAAGGATGATTCGTTATCTTATCTGGTGCTTTATGAGATGATATGCTGATAGATCCAAGAAGAAGTATGACATTCAAAAGCTGAAGGGTTTTACTTAGTGCTGAGTTTGGATCGAGGAAGGATCTGGGGGGGAGCCGCTCGGAAGAGATTCTAGGGATGGAGATCATTTAGAGACAGGAGAGAAGAGAAACTTTCGTGTCACAGAGAAGCTACATTCAGAAGGTCTTGGCGGGTTTTGTTTGGATTGTCTTCATATAAGCCGATTGACCCCAAGTGCTTGCATATCCACCTCACTGGCCATGTTCGCTCCCACAGTAGATAGAAGAAGAGGAGATTGTCACGGTCCTTTATCAGTGCGTGTAGGAAGTTTGATGTTATGTTAGATTCTGTACAAGCCAGATTTAGCACCTGAAGTCAGTCGTCTAGTGAGAAGATTCATGGGACAACTTAGGGAGCGAGAACATGGCAGGCTCTGTGAAGAGAATTTTCCGGTACCTTAGAGGGTACATCGACGTTGGTTCATTTATGGAGGTTGGATACTCAGTGCTTGGTTAATGGCTATTCTATTTGACTATGCTGGAGAGTTGACATAAGGAAGATCGATGACTGGATAGTGTTACGCCCTGGAGGAAGCTGTTCGTCAGTTGCGAAGGCAACTTTGCAACCTACAGTGACTTTGTCTACTACGGGGGGAAGTGGAGTAGAGTACATGCCTTGACAGAGGCTCAAAAGAATGGATTTGGCTTGATGATGAAAGGGCTTGGTAGGATCTGGTCTGCATAATGATCAGGCTACGGTTGATTGTGACAGTGAGCGCAATTGTGCTGCCAAGGGATTCCAGTCCATCACTGAGGAGAACAAGAATATGAGTATAAGGTATCATTTTCTGAGAAGTGAGGAGAAGAGAATCAAGGTGAAGAAAGTAGGAACTGCTGATAATCCTGCTGATATGTTCACAAAGCCGGTTCCACAGAGCAAGTTTCAACCTGTGGAACTTGCTCAACATCAGAAATAGCCTGTTACTTGCATGCGGGGCAACGCTGAGGAAAGGGGGAGGCCTTAGCACTATCATAGTGCGTCTGAAAAGATCTGTTCGGAGGATTCAAGTAAAGGTGGAGATTTGTTGAATGCCTTAATCGGATCGTTACAAACAGAAAGGACGGGGGTCTACAATGTGTTGTATTGGGCCCTTAATTTTCTGTCAATTTGTATTTTGGGCCAAGCCGGTTAGGGCGTAGGCTTAGCACTATATATAGGCGCTGGTATGGCAAACCTATTGGTAATTTGTTTTTGCCTCTCCACAATAAAACTTCTCCCTATCTTTCCCGTGGACGTAGCAAAATTATTGGTGAACCACGTAAACTGTTTGTCTTGTTTTTTAATTCCGCACAACAAGATTCATTAGCATCTATACCCTTTTTTAGCAATTGGCTCAACAAAACATCATCTCCTCTATTTGCTGCAACCGAGAGTATACCTTTTTCAGGGTAAGTTCAAGAGCATTAGATGTAAATCAGTCTTTAGGCATGTGTTCTGTGAAATTAGGTCTTAGACCTAACTCACACCCCAAAAGCTAGCTCAAAGGGAGGAGGATTATCCAAGCCTTATAAGGAGTCCACCTATCAAATTAATCACCGATGTGGGACTTTTGTCATTCTTTAACATGTTCTTTAGGCAAATCAGTCTTTAGGCATGTGTTCTGATCTTTCTTGTCGTAAGCATGTGTTCTTTAGGCAAATCAGTCTTTCTTGAGTCTGGTAGTGTCTGCTTTACTTCATTGGGGTATGCTGCTCATGACTTGTTTCCATCTTTACGCGAATCAATTTTTGTTGCTTCTGTTGGCGTGTGCTTTACTTCAATGTTCGGCTTTCGAACTTGTCTCCTAATAGATAATGACAAGTGCCCAAAGAATTAATTTAGATATGATCAAAGTGATTCATTAGTAATTTAAAAACTATCATAAAAATTATAGTTAATGAAATGAATCATCGTCTTTGATTTAAGCTTAATTTACAAAAATTCTTGATAGACAACACTAATTTAAATAAGTAGAATTTCAATGCAAGGAAAATTAAAAATAATAAAATAAATATATATATCATTAAAAGAAGAGTAAATTTTAGATTTAGCAAACATACAAATTATATGTGTATGTTATAGTTATAGTTGGTATAATGACACTCCATAGCAAACTTTATGTTTCTTATGACTATTAATATGTATATTTCGGTATACATATAAAAAAATCAATTATATAATTCGTTTCATATACAAAAAAATCAATTGTACAATCTGTGTCGATATACATATATAAAAGAATTAATGGTATAATTCGTGTTTGTATAAAACGAGAAAGAGAAAAAGACAAAAAAAAAAGGGGTAGAGAAAGATTTGTATTGATGTAATCATAAGTGTATATGATGAAAATATATATATTTGTGTATATAATTTTTTCTTGCTTTAAACATAAAACATGTTACACATTTTGTATTTGTATAAAAGTGAAAGAAACGAGGGATAGACTGTCTAGCAATCAAAAGAGAGTGGCGAGTGAAAATTTCAAGGAGAAAGGCAAATGACAACCGTTTATTACTTATTACAAGTAAATCAAACTGTATTTATAGTGTTTAATTTGAATTATTAATTTATTATACTATATTTTATTCCATTTTTCCGAATTCTTGAAAATACAAAAGGGGGGGCGGGGTTAGGAGTAGATGGGGAAGGAAACGGCTCAAGGGAAGTCATGGTGAGAAGAAGAAATCAGTAGTTGCAAATGGGGTCTTGGTTACGGCCTTTCTTGGCTCAAACCCTTAATTGGGTCTCCACTCAAAACCTCCACAAATATGGTTAGCAATTCCAATCTCTGTTTATTATCGATTTTTTCTGTCGTTTAAAAACTCTATCTGAGCTTAAAAATTGAAACTTTTATCAACGGCCGGATAAATTTTTCTTGATTGATTGATGTACGTCTAAGGATTTATGTGAAGTAAATTGAAAATAGAATTTGGTTCAAAGTTCTTTGGAATAAGAATCTTAATTCAATTTATTTCCAGTTCTTGAAATGTAACTTTTTCAGCTAAAACAATCGAGACTTAGATATTTTTTGGATGAAGGTGGTGTTGAGGTCAGCTTAAGCGCACCTCGATTGATCCACACGCTCAGTAATGGAGTAAACCTACCTACTAAGCTTGGTCAGATGTGCTCACAATGAGTGTTGTAGCTGCAATCTATTTGAATTGTCAAGGAACAGTTACTAAATTAGTTTTGTACTAGGGTCCTTTTCAGCACTTGGACAATTTGAACTAATATTGTTATTCAGGATGTGAAGGAGTTATGCAGATCTCCTGTTACTGTGCCTTAGGTTATATCATCATAACCTAAAGGCACCACGGTATGCAAAGCTCAAACTTGTTAATATTAATAAGCAGAGTGGAACGAGGAAAATGATATGTGAAACCTAAGTGGGGGAGGTTAGTCAGATTATTAGACAAAGTTGACTTCCCTGCAGATTAGGATATTAGTTAATTATGAAAGTTTATAAGATGTGTGAAGAAACAAAAAACAAGTCGACACAGATTTTTATACCGGTTTAGATCAACAATGTGGTGGCCTAGTCTAGTTCCTTTGGGTTTCAAGGGTTTGCTTAGAGCTTTGAATGAAATCTTTGGTACACGAATATCCTTGTGAACTCCGAGAGTTCCTTGATCAGGAAGATTCTGGTCACAACCTCAACTCTTATAGCTTTCTAATCTCTCTCTTCTTCTTTTTTTTCGCTAGTAAACTATGTTGAATAGAGTGCTTTTACAAGATGAAAGAGTGACTAGGGTTTTTGCTCAAGTGAAGTTGCACAATCTTCTTCTTTAAGGATGATTTGCTTTTATACTGTTTGGCTGCTTCTAGACCGTTGCTTGAACAGGTTTGAATCAATCCATCTCTGACCTTGAATGTTGTTGGATTGATCTGAGAATCAATCCTTGAAATTCAGCTATTTGCTCTTAAGATCACCCAAGGGATCTTCTCCTTCAATCAAGGTATTCAGAGTTTCTTGATTGAGTGTCCTGATCTTTCTTGTCGTAAGCATGTGTTCTTTAGGCAAATCAATCTTCCTTGAGTCTGGTAGTGTCTGCTTACTTCATTGCGGTATGCTGCTGACCTGTTTCCATCTTTACGCGAATCAATTTTCGTTGCTTTTGGTGGCGTGTGCTTTCCTTCCTTGTTTAGAGTTATGCCTTCCCTCCACAGATTTTGGATGTCTACATTTTTCTTTTTCCTGCACAGATCATTTAGGATTATTGCCATCATTATAACGTTAAGTTAATGAAGCTAACAATATATGTATCACAGCAATGGTTTCAGTGCACGACTTAGGTTATCTCATCGTTCTCCATGCTGTAGGTCTTTGTCTCTGCTAAGAGAAGGATGTTACTGTGAGTTGCAAGCTGCTACTATAGGTTTTCATGTAGTCAGTTAAGTCATTTGCTGGCTTCTGTTTAGCATGTTAGCATGCCGTACATTTTAGAAATTCCTGCATTTTACTAATTAATGCTACTAATTAATTACTATTAGTTTTACCAAATATATTTTATTTGATAAAAGAAGAAAAAGTTAAAAGATAGAAAATAGTACTGTCATCTTCAACTAGCTATTACTAGTAGTTTGGGTGTCTCGTATGGCCCAAATTCTAAAAATAGTTTTGATTCTAAGCAGGTGCTACTGCTGTACTAGTGGTATCAGAATGATTCTTTAACCTGATGATATTCTTCAATACACAAGTTAGTTGTAGTGGAGAAAGTAGGAATGCAGAGACATGGGAAGGAAACAATGAAATATGGTACGGCATTCTCTTAAAATCTGATCTGTCATTTTGTTGGAATACAACAAATATTGCATCAACTAGGTTGGATTGAGGTATAGGTGCTGTCAATGTTGCTGGGCTATTGCAGCAAATTTTGAGGAGGTTTTATAGTACCAAGTGACTGTCAAGAGTCGATTATCTTTAGCTTATCCTTCTGCTTCACTTTATGATGATAGATCTTTGTGGTAGAAACTAAGAGTATAAGCAACTTAACGTTTTTCTTATATAGTTCTTGACATAAACATTTCTTATAATCAACTCAAATCTCTGCAGTTAGGTGAAGTTCTATTTTAAATTGACAAAAACTGATATAGTTATATGCATGAGCCAAAGAAAAGAATTTATCAACCACATTCAAGATCCAAGTAACTCTGTGAACTTCTCTTTTACAAACTCTCCTACACTACAGCTCTTGGAAATGCTGTCTCACCTGCCCATGCAGATAGGCTTAAAAAGATCGCAGCTTTTCAGGCAGTCTGTGGGAGCAAAATAAAGAAATTCCAAGCAATAGTCGTGCTGCTTTGGATTTTATTTCTTCCAGTTGATTTTATATTTATGCTAGTTAAATTGTTCTACTGGATTTAATGCAATAGACATGAAAGAAGATTTAATATTGGCTCTACTCATAGCTCTTGTTTGACTCAAGCTACTGTTTTGATAGGAGCTGTTTTGAATAGGTTCCTGCCAGGCATCCTGGCAAATGAGGAGGCAACAAAAAGGACATCGCAAGATGACATATCACAAAATGTTGAGGAAGTACAGAAAATCATAGGGTACGACTTTAATGATCGGAATTTATTGCGGCAAGCTTTTACACATACGTCGTATCACAAGGACTGTATATCTTATGAGCGGCTCGAGTATGTGGGTGACTCTGTTCTTAACTTTATGATCACAAAAGAACATTTTTTTAAGTATCCAAATCTTCCACCTGGGTTGTTGTCACCTCTACGTGCTGCAAATGTTGACACAGAGAAGCTTGCGCGTGCTGCTGTTAAGCATAGTTTCCACAAGTATTTACAGCATGAAAAGCCTATCCTTACGCGACGAGTAAGTAGGCTTACTAATGAAGGGCGTTTGCTTTCTTATGTTATTTCTTTTTTGGGTTACTTATTTGAAAATAAACCCCTGTCTGGTATATTGGTATCCAGAAAAATTTCTACAGTTTGGCATTTGGTTGCTAATTTAGATAGTACATCGACATTTAGCTGTTTCCTCTGTGTTTCCGTGCCAGTGGAAATTGAAGCATTTTCACATACATACACTTGTATATGAAGTTCAGTTTTTCCATGTGTTTATAAGAATTTTAAAATATTTCCTTCTTTTCCCTTCACTGATCAGTGATCAGTGGAGTGTATGTATTTGAAAATAGAAAACCATTTCTTTCCATTTTCATATACACAGACTCCACTGATCATTTGCACATACAGAGACGCCACTGATCATTTTCACATACACACACTCCACTGATCATTTTCACACACACACTCCACTGATCAGTGAAGGGAAAAGAAGGAAATACTTCACATACACACACTGAATGAGAAAGTGAGACTGAATGAGAAAGTCTCACTTTACTTCCTTTGACTTTCTCAATCTCGTCTATAGTATGCTATTTTTCATTGATATACTGCGCATTCCTTACCGCTTTACCTTTTTCTTGGTGTTTCATTTAAGGTTCTGTATGTGTCTCTCCATCTTTTCCAATTGACAAATGTTCTCTATTCACAGATTCAATCATTTATAAATGTTATTCCTGAGTACCCATTGCATTCCCATGGATTGATAGATGCTCCAAAGGTGCTTGCTGATGTTGTTGAATCAACGATAGGAGCAGTATTTATTGATAGCAATTCTTCAATTGACACTACCTGGGAGGTATGTTCCTTTCCTGCCTCAAATTCCTAATTTGAAGAGTGGATCAAAATATTACTGGTACATGTTATGTCTTATCGTGTGAAGGTTTCCATCGCAGTTCATTTGATGGGCTTGTAGTTCTTATAGGTTATATAGATTGCTAGGACCTACTTGAACTTCCCACCAAAGAAAAAACTGTTAAGAACCACCAAATATGGATAAATTATATATTGTATTACTACTTTATGACTGGAAGTTCATGAGGAATCTTGAAATGGATTTCTCCGGTTGAATGCTGAAGCAGTGACATTTACATCATATTATATGGAAAATAGAGAACCATTTTAGAATCGATGAGCTTGGGCGGTCAATTTCTATACTTCAATTCAATCTAAACATGGTCCCCTGTAAGAGAATATACACCTAGTAGGTGGCAGTGAGGGGGACATTGAGGCGGATCTGGGATTCTGGACCACAACCCTTTTTGTTTACTGGGTTCTGGGTAGATTATTTGTACATGTTAAATGAATTTCTTTAACACAAATATAAAGTCTGAACTAAAGCTGATTGGTTATGCCGAACCTAACTTAAGTGTAGATCCACACCTTGGGGGACAAAGAGATACACAATGCAGATATAGGATGTCACTTAATATCTGAAATACCCATGTAATATTAACTCAACCTTTTAAGGGGTAGACCCGTCGTATAGGTTGCTATCTGGTCCTTTAAGCATTGCACTATCGCTTCGGCCTGACACACCCCAAGAAATCTATAAAGATTGAATGTGTCACGTTGACTAATGAGAAGGGTAACTCATATAATCTCTGTTCTGTGTGTTCTTATTGATTGTGGCTCAAAATGTCTCTTGAACTGTATTCTTCTCATTCCTTGCCTCTTAATGCATGCTGCTTTCGATATCGGCTGACCTGTAGGTAGCGAAGATTCTATTAGAGCCCATAATTACACCGGAAATGCTTGAAACAAATCCGGTGAAGAAGCTATATGAGACCTGCCAGAAGCATAAACTTAAAGTTCGAGTAGTCGATATGTGGTCACATGATGGGAGTTTTGAAGTTTTTGTTGACGATCAAATGAGGGGAAAAGGCATGTGCCATGTAAAGAAAGAAATTGCATTTAACAGAGCTGCAAACAAGGCATATAATGAAGTTATTGGAATGCTAAGTGTTGGCAATATAAATATATAGCTCATAGCTAATAATCTGGCATTACAAATACAACTATTTGTTTCTATGTTGTTCCTTATTGCAAGTTGAAATGCATACTCATTGTTTTGAAAAATCCACAAGGTATTGTTTTGATTGAGTTAATTTTTAGAGTAGCGTTTCAAAAATTAGTTAATAATTAAGCGTTTTGAATTACTGTTTTTACATAAATGATAAGTAGAAAAGCTGTAGAAATTAGATTAAATAGATTTTCGATGTTGAATTGTGTGTACTGGATTGTGAAATTCAAATAATAATTTATATTTGGCAAAACGAATTTGTTTACACATTACTGAAATTTTAGTCAATTTTTTACATTTTTTTTTATCTTCAGTTCTATATGATTGAAGTGCGTACAGACCATGCATGAAAAAACTTAAAAGAGTGCTAAATTAGTTTGCTAGATTTGTTGTTGTTCTAATAATTTGCTGATTAAAATTTATTTATTTTATAACAAATGGGACTTATATTTTAAGTGTGAGCTTATTTGGAGTTGATTTAGGTATTCAAATAAATTGTTGAAATTCGAATAACAAAAAATTAGAAAAAAATCAAGTAATATGCAAAATTCCAACCAAAGGGACCATTGAATTCATATTCATAATTTCATATGTATCATCATTCATCATTTAGTACCTTTTTAGTTAGTGGGGAAACATAACATTGTGTTGCTTGGTGGCTAAGGTTTGAATATATAGTACAATAATTGAACTTTGGTTTAACCAATTGCATTTAAAAGAAAGTACTTTAGCTCTAAGATTGACAAGTTTATTATTGTACTATAGGTTCAATAATGGATTATACTTCCCATATGGTCTATGCCTTTTTTTTTCTTCATGGACAGGTCAGTATCATTCTTTTTCTCTTTTAATGATCTAGTCATAACTTATTTATTTTTTTCATTTGGTGTTCAAAATCAGTATCATTTTTTTTTTCTCTTTTAGTGATCTAATCATAATTTTTTTTTTTAATTTGGTGTTTAAAGTTTACACTAAAATATCGATTAAATTTAGAGTGTGCTCTATAGAGCGTACTCAGAAGTAACACCTTAATAAGATTTTTTTCAAACTTAAGGCTCTACCTAATATTTCTAGTCAAAAGTAAAATAATCACATTACAACCCTTGTTGGTATCCTATGAACTATTTGTTTGCCTTATTCCATGATTTAGGGTGTGATGCAACATAATTTGTTTTTGATGAAAAATATTTTTAAAAGCCCTTTTTTCATGTTTAGTAAGTAAGAAAATATTGTATGAGAAATATATTTATGTAAATTAGCACAGAATATTATAGGGGTGGGATAAAGTGGAGAGTGCGGTTCGTGAGTAGGATAATCACGAGGATTGAATGAATGGGAAAAGACAATGAATTTTGAATATTTGCAAGAGCTTGTTCTTTCTTATATTTTATGTAAAAAAAGTCATTTTCCTTGTATGAAATAATAAAGTAAATTAAAAATATATGAAATAATTTGAATTCTCGCTGTTTATTTATTTCTTGCATAGATTTATCAAATCTAATAAATAAAGTTCAACTAATATTTGACGGAAGTTAAAAATATTATCATTTCATAAACTTAAAAGGATTGACAAAACTACGACGTTCATACTTAAGGAACTAATTTGAACATATCCTTAAACATAAGGGACTATTATGGCGCGGCCGGGACTCATTTTTATTATTTTATGACACTGTGTGATCGATTTTTGGGAGGGTCGTGTGGATCCACCACAAAAAAACAATCAAGAAATAAAAACACAACCAATATAATCCTTGCCTCCTCCTTTTCCTCGCTTACCCCTTCCGATTTACACAAAATGATTCCTTGTGTGAAAACCCATTCTAAATTAAGAGTCTCTTCCTTCCACTTGTTATACCTTTTAGATTTTTTTTATATACGCATTGAGAACAAAGTTTTCATTCAACCAACGAGAGAAGGCTAGTAGAAGAAATTAACAGGATACAACTTTAAGAATCCCCGACCTTGTTACATCAGTCTTTTACTCCATCCCGTTCGTTCACAAAATTGGCATCTAATGATCGAATGGAATACTGTAGTAAGGCAACAAATTTGATGATCGAGTTTACTACTAAAATACTACCATTATTATTTTTGTTTAAATTTTATCGCAACATAATTCGTGTTTCTCTGATGTAGGTGATTCGATTCTAGGTCTGATGATAGCAAAAGAGCATTATTTTGCTTATCCTGATTTATCTTCAGAGGATCTCACAGATTTGAGAAGTGTCAATGTGGATACTGAAAAACTTGCTAGAGTGGCCATCAAATACAATTTGCAAGATCATTTACGTTGTCAAAATCATTTATTTAAAGAGACGGAAGTGAGTAACAACAAATTCAATTCATTAAATATCTTTTAATTTTGATCCATTGGAAACCTATTCGATAAAAATTAAAATAACACATCAAACTGATTTTATTTTTCTATTTTTTTGTCTATTTCAATTCAATATTTTTAAATTTTGGTGTCTGATTTTTCAAATAAAAAGATCTAAATTTTTGTGTAGTTTATACCTTTTGCATTCCCCCCCACTACCCAATTTCTTGCGGGTCAAAGAAAAACCTATTATCATTTAATTAAATTTTTTACCATTTCTTATTTTCTTTTCTACATATCTTTTGTTTTTCATAAATAATAGGATTTGTAATATTAATTTCTAAATTTAGTTTACATTCATCTAATTTCAATTGCATCACTTAAAGTATTTTTTCATTTCAGTCTTTATTTGCCCCCCTTTTTTCTTCATATAATCCATCAATATAAGATTTTTCTTAGTATAGTAAGTGCAAATCGATTTTTTTAATTGAATCAAACTAATTTCAATTTTTACCACCAAATTGAACACTGAAAAATCAAATCAAATCTCAATTAAATATCTCAAAAGGTTTGTATGTTTATTGTTTTCCGTAGGTAGAAGAATTCAGAAGTGCTACGTTGGAGTACACATTGAATTCATTAGGTTGCATTTATCCCCCAAAAGTTCTTGCAGATATAGTTGAAGCCTTAATTGGCGCAATATATATCGACTGTAATTTCTCCATCGATACAACTTGGCAGGTGATTTTATCATTCACTCTAGAATTTATATATTTATATTGGCAAAATGCACAAGTACATACTAAATTATGATCGAAATTTCAGACACCTTAACTAAACTAATGTCGTATTATACTACCCTTGCAACTAATTTTTTTTGTAATTTAATACACCTGCTTATATCTTCCGTGGCAGCCTACTGATGACCCTAAGCATTGAGGCGCGTGGGAAATAGTTGACGCACGTAAGCCAAAAGGTGCCCCAATTAAAAAATTAAAAAAAAAAATTTCAGGATAATAAAACTTAGTTAATTAAGGTGGCTTATGGTATCTTTGGGAGTGTCTATTGACGAAATACGATTTATATTTTGATTACAGGCGATAAAAGATATGTTGCAGCCACTAATAACTCCAGAAACACTTGAAATTCAACCAATTACGAAAATTATGCAGCTTTGTCAAAAGAATAAATTGACGATAAATATTGTTGATAATTGGGACAAAACAGGAGAATTTGAATGTTTTGTCGATGGAAAATCTGTTGCAAAGGGAAAATCTAGTCAAAATAAAGCTACTGCAAGGAATAGGGCAGCATACAATGCATATGAATTAGTTATCGAAAATTTGCGTATGAAAACTCCAGTTAAAGGCAAAGTGTAACCGGATGCTTGGAGCGAGGACCAGGAGCGTCCGTAGCCTCTAAGAAAGGACAAAGACAAATTTTCTATATCCAATGTTTTACCCCTCGATGGATTTCAAAAGGCCTCTTCGCTCCCTTACTCTTCTCGTCTATCTTCTTTAATCTTTACTGCACTCGTTTATCGCCTGCCTTCTTTTTTCAAGTCCCACTTGACAGGCTTGCTTTTCTTAAAAAAAGCTTTCTTTCTTTATTAAGAAGTCCTTTAAGCAGCTAAGCTCCTTCAGTAGTAGATGCGCGTTAACTGTCATACCTCTAAGCTCATGCTTCCGATGATAGTCCTTCGCTTTCCTGTTAGACTGCAAAGGAAAACGAAAGATTGAGCATAAAAAAAAGGATATAGAGAATGAGCTCACTGATCCTTTGATGTCCATAATCTTTTCCTCAAAAAATCTTATCGACAAATCAAATTTCGATTGCTTATCTAGTATTTTATATCTTATTAGTTGTACTAATGAAATATTATATCAATTAATGAAAAATGTCACAATTGGATAAAAATTTGTTGCTTATGGAGTACATTTTTGTGATTTCTTTTACTTGGTCGTTAATAGTAGCCATTGATTAGATTAGCTTAGGATAATACATATTCACTCAAATGTTAGATCTTATCAAACACAAACATGCACTTCGATTAGCTTTTTCCTTTATGATGTTTTATTTTCATACTATACATCAATTGATCAAACTTATGCCACTTAATTACTTATCATAAATATAATTTTTTATAATTATCACCCGCGACTAAAATTATACATTAATTATGTGCGTTGGTTTTGAGTTTGTATTATAAGTCACATTTTGTAATATGTATATTCAACGTCAGATATATCAATAATATGTATATTAATACAATTAATCTAATAACCAATATAAATACATAATTCACTCAACTCCCATTTCTGCCCCTCTTGCTCGCCTCGTCCCTCCTCTCCCCAACCACTCATGTCATATATACAAATGCATATGTATAATATCAATATCTACGGATTACAAAACAAGAAAGATAAATACACTTGACAGAGGAATATATAAAAACGCAGTGTATAAAAAGAATTATTATATTAATTATAATTGTATAGAACGATTATATCAAAATTTGAATTTGATAAATGATAAAGAGAGAAAGACAAAGAGACTTGAAAAGGATATACAATTGAATCGAATTTGTATAAAACTAGAAAAGATATTAGATACAATTGGAAATTTTATAAAACGAGAAGATATAAAGGCAAAATAACCTGGGTAGTACAGTAGTTTTATTGTATAATTATAAGTATTAGGACGAAAAGAATGTACTTGCAATTGTGTATATACATTTTCTCACTGCTTTATACAACAAAACACAATTTATACTTCGTTTCTGTTGTATAAGTGAGAAAGGCGAGGGTGACTAGCGAGATTTGAAAGAGTGTCCAACTCTTGAAGAGGGGAGAGAGGTGAACAAAAATATATGTAATTTATATAATTTCTCTGCTTTATACAATAATAAATAAATTTTTTAAACTTGTATTGGTAATAAAAAGTGATAAAGCGCCGAGAGATTGGAGGAGAGTGCGAGCGAGATATTTGGGGAGAGAGCGCCTGACAATTTACAACGTTTTCTATGGAAGCACAATTATAAATCAAACCCTAGCTACTCTATTTATTTTAGGTTATTAATTTACTATTATATACAATTTTCACCTTAATTTAACCCTGAAATTAAAAAACCCATCCATATCCACCTAACCTACCCATATAACCCATCTATCACACTTAAAAAATTCCCAATTCCTCACACATAAGTTGTTGGATATATACCTGGTACTGATTCAATTCACGATGTGGAAGATGTTGTTCAGGAGAAATTGCTAAAGAGCCACAATCAGAAGCTTGCTATTGTATTTGGAATTTTAATTATGTAAAATATATTATTATTCTGAAATAAAATTTACACACGGATGCACCATATCTGGATACAAAGGTGGATAATCACGACTCAGGAGAAACTGATTTCTATAACTCGTTAAAAGCTAGATAGGCAACTTCTAAAGTATTGAATTGAGAAATCATAATATATAACAACAGTTTATTAAGTGTGATGAATGGATTATACAAGTGGGGTTAAATGTATATGGGTGAATTTTTAAATGGAAAAATTATATAAAATAGCAAACTATTAATTCAAATTAAATGCTATCAGCATAATTTGAGTTAATTGTAATTTGTAGCAAACAATTGTCATTCGCCGCTCTTCCTAGATTTCTCACTCGCCAGTCTCTCCTTCACCCCTCTCACTTTTACACAGACACAAATGTATAAAATGAGTTTGTGTTAGTATAAATCGATTGAAAACTGTATATACAAATACAAATATATATATTTTTGTTCTATACACTTACAATTATACAAATACAAATCTTTCCCTGCTCAAATCTCTTTTGTCTTTCTCACTTTCTCGCTTTATATAAACACATGTTATACAAATTACATGTATAATTAGTGTTGTATAAAGCGAATGAGAGAGAGATTTAAGATACAAATACTTTATTTTGATTAATTGTATACAAATTCAAATTTTATGCAGATATACAAACACATAAAATTGAATTGAGAGGCTGCCATCGATTGTACAAACGAGGGGCTGTCAACAATTTATACAAATGACATGCCAACAAAATTAGACAAATCTGAAGTTCTTGTCATCGAGTTATACAATCTAAAGTTCTTGCCATCGAGTTATACAATCTGATACTCCATAACAAACTTTAACAAATATAAATTTTGCTATGGAGTGCAATTATACAAACAATAGTTATAACGTACAAATATGATTTTATATTTGTTATATGTGAAATTTAAAGTTTGCTATGGAGTGCAATTATACAAACAATAGTTATAACATACAAATATGATTTTATATTTATATTTGGTCAAACATGTTCCTTTGTAGGATTACGCCACGTGTCCCTATTGGTCTTCCACTAGATTGAAGGGCAAATATGCTCTACTTTTTGAACGATAGGGACACCAAAGTCCTAAAGGTATGTCATAGAATATTGGTATACCATTTACGATAGTTCATAGGTATATTTATCATTTTTTCATATATTTAAGATAAATGTACACGTATACAATTTCCATAATAGGATCTAATATTTTGTATAACGTGTATTATAGGGGTGGGATGAAGTGGAACGTGGGGTTTGTGAGTGGGATAGTCACGAGGATCGGGTGAATGAAGAAAAAACAATGAATTTGGAATATTACTTGAACTTATTCTTTCATTTTATATTAAGAAAGGTATTTTCCTTATATGAAACAGTAAATTGAGTTCAATTAATATTAGACTTAGATTAAAAATATTACCTTTTGATAAACTTAAAAAATCGACAAAACTACAAAGTACATAATTAAAGAAGTAATTTGAACCCATCCTTAAACATAACAGACTATTTTTGTCATTTTATCACTTTATGATATCATTTTTATACATTTTTTTTTAAAATAAAACCTACTCTAAATTGGGAGGCCTCCGTTCAAACTTGTTATAATTTGAATTTGATGTATAGCCATGGAAGAACAAAACTTTCAAGAACGGTAGAGGATAGTAGAGGAAATAACAGGATACAAATTTAAGAATCCCAACTTGTTACATCAAGCTTTTACTCGTCCTTTCGTCGCACAAAATTGGGCATATAATGATAGAATGAAGTATTTAGATAAGCAACAAATTTTGATGGTCCAGTCTAACTAAAATAATTAGTCTTTTTAAATTTTATGAACTAATTGATTTTTGATGTAGGTGATTCAGTTTTGAATCTGATGATAGCAAAGGAACATTATTTTGCTTATCCTTATTAATCCTCGGACAATCTCACAAATTTGAGAAGTATCAATGTAGATAGTGAAAACTTGCTAGAGTCGCTATCAAATACAATTTGCCCAACCATTTCAATTCAGTAAATATCTTTTAATTTTTGTCCATTAAAAACTAATAAGTAGGGGTGACCATTATTCGATGAAATCAAAATAACGGACCAAATGGGGGGTATGCACGCTTCGGGGCTCATTTGATCTTAAAAATGGGTCGGACAAGCCGTGAGAGACAACCGACTGCATATCTAAGGTCTTGATGGATGTCCACAAAATTTTTTGGAACTTTTGACATCGGATTCCGGATCACCAAAAAAATGGTTTGCTATAGCATACTAAAATCGTCTAAATGGGGGGTATGCACGCTTCGGGACTCGTTTAATAAGGTCCAACCGGATGCATAGACAAGGTCTTAAAGGGTGTACACAAAAAGTTTTGGCATTTTTGACGTCGAAATCCGGATCACCTGAAAAATGGTTTGGTATAGCACATGAAAATTGTCGAAATGGGGGTATGCGCGCTTCGAGGCTCGTTTGACCTTGAAAATGGGCCGGACTGCCCGTGAGGGCCAACCGGCTGCATAGCAAAGGTCTTAAAGGACACCCACAAATTGTTTTGGCATTTTTGACATTGGAATTTGGATCACCCAAAAAATGATTTGCTATAGCACACGAAACTTGTCTGAATGGGGGGTATGCGCGTTTAGGGGCTCGTTTGACCTTGAAAATGGATCAGACTGACCGTGAAGGCCAACCAGATGCATATCAAAGGTCTTGACAAACGTCCACAAAAAAATTTCGGGTTTTTATGCCAAAATGCGGATCACAAAAAAATAGTTTGCTATAGTACACGAAAATCGTCGAAATGGGGAGGGGGGGGGGTATGCGTGCTTTGGGGCTCATTTGACCTTGAAAATGGATCGTACTGGGTTTAAGGGACAACCGGATGCATAGACAAGGTCTTAACAAACATCCACAAAATTTTTTGGCATTTTTGACGTTGGAATCCGGATCACCCAAAAAATGGTTCTCTATATCACACGAAAATAATCTAAATGGGGGGGGGGTATGCACGCTTCGGGGCTCGTTTTACCTTTAAAATGGGTCGGATTGGCCGTGAGGGCCACTGGATACTAGCCAAGGTCTTGAAGATCGTCCACAAAATTTTTTGGCATTTTTGACGTCAGAATCCGGATCAACCAAAAAATGGTTTGCTATATAGCACACGAAATTCATCCAAATGGGGGGTATGCTCACTTCGGGACTCGTTTGCCCTATAAAATGGATCAGACTGGCCGTGAGGACCAACCGGATGCATATAAAAGGTCTTGATGGACGTGTACAAAAACTTTTGGCATTTTTAACGTCGGAATCCGGATCACCCAAAAAATCGTTAGCTATACCACGTGAAAATTATTGAAATTGGGGATATGCGTGCTTGGGGCTCGTTAGACCTTTAAAATGGGTCAGAATGGCCGTGAGGCCAACCGGATGCATATCCAAGGTCTTGATGGACGTCCACAGAAAATTTTGGCATTTTTTAAGTTGGAATCCGGATCAAAATAAAAATGGTTTGCTATAGCACACAAAAATCATCAAAATGGAGGGTATGCGCGCTTCGAGGCTCGTTTGACCTTAAAATGGATCAGACTGGCCGTGTGGGTCAATCAGATGCATCTCCAAGGTCTTGAAGGACGTTCACAAAAAAATTTGGCATTTTTGACTTCACAATCCGGATCACCTTAAAAATGGTTTGGTATAGCACATGAAAATCATCGAAATGGGAGGTATGCGCGCTACGAAGCTCGTTTGACCTTGAAAATGGGACATAATACCTGTGAGGGCCAACTGGCTGCATATCCAAGGTCTAAGGGACGTCCAAAAAAAAGTATTGCAGTTCTAACATCGGAATTCGGATCACCCAAAAAATGGTTTGCTATAGCACACAAAAATCATTGAAATAGGGGGTAGACACGCTTCGGGGCTCGTTTGACCTTTAAAATGAGTCGGACTGGCCGTCAGGGCCAACCGGATGCATAACCAAGGTCTTGACGGACGTCCACAATTTTTTTTTGCATTTTTGACGTCGGTATCCGAATCAACAAAAAAATAGTTTGCTATAGCACACGAAAATCATCAAAATAGGGTGTATGCGCGTTTTGTGGCTCGTTTGACCTTGATAATGGGTCGGACTGGCCGTGAGGGCCAACCGTTTGCATAGCCAAGGTCTTAAAGGTCGTCCACAAAAAAATTTGGAACTTTCAACGTCGGAATTCAGATCACCCAAAAGATGGTTTGCATAGCACACGAAAATCGTCTTAATGGGGGGTATGCGCACTTTGGGGCTCGTTTGACAACTAAAATGGGTCGGAATGGCCGTGAGGGCCAACTGGATGCATAGATAAAGTCTTAACGGATGACCAGATTTTTTTTTTGCATTTTCAACGTCGGAATCTGGATCACCCAAAAAATGGTTTGATATAGCACACGAAAATTCTCAAAATGGGGGGTATGCGCGCTTCGGGGCTTGTTTGACCTTGAAAATTGGCCGGACTGCCTGTGAGGGACAACCGGCTGCATATAAAAGGTATTAAGGGACATACACAAAAATTTTTGGCATTTTTGACGTCGGAATTTGGATTACCAAAAAAATTGTTTGCTACAGCACACGAAAATCATCGAAATGGAGGTATGCGCGCTTTAGGTATTGTTTGACCTTTAAAATGGGTCTGATTGACTGTGAGGGTCAACTGTATGCGTAGACAAGGTCTTGACGGACGTCCACAATGTTTTTGGCATTTTTGACGTCGAAATCCGGATCACCCAAAAAATGGCTTGCTATAGCACACGAAAATCGTCGTAACGGGGGGTATGCGCGCTTCGGAGCTTGTTTGACCTTGAAATTGGGTCGGACTTGCCGTGAGGGACAACCGGATACATAGACAAGGTCTTGACAGACGTCCATAATTTTTTTTGCATTTTTGACTTTGGAATTCGGATCACCCAAAAAGTGGTTTGCTATAGCACATGAAAATCATCAAAATGGGAGGTATGCATGCTTTGGGGCTCGTTTGACCTTTAAGATGGTCCAGACTACCCGTGAGGGCCAACCGGCTGCATAGCCAAGGTTTTAAAGGACGTCCACAATTTTTTTTTGCATTTTTGACGCCGGAATCTAGATCACCCAAAAAATGGTTTGCATACATAAACCAAAAATCGTCGAAAGAGGGGGAGTATGCACGCTTCGGGGCTCGTTTTACCTTGAAAATGAGTCAGACTGGCCGTCAAGGCCAACCGGATGCATAACCAAGGTCTAGACGGACGTCCACAAATTTTTTGCATTTTTGACGTCGGTATCACCAAAAAAATGGTTTGCTATAGCACACGAAAATCGTCGAAATAGGGTGTATGCTCGCTTCGTGGCTCGTTTGACCTTGAAAATGGGTCGGACTGGTTGTGAGGGCCAACCGGATGCATAGCCAAGGTCTTGACAGACCTCCATAAATTTTTTTGGCATTTTTGACTTCGGAATCTGGATGACCCAAAAAATGGTTTGCTATAGCACACGAAAATCATCAAAATGGGAGGTATGCGCGCTTCGGGGCTCGTTTGACCTATAAGATGGGCCAGACTACCAATTAGGGCCAATCGGATGCATAGTTAAGGTAATAAAGGACGTCCACAAATTTTTTTTGCATTTTGACGTCGGAATTTGTATCAACCAAAAAATAATTTGCTATAGCACACGAAAATCATCGAAATAGGGTGTATGCTCGCTTTGGGGCTCGTTTGACCTTTAAAATGGGTCAGACAAGTCGTGAGGGAATACCGGATGCATATCCAAGATCTTGACGGACGCCCACAAATTTTTGGTATATTTGATTTCAGAATCTGGATCACCAAAAAAAATGGTTTGCTATAGCACACGAAAATCGTCTAAATGGGGGGTATGCATGCTTCGGGGCTCGTTTGACCTTAAAAATTGGTTGGACTGGCCCTGAGGGTCACCCGGCTGAAGAGCCAAGGTCTTGATGGACATCAATAAATTTTTTTGGGGTTTTTGACATCGGAGTCTAGATCACCCAAAAAATGGTTTGCTATTGCACACGAAAATCATCTAAATGGGAGGTATGCGCGCTTAGGGGCTCGTTTGACCTTGATAATGGGTCGGACTGGACGTGAGGGCCAAGTGTATGCATAGCCAATGTCTTGATGGACGTCCACAAAAGTTATTGGAACTTTAAACGTTGGAATCATGATCACCCAAAAAATTGTTTCCTATAGCATATGAAAATCGTCTAAATGGGGGGGGGGGTATGCGCACTTCGGGGCTCGTTTGACCTCAAAAATGGGTCGGACTGGCCGTGAGGGCCAACTAAGTTCATATCCAAGATGTTAGCGGACGTCCACAAATTTTTTTTGGAATTTTTGACGTCGAAATTTGTATCACACAAAAAATGGTTTGGTATAGCACAAAAAAATCATTGAAATGGGGGGTATGCGCGCTTCTGGGCTTGTTTAAGCTTGAAAATGGGCTGAAATGCCCATGAAAGCAAACCGGACGCATAGTCAAGGTCTTAAATGATGTCCACAAAAAATTTAAGAATTTTTTACGTCAGAATCCGAATCACCCAAATAATGGTTTGATATAGAACACGAAAATCGTCTAATGGGGGGTTTTGCGCGCTTCGGGGCTCGTTTCACCATGAAAATGGGTGCGACTGGCCGTGAATGCCAACCAGATGCATAGCCAAGTTCTTGTCGGACGTTAATAATTTTTTTTGGCATTTTTGACGTTGGAGTTCGGATCACCCAAAAAAAAGTTTGCTATAGCACACAAAAATCGTCTAAATGGGGGGTATGCGTGCTTCGGGTCTCTTTCAAAATTGAAAATGGATCGGATTGGCCGTGAGAGACAACCGACTGCATAGCCAAGGTCTTGACGGACATCAAAATTTTTTTTGGAACTTTTGACGTCGGAATTCGGATCACCCAAAAATGGTTTGCTATAGCACACGAAAATCGTCTAAATGGGGGGTATGCGTGCTTTGGGTCTCGTTTAAAATTTAAAATGGATCGGACTGGCCGTGAGAGCCAACCGGCTATATAGCCAAGGTTTTGACGGACATCAAAAATTTTTTTGGAACTTCTGACGTCGGAATCCAGATCACTCAACAAAAGGTTTGCTATAGCACACAAAAATTGTCAATTTTTTTTTTTTGGGGGGGGGGGGGGGGGATGTACGCTTAGGGCTCGTTTGACCTTGAAAATGTATCGGATTGGCCGTTAGGGCCAACCGACTGCATAGCCAAGGTCTAGACGGATGTCCACAAAAACAATTGGCATTTTTAACTTCTGAATCCAGATCACCCAAAAAATGACTTAGTATAGCACACGAAAATCGTCTAAATGGGGGGTATGCTCACTTCGGTGCTCGTTTGACCTATAAAATAGGTTGGACTAGCCGTGAGGAACACCTGGATGCATAGACAAGGTCTTCACAAACGTCCACAAATTATTTTGGCATTTTTGACGTCCGAATACAGATCACCCCAAAAAATGGTTTGCTATAGCACATGAAAATCATCGAATTGGGAGGTATGCGCGCTTTGCGGATCGTTCGATCTCTAAATTGGGTTGGACTGGCCGTGAGAGCCAACCACCTGCATTGCCAAGGACTTGACGGACGTCCACAATAATTTTTGAAATTTTTGACATTGGAATCCGGATAACCCAAAAAATGGTTTGCTATTGCACAGAAAAATCGTCCAAGTAAGGGGTATGCGCGCCTAAGGGATCGTTTGACCTTGAAAATGGGTCGGACTGGCAGTGAGGGCTAACCGGATGCATATCCAAGGTCTTAACGAACCTCCACAAATTTTTTTGTCATCTTTGACATCGGAATCCAAATCACCCAAAAAATAGTTTGCTATATATCACGAAAATCGTCGAAATAGGGGGTATGCTCTTCGCAGCTCATTGGACCTTGAACATGGACTAGAATGCTTGTGAGGGCCAACCGGAAGCATAGCCAAGGTCTTAAAGGACATCCAATTTTTTTTTTTGGCATTTTTGATGTCGGAATCTGGATCTCCCAAAAATAGTTTGCTATTGCACACGAAAATCATCGAAATAGGAGGTATGCGCTCTTCGGGGCTCGTTTGACCTTTAAATTGGGTCGTACTGGCCGTGACAGCCAACCGAATGCATAAATGGTCTTGAAGGACGTCCAGAATTTTTTTTTGGAATTTTTGACGTCGGAATCGAGATCACCCAAAAAAATGGTTTGTTATAGCATACGAAAATCGTCTAAATGGGGAGTATGCGAGCCTGGGGGCTAATTTGACCTTGAAAATAGGTCGGACTGACCGTGACGGACACTCGGCTGCATAGCCAAGATCTTGACGGACGTGAACTAAAAATTTTGGCATCTTTGACGTCGTAGTCCAGATCATCCAAAAAATGGTTTGCTATAGCACACGAAAATCATATAAATGGGGGGTATGCATGCTTTGGGTCTTGTTTGACCTTGAAAATGGGTTGGACTTGCCGTGAGATCCAACCAGCTGAATAGCCACAGTCTTGACGGACGTTCACGAAAAATCTGGGAACTTTTGACGTCAGAATTCGGATCACCCAAAAAATGGTTTGCTATAGCACACGAAAATTGTCTAAATGGGGGATATGCGCGCTTCGAGTCTTGTTTGACATTGAAAATGGGTAGGACTGAACGTGAGGGAAAACCTGATGCATAGACAAGCTCTTGACGGACATCCACCAAAAGTTTTGGCATTTTTGACATCGGAATCCGGATCACCCAAATAATGCAATGTTATTATAGCACACGAAAAATCGTTGAAATGGGGGTACGCGCGCTTCAGGGGTCGTTTCACCTTGAAAATGGGCCGGACTGTCCATGAGGGCCAATTGGATGCCCAGACAAGGTCTTGAGGGACGTCCACAATTTTGTTTGCATTTTTGACGTCGAAATCCGGATCACCCAAAAAATGGTTTGCTATGCACACTAAAATCATCTAAATGGGGGGTATGGGCTTTGGGGCTCGTTTGACCTTGACATTAGGTCGGACTAGCCTTGAGGGACAGCCGAAGGTATAGCCAAGTACTTGATGGACGTCCTAAAAATTTATTTGGAATTTTGGATGTCGGAATCCGGATCACCCAAATAATGGTTTGCATAGCACACGAAAATCGTCTAAATGGGGTGTATGCACGCTTCGGGGCTCGTTCGAACTTCAAAATGGGTCGAATTGGCGTGAGAGCCAACCGCCTGCATAGCCAAGGACTTGATGAATGTCCACAATAATTTTTGGAATTTTTGACGTCAGAATCTGGATAACCCAAAAAAATGATTTGCTATAGCACAGAAAAATCGTCTAAATAAGGGGTATGCTCTCTTAAGGGATCGTTTGACCTTGAAAATGGGTCGGACTGGCCGTGAGGACTAACCGGATAAATAAACAAGATCTTGAAGAACGTCCAAAAAAAATTGGCATTTTTGACGTTGGAATCTGAATCACCCAAAAATGGTTTGCTAGAGCACACGAAAATCGTCGAAATGAGGGGTATGCTCGCTTTGAGGCTTGTTTAACCTTTAAAACAGGTTGGACTAGCCAAGAGAGCCACTCAGATTCATAGCCAAGTTCTTGACGGACGTCCACAATTTTTTTTTGCATTTTTGACATAGGAATACGGATCACCTAAAAAATGGTACGCGCGCTTCGGGGCTCATTTGACCTTTTAAATGGGTTGGACTGGCCGTGAGGGACAACCGGCTGCAAAGCCAAGTTATTGACGGACATGCACAAAATTTTTTGACATTTTTGACGTCGAAATTCAGATCATCCAAAAAATGGTTTACTATAGCACACGAAAATCATTGAAATAGGGGGTATTCGCGCTTCGGGGCTCGTTTGACGTTGAAAATGGGTCGGACCGGACGTGATGGTCAACCAGATGCATATACAAGGTCTTGATGGATGTTAGTAATTTTTTTTGCATTTTTGATGTCAAAGTCTGGATCACCCAAAAAATGATTTGTTATAGCACACGAAAATCATCTAAATGGGGGGAATGCACGCTTCGCGACTCGTTTCACCTTGAAAATTGGTCAGACTGGCCGTGAGGTGCCAACTAGATGCGTAGCCAAGGTCTTAACGGATTTCCACAAAAAAAAATTTGCAGTTTTGACGTCCGAATTCGGATCACCCAAAAAATGGTTTGTTATAGGACACAAAAATCGTCTAAATAGGGGGGGTATGCACGCTTCGGGGCTCGTGTGGCCTTTAAAATGGGTCGGACTGGTCGTGACGGCCAACCAGATGCATAACCAAGGTCTTGACGGATGACCACAAAGTTTTTTGTATTTTTGATGATGGAATTCGGATAACCCAAAAAATAGTTTTCTATAGCACACGAAAATAATCAAAATGGGAGGTATGCGCGCTTCGAGGCTCGTTTGACCTTGAAAATGGGCCATACTGCCTGTGAGGGCCAACCGGCTTCATAACCAAGGTCTTAAAGGATGTCCACAAAATTGTTCAGCATTTTTCACGTCGGAATCAGGATCACACAAAAAATGATTTTCTGTAGCACACGAAAATTATTTAAATGGGGGGTATGCGCGCTTTAGGGATCATTTGACCTTGAAAATGGGTCGGATTATCCGTGAGGGCCAACCAGAAGCGTAGACAAGTTCTTGACGGACGTCCACAAAACATTTTAGTATTTTTGACATTGGAATCCGGATCACCCAAAAAAGGCTTGCTATAGCACACAAAAATCATCAAAATGGGGGTATGCATGCTTTGGGGCTCGTTTGACCTTGAAAATGAGTCGTACATGCCATTAGAGACAACCAGCTGTATAGCCAAGGTCATTACGGATGTCAAAATTTTTTTTTTGGTATTTTTGATGCTGGAATCCGAATCACCCAAAAAATGGTTTGCTTAGTATACGAAAATCGTCTAAATGGGAAGTATATGCATTTCAGGGCTCGTTTCACCTTTTTATTGGGTCGTACTAGCTGTAAGAGACAACCGGCTACATAGCCAAGGTATTGATGAACTAACACAAAAAAATTTGGAGACATCCACAAAAATATTTGGAATTTTTGACGTCAGAATTTGAATCACCCAAAAAATGGTTTGCTATAGCACACAAAAATCGTCTATATGGGAGGTATGCGCGCTTCGAGGCTCGTTTGACAATGAAAATGGGTCGAGCTGGCCGTGAGAGCAAACTGGTTTCAATCCAAGTCTTGAACTTCGTCAATAATGTTCTTGTGTGGTCTTTTTGACCGTCAAGTCCCCTATCCACCCAAAAAATAGTTTGCTATAGCACACGAAAATCGTCTAAATGGGGGGTATGCACACTTCGGGGCTCGTTTGAACTTGAAAATGGGACGGACTGGCCGTGAGAGCCAATTGGATGCATAGCCAAAGGCTTAACGGACGTCCACAAAAATCTTTGGAATTTTTGACGTCGGAATCCATATCACTCAAAAAAATGGTATGCTATAGCACACAAAAATCGTTAACGTAGGGGGGTATGCATGCTTCGGGCTCGTTTGACCTTGAAAATGGATCGAATTGGCCGTGTGGGCCAATCGGCTGAATAGCCAATGTCTAGAATGACGTCCACAAAAAATATTGGAATTTTTTACTTTTGAATCCGGATCACTCCAAAAATGACTTAGTATAGCACACGAAAATTGTCTAAATGGGGGGTATGCTCGCTTCGGTGCTCATTTGACCTTGAAAATGGGTTGGACTGGCCGTGAGGGCCACTTGGATGCATAGACAAGGTCTTCACAAACGTCCACAAAATATTTTGGCATTTTTGACGTCCGAAAATAGATCACCCAAAAAGTGGTTTGCTAGAGCACACGAAAATCATCGAATTGGGAGGTATGCGCGCTTCGCGGCTCGTTTGATCTCTAAATTGGGTCGGACTGGCCGTGAGAGCCAACCGCCTGCATTGCCAAGGACTTGAGGGACGTCCGCAATAATTTTTTGAATTTTTGACGATGGAATCCAGATAACCCAAAAAATGGTTTTCTATAGAACAGAAAAATCGTTTAAATAAGGGGTATGCGCGCCAAAGGGATCATTTGACCTTGAAAATGGGTCGGACTGGCCGTGATTGCCAACCAGATGCATAGCCAAGGTCTTAACGAACCTCCACAAATTTTTTTGACTTCTATGACGTCGGAATCCAAATCATCCAAAAAATAGTTTGCTATATATCACGAAAATCATCGAAATGAGGGGTATGCGCTAGGGGTGTGCATCGGTCGGTTCGGTTCGGTTTTACATATAATCGGTTCGGTTTATCGGTTTTCGGTTTTAAAATATGCTAACCCAATAACAAACCAATAAGAAAAATTTTATTGGTTTATCGTTTATCGGTTTTTATGTTTCGGTCGGTTTCGGTTAACCCATAAGAAAATGGGGGTCCCCCCCGATCAAATAATATATAATAGTAACGTATGTTATAATTACATGTTACCAACTTACCGCCAAAACATAATAGAAAACTTTGAATGTTGATTCACATTACTAACATTCACAAACTTGCAAAAGCTATCGCCTACATTACGAACTAAGAATTAAAACTAAAATAAAATATTTCAATATGACAATCTTGACAGTTGCTTTGAATCCAACCAGATAATCAACAAAGTTTCTCACAAATTTCTAACCAAAAAATCATAACCGAAAGCTAATATTAGAATCTATTTATGTTTACATTATGTATATTTATATGAGGAAGGGTTAAAGTAGTAGAATACCTATAGAGTCTTATTGGGTTAGCGGTTTACCCCAAACCCAATAGGAAAAATCGAACCGACCCAATAACCCAATAATTATTTTTTCTAACGCCATTCAAAATCATATCCAATAACCCATACAATAACCAAATAACATTTTATCGGTTCGGTTTATTGGTCGGTTCGGTTTTTGCACACCCCTAGTATGCGCTTCGGGGCTCATTGGACCTTGAAAATGGACCGGAATGCTCGTGAGGGCCAACCGGCAGCATAGCCAAGGTATTAAAGGACATCCACAAAAAATTTTGGCATTTTTGACATCGGAATCCAGATCTCCCAAAAAATAGTTTGCTATTGCACACGAAAATCGTCGAAACGGGAGGTATGCGCTCTTTGGAGCTCGTTTGACCTTTAAATTGGGTCGTACTGGCCGTGAAAGCCAACCGAATGCATAGCCAAGGTCTTGACGGATGTACATAATTTTTTTTTGGAATTTTTGACGTCAGAATCAAGATCACCCAAAATATGGTTTGCTATAGCATACGAAAATCGTGTAAATGGGGAGTATGCGCGCTTGGGGGCTCATTTGACCTTGAAAATGGGTCGGACTGACCGTGACGGACAACCGGCTGCATAGCCAAGATCTTGACGGACGTGAACTAATAATTTTGGCATTTTTGATTTGGTAGTCCAGATCACCCAAAAAATGGTTTGCTATAGCACACGAAAATCGTATAAATGGGGTGGTATGCATGCTTCGGGGCTTGTTAGACCTTGAAAATGGGTCGGACTTGCTGTGAGATCCAACCGGCTGAATAGCCACTGTATTGACGGACGTCCGTGAAAAATCTTGGAACTTTTGACGTCAGAATCCGGATCACCCAAAAAATGGTTTGCTATAGCACACGAAAATTGTCTAAATGGGGGATATGAGCGCTTCGGGTCATGTTTGACCTTGAAAATGGGTTGGACTTGACGTGAGGGCCAACCAGATGCATAGAAAAGCTCTTGACGGACGTCCACCAAAAGTTTTTACATTTTTGACGTCGGAATCCGGATCACCCGAATAATGCAATGTTATTATATCACACAAAAAATCATCAAAATAGGGGTACGCGCGCTATAGGGCTCGTTTGACCTTGAAAATGGGTCTAGCTATCGATGAGGGCCAATTGGATGCCCAGACAAGGTCTTAAGGGACGTCCTTAATTTTCTTTTTGGCAATTTTGACATCGGAATCCGGATCACCCAAAAAATGATTTGCTATAGCACACGAAAATCATCTAAATGGGGGTATGCGCGCTTTGGGGTTCGTTTGACCTTGAAATTAGGTCGGACTAGCCGTAAGGGATAGGCGAAGGCATAGCCAAGGTCTTGACGGACGTCCTAAAAATTTATTTGGAATTTTGGAAGTCGGAATCGGGATAACCCAAATAAAGGTTTTTTATAGCACACGAAAATCGTCTAAATGGGGTGTATGGACGCTTCGGGGCTCGTTCGACCTTGAAAATGGGTCGGACTGGACGTGAGGTCCAACCAACTGCATAGCCAAGGTATTGACGGATGTCAATAAAAAAAATATGCATTTTGAAGTCGGAGTTTCGATCACCCAAAAAATGGTTTGCAATAGCACACGAAATCGTCTAAATGGTGTGTATGCGCGCTTAATGGCTCGTTTGACCTTGAAAATGGGTCAGACTGTCCGTGAGGATCAACTGAATGCGTCCACAAAAGATATTGGCATTTTTTACGTCAGAATCCGGATCACCCAAAAAATGATTTGCTATAGCACACAAAAATCGTCGAAATGGGGGTATGCATGCTTCGGGGCTTGTTTGACCTTGAATATGGGTCAGACTTGCTGTGAGGGCCAACCAGATGCATAGATAAGCTCTTGACGAATGTCTACAAATTTTTTTGACATTTTGATGTCGGAATCCGGATCACCCAACAAATGGTTTGCTGTAGCACATGAAAATCGTCGAAATGGGGGGTATGCACGCTTGGGGTTCGTTTAACCTTGAAAATGGGTCCAACTGTCCATGAGGGCAAATTGGATGCGTAAAAAAGTTCTTGATGGATGTGCCAATAAAAATGCTAGCATTTTTGACGTCGGGATCCGGATCACCCGAGAAATGGTTTTTTATAGCACACGAAATCATCTAAATAGAGGGTATGCGCGCTTCAGGGCTTGTTTGACCTTTAAAATGGGCCAGACTGCCTGTGAGGGTCAACCGGTTTCATAGCCAACGTCTTAAAGGATGTCCACAAAAAATATTGGCATTTTTTAGGTCGGAATCCGGATCACCCAAATAATGGTTTGCTATAGCATACAAAAATCATCTAAATAGGGGGTAATGCGATATTTGGGTTTGACCTTTAAAATGGGTCGGACTGGCCGTGAGGGCAAATCGCTACATAGCCAAGGTCTTGACAGACGTCTATAAATTTTTTTGGCATTATTGACGTCAGAGTTCGGATCACCCAAAAAATGTGGCGTATGCGCGCTTCAGGTCTCGTTTGACCTTGAAAATGGGTCGAACTGGCCGTGAGGACCAACCGGATGCATATCCAAGCTCTTGACGGACGTCTACAAAGAATATTGGCATTTTTGACATTGGAATCCGGATCACCCAAAAATGCTTTGCTATAGCACACAAAATCGTCGAAATGGGGGGTATGCACGCTTAGGGGCTCGTTTTACCTTGAATATTGGTCGTATTGGCTATGAGGGCCAACCTGATTCATAGAAAAGGTCTTGAAGGACGTCCGCAAAAAGTTTTGAAATTTTTTACGTCGGAATTCGGATCACCCAAATAATGCTTTGTTATTATGGCACACGAAAATCGTCGAAACGGTGGTACACGCGCTTCAGGGCTCGTTTGACCTTGAAAATGGGTCGGAATGTCCATGAGGGCCAACCGGATGCGAAGACGAGGTCTTTACGGACGTCCACAAAATTTTTTGGCATTTTTGACGTCGGAATCTGGATCACCTAAAAAATGGTTTGCTATAGCACACGAAAATCATCTAAATGGGCGGTATGTGGGCTTTGGGGCTTATTTGACCTTGAAAATGGGTCGGACCGTCCGTGAGGGTCAACCAGTTGCATATCCAAAGTCTTAAAGGACGTACACAAAAAATATTGGCATTTTTGATGTTGAAATCCGGATCACCCAAATAATGGTTTGCTATAGCACACGAAAATCGTCTAATTAGGGGGTAATGCGCGCTTCAGTGCTCGTTTGACCTTTAAAATGGGTCGGACTGGCCGTGAGGTCAAACTGGCTACACAACCAAGGTCTTAATCGACGTCAATATAAAATTTTGGCATTTCTGACGTTGGAGTTCGGATAACCCAAAAAAAGGTTTGAAATAGCACACGAAAATCGTTTAAATGGGGGGTATGCGCGCTTCGGCGCTCGTTTGACTTTTAAAATGGATTGGACTGGTCGTGAGGTCCAAACGGCTGCATAGAAAAGGTCTTGACGGATGTCCACAAAATTTTTTTGCATTATTGATGTCGGAATCCGAATCACCCAAAAAATGGTTTGCTATAGCACACGTAAATCGTCAAAATAGGGGGTATGCGCGCTTCGGGGATCGTTCGACCTTGAAAATGGGTCGGACTACCCATAAGGTTCACCGAAAGGCATAGCCAAGGTCTTGACGGACATCCACAAAAAATTTTGGCATTTTTGACATCGGAATACGGATCACCCAAAAATGGTTTGTTATTGCACATGAAAATCGTTAAAATGGGAGGTATGCGCTCTTCGTGGCTCGTTTGACCTTTAAATTGGGTCGGACTGGCAGTGAGAGCCAACCGGATGCATAGCCAACGTCTTTACAAACGTCCAAAAATTCTTTTTGGAATTTTTGACGTCGAAATCTGGATCACCCAAATAATGGTTTGCTATAGCACGCGAAAATCGTCTAAATAGGGTGTATGCATGCTTCGGGACTCGTTTGACCTTGAATATGAATTGTAATGGCTGTGAGGGATAGTCGGCTGCATAGACAAGGTCTTGACGGACATCCAAATTTTTTTTTGGCATTTTTGTAGTAGGAATCCGTATCACCCAAAAAATGGTTTGCTATACATACGAAAATCGTTCAAATGGGGGCATGCACGCTTCAGAGCTTGTTTAACCTTGAAATTGGGTCGGACTGGCCATGAGAGCCAATCGAATGCGTAGATAAGGTCTTGAAGAATGTTCACCAAAAACTTTCACATTTTTGACGTCGGAATCCGAATTACCCAAAAAATTGTTTGCTATAGCACATGAAAATCGTCTAAATTGAGGGTATGCATGCTTTGGGGCTCGTTTGACCTTGAAATTGGGTTGGACTGGACGTGGGGGAAAACCGAATGCATAGACAATGTCTTGACGGACGTCCACAAAAAAATTGAACTTTTGACATCGGAATCCGGATCACCCAAAAATATGGTTTGCTATAGCAAATGAAAATCGTCTAAATGGGGGGTATGCGCGCTTCGACACTCGTTTGACCTTGAAAATGGGTCGGATTGGCTATGAGGTCAAATCGTATGCATAGACATGGTCTTAAAGGGCGTCCACAAAATATTTTTGTATTTTTGACGTTGGAATTCAGATCACCCAAAAAATAGTTTATTATAGCACATGAAAATCATCGAAATAGGGGGTATGCGCGCTTCAGGGCTCGTTTGACCTTGAAAATTTACCGGACTACCTTTGAGGGACAACCGAATGCATAGCCAAGGTCTTAAAGGACGTCCACAAAAAATTTGGCATTTTTGACTTTGGAATATGAATCACCAAAAAATGATTTGCTATAGCACAAGAAACTCATTGAAATGGGGTGTATGTGCTTTTTGGGGCTCGTTTGACCTTGAATATGGGTCGTACTGCCCATTAGGGTTAACCTGCAGCATATCCAAGGTCTTGAGGGACGTCCACAAAAAGTTTTGGAATTTTTGACGTCGAAATTTGGATCACCCAAAAAATGCTTTGTTATAGCACACGAAAATCATCGAAATGGGGGTATACACGCTTCAGGGCTCGTTTCACCTTGAAAATGGGTCGGACTGGCCATGAGGGCCATTCGTGTGCATAGCCAACGTCTTGACGGAAGTCAATAAAAAATTTTGGCATTTTTGACGTTAGAGTCCGGATCACCCAAAAAATGGTTTGGTATAGCACAAGAAAATCGTCTAAATGGGGGGTATGCGCGCTTCGATGCTCGTTTGACCTTGAAAATAAGTCGGACAGGCCGTGAGGGCTAACTGGATGAATAGCAAAGGTCTTATCGGACGTCCACAAAAAATTTAGGCATTTTTGATGTCGAAATCCGGATCACCCAAAAAATGGTTTGCTATAGCACACAAAATCATCGAAATAGGGGGTATGCACGTTTCGGGGCTTGTTTGACCTTGAATATGGGTCGTAATAGCCGTGAGGGTCAATCGTATGCATAGCCTAAGTCTTGACAAAGGTCCATACAATTTTTTTGAATTTTGAATGTTGGAATCTTGATTACCCAAAAAATGGTTTGCTATAGCACACGAAAATCGTCTAATTAGGGGGTATGCGCGCTTCGGGGCTCGTTTGACCTTGAAATTTGGTAGAAATGGCCGTGAGATACAACTGGATGCATATCCAAGGTTTTGACGTACGTCCAAAAATATCTTTGAAATTTTAGACATCAGAATCCGGATCACCCAAAAAATGGTTTGATATAGCATACGAAAATCGTCAAAACGGGGGTATGCGCGCTTCAGGGCTTGTTTGAATTTGAAATGTTTCGCACTGGACGTGAGGGCTAACCGGCTGCATAAACAAGGTATTGATGGAAGTCAGTAAATTTTTTTGGCATATTTGACGTCGGAGTTCGAATCACCAAAAATGGTTTGCTATAGCACACGAAAATCATTTAAATGGGGGTATGCACGCTTCGAGGCTCTATTGACTTTGAAAATGGGTCTGACTGGCCGTGAGGGACAACTGGATGCATAGAAAAGGTCTCAACAGACATCCACAAAATGTTTTTGCATTTTTGACATCGGAATATGGATCATTAAAAAAATGGTTTGCTATAGCACACAAAAATTATAGAAATAGGGGTATGTGCGCTTCGGGGTTCGTTTGACCTTGAATATGGGTCGTACTGGCCATGAGGGACAACCGGATGCATAACCAAGTCTTTAGGTACGTCCACAAAAAGTTTTGGCATTTTTGACGTCGAAATCTGGATCAACCAAAAAATGGTTTGCTATAGCACACAAAAATCGTCGAAATAGGGGGTATGCATGCTTCAGGGCTCGTTTGACCTTAAAAATGGGTCGAACTGTCCATGAGGGCCAATAGGATGCGTAGAAAAGGTCTTGACGGATGTCTACAAATATTTTTTGCAGTTTTGATGTCGGAATCCGGATCACCAAAAAATGGTTTGCTATATAGCACACGAAAATCATCTAAATATGGGGTAAGCGCGCTACGAGGCTCGTTTGACCTTGAAAATGAGTCGAACTTGCCGTGAAGTCAAATCGGATGCATAGACAAGGTCTTGTCGAACGTTCACAAAAAGGTTTAGCATTTTTTACGTCATAATCTGGATCACCCAAAAATGGTATGCTATAGCACATGAAAATCGTCGAAATGGGGGTATGCGCATTTCACGGTCGTACTAGCCATGAGGGATAATCAGATGCGTAGACAAGGTCTTGACGGACTTCCACAAAACATTTTGGCATTTTTGACGTCGAAATCCGGATCAGCCAACAAATGGTTTGCTACAACACACGAAAATCGTCTATATGGGGGGTTATGCGCGCTTCGGGGCTCGTTTGACCTTGAAATTGGGTTAGACTGGCTGTGAGGGACAACCGACTTCATATCCAAGGTCTAGACGGACGTCCACAAAAAATATTTGAAATTCTTACGTCTGAGTCCGAATCACCCAACACGAATATTGTCTAAATGGGAGGTATTCGCGCTTTGGGGCACGTTTGACCTTTAAAATGGGTCGGAATGGCCATGAGATCACCCAGGATAACGGACGTCCACAAAAAAATTTGGAACTTTTGACGTCGTAATCCGGATCACCCAAATATGTTTTGTTATAGCACATGAAAATTGCCTATATGGGGGGGTATGCACGCTTCGGGATTCGTTTGACCTTGAAAATGGGTTGGACTAGCCGTGAGGGTCCAATAAGATGTGTAGATAAAGATTTGATCCACAAAACATTTTGGCATTTTTGACGTCGGAATCCAGATCACCCAAAAAATGGTTAGCTATAACACACGAAAATCGTCTAAATGGGGGGGAATGCGCGCTTCGGGGCTCGTTTGACCTTGAAATAGGGTTGGACTGTCCGTGACGGACAACCGGATGCATATCCAAGGTCTAGACATACGTCCACAAAAAATATAGGAATTTTAAACGTCAGAATTCGGATCACCCAAAAAATGGTTTGCTATAGCAAATGAAAATTGTCTAAATGGTGGATATGCTCGCTTGGCGGCTATTTTGACCTTGAAAATAGGTAGGACTGTCTGTGAGGACCAACCGGATGCATAGCAAAGGTCTTGACAGACGTCCACAAAATCTTTTGGCAATTTTGACTTTGGAATTCGGATCACCCAAAAAATGCTTTGCTATAGCACCTGAAAATCATCGAAATGGCAGGTATGCGCGCTACGGGGCTTGTTTGACCTTGAAAATGGGCAGACTACCTGTGAGGGCCAACCGTCTGTATAACCAAGTTCTTAAAGGACATCCACAAAAAAAATTTGCATTTTTGATATCGAAATCCGAATCACCCAAAAAATGGTTCGCTATAGCACACAAAAATCATCAAAATAGGGGGTATGCACGCTTCAGGGCTTGTTTGACCTTGAAAATGAGTCGTACTTGCCATGAGGGACAACCGGATGCATAACCTAGGTCTTGACGGACGTCCACAGAATTTTGGCATTTTATATGTTTGAATTTTGATCACCCAAAAAATGGTTTGCTATAACATACGAAAATCATCTATATGGGGGTGTATGCGCACTTCGGGGCTCGTTTGACCTCGAAAAAGGGTCGGACTGTCCGTGAGGGCCAACCGGCTGCATAGCCAAGGTATTGCCGGACGTCCACAAAATTTTTTGGAACTTTTGACATCGGAATCCGGATCACCCAAAAAATGGTTTGCTATAGCACACGAAAATTATCGAAATGGGGGGTATGCGCGCTTCAGGGCTCGTTTGACCTTAAATATGGGTCGTATTGGCCGTAAGGGCCAATCAGATGCGTAAAGAAGGTCTTAACGGACATCCACAAAAAAATATTGGCATTTTTAATGTCGGAATCTGGATCACCCAAAAAACGGCTTACTAGCACACGAAAATTATTGAAATGAGAGGTATGCGCTCTTCCGGGCTCGTTTGACCTTGAAATTGGGTCGGACTGGCTGTGAGGGGCAACCCTCTGCATAGCCAAGGTCTTGACGAACGTCAACAAATTTTTTTTGAATTTTTGACGTCGAAATCCGGATCACCCGAAAAATGGTTTGCTATAGCACACGAAAATTGTTGAAATGGGGGGTATGCGCGCTTCAGGCTCGATTGACCTTGAAAATGGGTCGCACTAGACGTGAAGGCCAACCGATACATAGCCAAGGTCTTGACTGACGTCCACAAATTTTTTTTGGCATTTTTGACGTTGGAATCCACATCACACAAATAATGGTTTGCTATAGAACACGAAAATCGTCTAGATGGATGGGTATGCACGCTTCGGGGCTTGATTGACCTTGAAAATGGGTCGTATTGGCCGTGAGGGCCAACTGGATGCATACCCAAGGTCTTAAACGACATCCACAATTAATTTTGGCATTTTTTATGTCAGAATTCGGATCATCCAAAAAATGGTTTGCTATAGTATACAAAAATCATCGAAATGGGGGGTATTCACGCTTAGGGGCTTGTTTGACCTTGAATATGGGTCAGACTGGCTGTGACGGTCAACCGGCAGCATAGCCAAGGTCTTGTAGAATGTCCACAAAAAGTTTTGGAATTTTTGACGTCGGATTCTCGATCACCCAAAAAATGGTTTGCTATAACACACGAAAATCATCAAAACGGGAGGTATTTGGGCTTCGGGGCTTGTTTGACGATGAAAATGGGCTGGACTTCCCGTGTGGGTCAACCGGCTGCATATCCAAGATCTTTAAGGACGTCCACAAAAAATATTGGTATTTTTTATGTCGGAATCTGGATCACCCAATTACTGGTTTGCTATACCACATGAAAATCGTCTAAATATGAGGTATGCTCGCTTCGGGGTTCATTTGACCTTGAAAATGGGTCGTACTGTCCATGAGGGCAATTCGGGTGCATAGCCAAGGTATTGACGGATGTCCACAAAAAAATTTGGCACTTTTTACGTCGAAATCTGGATCACCCAAAAAATAGTTTTCTATAGCACACGAAAATCGATGAAATGGGGGAGGGGGGGTATGCGCGCTTTGGGGCTCGTTTGACCTTGATAATGGGTCGTACTTGTCATGAGGTCCAACAATGCATAGACAAGGTCTTAACGGAAATCCACGATAAATTTTTGAATTTTTTATGTCGGAATCTAGATCACCCGAAAAATAGTTTACTATAGACAACAAAAATCGTTGAAATGGGGGGTATGCACACTTCAGGGCTTGTTTGACCTTGAAAATTGGTCGGACTGGCCATGAGGTCAAATCAGATGCGTAAACAAGGTCTTGATGGACGTCCACAAAGTTTTTAGCATTTTTGACGTCGAAATTTGGATCACCCAAAAAATGGTTTCTATAGCACAGGAAAATTATCTAAATGGGGGGCATGCGCACTTCGGGGCTCGTTTGACCTTGAAATTAGGTCGTACTAGCCATGAGGGACAACCGGCTGCATAGAAAAGGTCTAGATGGACGTCCACAAAAAAATATTGGAATTTTTTGACGCTGGAATCTAGATCACCCAAAAAATGGTTCGCTATAGCACATGAAAATCGTCTAAATATGGGGTATGCTCGCTTCGGGGTTCGTTTGACCTTGAAAATGGGTCGTACTGTCCGTGAGGGCTAACCAGATGCATAGCCAAGGTCTTGACAGACATCCACAATAAATGTTTTGCATTTTTTACGTCTAAATTTTGGATCACCCAAAATATGGTTTTCTATAGCACAAGAAAATCATCGAAATGGCAGGTATGTGCGCTTCGGGGCTCGTTTGACCTTGAAAAAGGGCTGGACTGCCCGTGAGGGTCAACCGGCTACATAGCAAAAGGTCTTAAAGGACGTCCACAAAAATATAGGTATTTTTTACGTCAGAATTTGGATCACCCAAACTATTGTTTGCTATAGCACACAAAAAATCGTCTAAATGAGGGGTATGCGCGTTTGGAGGCTCGTTTGACCTTGAAATTAGGTTGTACTGGCAGTGAGAGCCAACCAACTACATAGTCAAGGTCTTGACGGACGTCCCCAAAAATTTTTGGAATTTTTTATATCGGAATCTTGATCACCCAAAAAAAGTTTTGCTATCAAATGAAAATTGTCTAAATGGGTGGTATACGCGCTTTGGGGCTCGTTAGACCTTGAAAATAGGTCAGACTTGTCGTGAGGGACAACCGGATGCATAGCCAAGGTCTTGACGGACGTCCACAAAAACTTATTGGCATTTTTGACGTCATAATCCGGCTCACCCAAAAAATGGTTTACTATATATAGCACACGAAAATCGTCTAAATGGGGGTATGCGTGCTTCGGGGCTCGTTTGAGCTTCAAAATGGTTCCGACTGGCCGTGAGGGCCAATCGGCTGCATTGCCAAGGTCTTGATGGACATCAATAAAAAAAATTTGCTTTTTTGATGTCGGAGTCCCGATCACCCAAAAATTAATTTTCTATAGCACACGAAAATCGTCTAAATGGGGGTATGCGCGCTTCAGGGTTCGTTTGACCTTGAAAATGGGTCGAACTGGCCATGAGTGCCAAGTGGATGCATCTTCAAGGTCTTAATGGACGTCTACAAAAAATATTGCATTTTTGACTTGGGAATCCGGATCACCCAAAAATGCTTTGCTATAGCACACAAAAATCATCGAAGTAGGGGGTATGCACTCTTTGGGCTCGTTTGACCTTGAATATGGGTCGTACTGGCCGTGAGGTCCAACCTGCTGCATATCCAAGGTCTTGAGGGACGTCCACAAAATTTTTTGGCATTTTTGTTGTCAGAATTCGGATCACCCAAATAATGCTTTGTTATAACACACGAAAATCATCGAAATGGGGGTATGCATGCTTCAGGGCTCGTTTAACCTTGAAAATGGGTCGGAGTGGCAATGAGGGCTAATTGGATGCGTAGACAAGGTCTTGATGGACGTTCGCAAAAAAAAATTGGCATTTTTTATGTCGGAATATGGATCAGCCAACAAATGGTTTGCTATAGCACACGAAAATCGTCTATATGGGGGTATGCGCGCTTCGGGGCTCGTTTGACCTTGAAATTGGGTCAGACTGGCCGTGAGGGATGGCAATCGGCTTTATAGAAAAGTTCTATATGGAATTTCACAAAAAATATTTGAAATTTTGACGTCGGAGTCCGGATCACCCAAAACATTATTTGCTATAGCACACGAAAATCGTCTAGTGGTATGCGCGCTTCGAGGCTCGTTTAACTTTGAAAATGGGTCGGACATGCCATGAGGGCCACCCGAATGCATATCCAAGGTCTTGATAGAGGTCCACAACAAAATTTTGGCATTTTTGACGCCGGAATACGGATCACCCAAAAAATAGTTTCCTATAGCACACGAAAATCGTCGAAATGGGAGCTATGCTCTCTTCGGGGCTAGTTTGACCTTTAAATATGGTTGGACTGTCCGTGAGAGCCAATCAGATGCATATCCAAAGTCTTGACGGACATCTTACAAAAATTTGGAATTTTTGACGTAAGAATCCGGATCACCCAAATAATGCTTTGTTATAGCACACGAAAATTATCAAAATGGGTGTATGCGCGCTTCGGGGCTGGTTTGACCTTGAAAATGGGTCAGACTGGCAATGAGGTCCAATTGGATGCGTAGAGAAGGTCTTGACGGACATACACAAAAGATTTTGACATTTTTGATGTCGGAATTCGGATCAGCCAACAAAAGGTTTGCTATAGCACACAAAAATCGTCTATATGGGGGGATGCGCGATTCGAGGCTCGTTTGACCTTGAAATTGGGTCAGACTGGCCGTGAGGGACAACCGGCTGCATATAAAAGGTCTAGATGGACGTCCACAAAAAATATTTGAATTTTGACGTCGGAGTCCGGATCACCCAAAAAATGGTTTGCTATTGCACACGAAAATCATCGAAATGGGAGGTATCCGTTCTTCGGGGCTAGTTTGACCTTGAAATTGGGTCAGACTTGCCGTGAGAGCCAACCGGCTATATATCCAAGGTCTTGACGGACGTCCATAATTTTTTTTAAAATTTTTGATGTTGGAATCAGGATAACCTAAATAATGGTTTGCTATAGACACGAAAATCGTCTAAATGGGGTGTATGAGCGCTTCGGGGTTGGTTTGACCTTGGAAATGGGTCGGACTGGCTGTGAGGGCCGACCCGATGCATAGCCAAAGTCTTGACGGACGTCAATAATTTTTTTTGGCATTTTTTACGTCTGAGTCCGGCCACCCAAAAAAATGGTTTGCTACAGCACACGAAAATCTTCTACATTTGGGGTATGCGCGCTTCGGGGCTCATTTGACGTTGAAATGGGTCAGACTTATCGTGACAGTTAACCTACTGCATATAAAATTTCTTGTCAAACGTCAATAAAATTATTTGGCATTTTTGACGTCGGAGTCCGGATCACCCAAAAAATGGTTCGCTATAACATATGAAAATCATCTAAATGGGGGGTATGCGTCCTATGGGGCTCGTTTGACTTTGAAAAGGGTCAGAATGGCCGTGATCCAAACGGATGCTACCAGGTCTGGATGGGACGTCCAGAAAAAATTGGGACTTTCGAGCGTAGCAATCCAGATACCCAAAAAATGGTTGCTATTAGCACACGAAATCGTCTAAATGGGGTATGCGGCGCTTGGGGCTCGTTTGACCTTGAAAAAGAGGTGTATATGCCAAGAAGGTTCCATTTGGATATGTAGACAAGGATTTTATAGACGTCTACAAAAAATTTTTGGCATTTTTTACGTCGGAATCCGGATCACCCAAAAAATGGTTTGCTATAGCACACAAAAATCATCTAGATGGGGGGGGGGTATGCGCGCTTCGGGGATCGTTTGACCTTGAAATAGGGTTGGATTGGCCGTGAGGGACAACCGACTGCATAGCCAAGGTCTTGACGGACGTCAATAATTTTTTTTGGCATTTTTGACGTCGAGAGTCTTGTTCACCCAAAAAATGGTTTGATATAGCAGACGATAATCGTCTAAATGGGGTGTATGCGCGCTTTGGGGTTCGTTTGACCTTGATAATGGATCGGACTTGCCGTGAGGGACAACTGGATGCATAGACAAGGTCTTAACGGACGTCCACAAAAATTTTTGACATTGGAATTCGGATCACCCAAAAAATGGTTTGCTATTGCACACAAAAATTATCGAAATGGGAGGTATGCGCGCTTCGGGGCTCTTTTGACCTTGAAAATTGATCGCACTGGCCGTCAGGGCCAACCGCCTGCATAGCAAAGGACTTGATAGACCTCAATAAATTTTTTTGGCATTTTTGACGTCGGAGTCCAGATCACCCCAAATATGATTTGCGCACACGAAAATCATCTAAATTGAGGGTATGCGCACTATGGGCTCGTTTGACCTTGATAATTGGTCGAACTTCCCGTGAGGGCAACCTGGATGCATAGCCAAGGTCGTAATGGGCGTCCACAAAATTTTTTGGCATTTTTGACGTTGGAATCTGGATCACCCAAAAAATGGTTTGTTATAGCACCCAAAAATCATCGAAATGCTAAGTATGCCCGCTTCGGGGCTCGTTTAACCTTGAAAATGGGTTGGACTGTCCATGAGGGTCACCTGGAGGCATAGACAAGGTCTTGACGGATGTCCACAAAAAGTTTTGACATTTTTGACTTCAAATTCCGTATCACCCAAAAAATGGTTTGCTATGCACACGAAAATCGTCTAAATGGGGGTATGCAAACTTAAGGGCTCGTTTGACCTTGAAAATGGGTCGTACTGGCCATGAGGTCCAACCGAATGCGTAGACAAGGTCTTGATGGACGTCTAAAAAAACTTTGGCATTTTTTACGTCCGAATCTGGATCACCCAGAAACTGGTTTGCTATAGCACACAAAAATCATCGAAATAGGGGGTATGCGCGCTTCGCGGCTCGTTTGACTTTGAAAATGGGTCGAACTGGCCGTGGGGGAGAACTTGATTCATAGAAAAGGTCTTGAAAGATGTGAATAAAAACTTTTGGCATTTTTGACGTCGGAGTCCAAATCACCCAAAAAATGATTTGCTATAGCACACAAAAATTGTCTAAACGGGGGTATGCGCGCAATGGAGCTCGTTTGACCTTGATAATTTGTTCGGACTTGCCGTGAGGGACAAATGGATACATAGCCAAGGTCTTAACCGACGTCCACAAAACAATTTCTCATTTTTGACATCGAAATCCCGATCACCCAAAAAATGGTTTGCTATAGCACACGAAAATCGTCTAAATGGGGGTTATGCGCGCTTCGGGGCTCGTTTGACCTTGAAAACGGTTCGGACTGGCCGTGAGGTACGATCGGCTACATCTCCAAGGTCTTGACGGACATCATTAAAAAAAATTTGCATTTTTGACGTCAGAATCTGGATCACCCAAAAAATGGTTTGCTATAGCACACGGAATTCGTCTAAATGGGGGGTATGCGTGCTTTGGGGCTCGTTTGACCTTGAAAAGGGGTCGGACTGGCTGTGAGAGCCAACTGGTAGCATAGACAAGGTCTTGACGGATGTCCAAAAAAAAGTTTTGGAATTTTTGTAGTAGGAATCCGAATCACCCAAAAAAATGGTTTGCTATAGCACACGAAAATCATCTAAATGGGGTGTGTGCGTGCTTTGCGTCTTGTTTGACCTTGAAAATTGGTCGGACTAGCCGTGAGGGCTAACTGGATGCATAGCCAAGGTCTTGATGGACGTCCACAAAAAAATTGGAACTTTTGTCGTCGGAATCTAGATCACTCAAAAAATGGTTTGTTATAGCACATGAAAATCGTCTAAATGGGGAGTATGCCCACTTCGGGCTACGTGACTGAAAATGGGTTTTTTTTAACGACAGGGCCATGAGGTCCAACTTGAATGCGGGTGTTTTTAGGGACAAGGATTTTATGGAGTTCCACAAAATTTTTTGCATTTTTGACGTCGGAATCTGGATCACCCAAAAAATGGTTTGCTATAGCACACGAAAATCGTCTAGATGGTATGCGCGCTTCGATGCTTGTTTGACCTTGAAATAGGGTTGGATTGACCATGAGGGACAACCGGCTGCATAGCAAAGGTGTAGATGGACGTACACAAAAAATATTGACATTTTTAACGTCAGAATACAGATCACCCAAAAAATCGTTACCTATATCACACCAAAATCGTAAAAATGGGGGGTATGCACGCTTCGGACCTCGTTTGACATTGAATAAGAGTTGTAATGGCCGTGAGGGACAACCGGCTGCATAGACAAGGTCTTGACGGACGTCCACAAAAAGTTTTGGCCTTTTTGTAGTAGGAATCCGGATAACCCAAAAAATTGTTTGCTATACACACGAAAATCGTCGAAATGAGGGTATGCGCGCTTCAGGGCTCGTTTGACCTTGAAAATGAGTCAGACGGGCTGTGAGGTCAAACCGTATGCATAGACATGTTTTTAAAGGGCGTCCACGAAAATTTTTGGTATTTTTGACGTTAGAATCCGGATCACCCAAAAAAATATTTAATATAGGACACGAAAATCGTCGAAATGGTGGGTTTGTGCGCTTCAGGCCTTGTTTGACCTTGAAAATTGGCTGGACTGCCCGTGAGGGACAATCGGCGGCATATCCAAGGTCTTAATGGACGTCCAAAAAAAAATTTGGCATTTTTGACGTTGGAATGTAAATCACCAAAAAATGGTTTGCTATAGCACACGAAACTTGTTGAAATGGGGGGTATGCGCACTTCGGGGCTCGTTTGACCTTGAATATGGGTCGTACTGGCCATGAAGGCTAACTTTTTACATATTTAAGGTCTTGAAGGATGTCCACAAAAATTTTTGGCATTTATGACGTTGAAATCTGGATCACCCAAATAAGGCTTTGTTATAGCACACGAAAATCATCAAAATGGGGGTATGCACGTTTCACGGCTCGTTTGACCTTGAAAATGGGTTGAACTGGCCATGAGGGCCATTCGTCTGCATAGCCAACATCTTGACGGAAGACAATAAAATTTTTTGTCATTTTTGAAGTCGGAGTCCGGATCACCCAAAAAAAGGTTTGCTATAGCACAAGAAAATTGTCTTAATGAGGGGTATGCGCGCTTCGGGGCTCGTTTGACCTTGAAAATGGGTCGGACAGGACGTGAGGGCCAAGCGGATGAATAGCAAAGGTATTATCGTATGTACACCAAAAATTTAGGCATTTTTGACGTCGGAATCCGGATCACCCAAAAAATGGTTTGCACACAAAAATCATCGAAATGGGGGGTATGCTTTCTTAGGGGCTCGTTTAACCTTGAATATGGGTCGTAATGGCCATGAGGGTCGCCGGATGCATAGCCAAAGTCTTGATGAACGTCCACAAAAAAAATTTGAATTTTGGACGTCGGAATCTTGATTACCCAAAAAATGGTTTGCTATAGCACACGAAAATCGTCTAAATAGGGGGTATACGCGCTTCGGGGCTCATTTGACCTTGAAATTCGGTCGGAATTGCTGTGAGATACAACTGGATGCATAGACAAGGTTTTGATGGACGTCCACAAAAAATTTTGAATTTTAGACTTCAGAATCCGGATCCTTAAAAAAATGGTTTGCTGTAGCACACGAAAATCGTCGAAATAGGGGGTATGCGCGCTTCGGGGCTCGTTTGACCTTGAATATGGGTCGCACTGGCCGTGAGGGCCAACCGACTCTATATCCAAGGTCTTGACGTACGTCCAATAAAATTTTGGTATTTTTGACGCCAGAATCTGGATCACCCAAAAAATGGTTTGCTAAAGCACACGAAAATCGTCTAAATGGGGGGGGTTATGCGCACTTCGGGGCTCGTTTGACCTTAAAATTAGGTCAGACTAGCTGTGAGATCCAACCGTCTGCATAGCTATGGTCTTGACGGACTTCCACAAAAAAATTTGGAATTTTTGACGTCGGAGTCCGAGTTACCCAAAAAATAGTTTGCTATAGCACACGAAAATCATCTAAATGGGGAGTATGCTCTCTTCGGGGCTCGTTTTACCTTGAAAAGAGGGTCGAACAACCGTGAGTCAACCGAATGCATATCCAAGGTCTTTACGGACGTTTAAAATTTTTTGGCATTTTTGACGTCGGAATTTGGATCACCCAAAAAATGGTTTTCTATAGCACACGAAAATTGTCAAAATGGGAGGGGGGTATGCACGCTTTAGGGCTCGTTTGACCTTTAAAATGGGTCGGATTGGCCGTGAGGGCCAACCCGATGCGTAGTGTAGACAAGGTCTCTTGCCGGACGCACAAAAAAATATTGGCAACATTTTGTATGCGAAATCCGGATCACCCAAAAATGTCTGCTATAGCACACGAACATCGTCTAAATGGGGGGTATGCGCGCTTCAGGGCTTTGTGAATTGAAAAAGGGGGTCCGTTATCTGGCCGTGACAAACAACAGGCCTGTATACCCCAGGTAGTTGAACGGACGTCAAAAAATTTTGGCATTTTTGACGCCGGAATTCGGATCACCTAAAAAATGGTTTCCTATAGCACACGAAAATCGTCTATATGAGGGTTATGCGCGTTTCGGGGATCGTTTGACCTTTAAAATGGGTCTGAGGACCAACTATATGCATAGCCAAGGTCATGATGGAAGTCAATTAAAATTTTCGGCATTTCTTACGTCGGAGTCCGGAACACCCAAAAAATGGTTGGCTATACCACACGAAAATTGTCTAAATGAGGGGTATGCACGCTTCGCGGCTCATTTGACCTTTAAAATGGGTCGTACTGGCCGTGAGGGCCAACGGGATGCATATCCATGCTCTTAACGGACGTCCACCAAAAATTTTAACATTTTTTACGTCGGAATCCGGATCACCTACTAAATGGTTTGCTATAGCACACGTAAATCGGCTAAATGGGGGGGGGTATGCGAGCTTCGGGGCTCGTTTGACCTTGAAAATGGGTCGGACTAGCCGTGAGGTCCTACCGGATGCATATCCAAGGTCTTAAAGGACGCCCACTAATTTTGGCATTTTTGACATCGAAATTCCAGATCACCCAAAAAATGGTTTGCTTAGCACACGAAAATCATCAAAATGGTTTGTATGCGCGCTTCGGGGCTTGTTTGACATTAAAAATGGGTCGGACTGGCCATGAGGGCCAACCGGATGCATAGACAGGGTCTAACGGGACCGTCACAAAATATTTGGATTTACGTTGAATCGGATAAACCCAAAAAAAGTTTTGCTATAGGACAGAAAAATCATCAAAATGGGAGGTTTGCGCGCTTTACGGGTCGTTTGACCTTGAAAATAGGTTGGATTTGCCGTGAGGGACAACCGGATGCGGTTACAAGGTCTTAACGTACATACACAAAAAATTTTGGCATTTTTTACGTCGGAATCTGGATCACCCAAAAAATGGCTTCCTATAGCACACAAAAATAATCAAAATAGGGGTTATGCGCGCTTTGGGGCTCGTTTGACCTTGAAAATGGGTCGTACTGGCCGTGAGATCCAACCGTCTGTATATCCAAGGTCTTGATGAACGTCCACAATAAATTTTGGCATTTTTGACGTCGAAATCCGAATCAACCAAAAAAGGCTTTCTATAACACACGAAAATCATCGAAATGGGGGTATGCGCGCTTCGGAACTCGTTTGACCTTGAAAATGTGTCGTACTGGCCATGAGGGACAAACGTCTGTACACCCAAGGTCTTGAAGGACGTCCACAAAAAAAATTGGCATTTTTTACGCCGGAATCCGGATCACCCAAAAAATGGTTTGCAATAGCACACGGAAATCGTCAAAAATGGGGGTATGCATGCTTCAGGGCTCGTTTTACCTTGAAAATTGGTCGGACTGGCCATGAGGTCCAATCGGATACGTAGACAAGGTCTTAAAGGGCGTCCACAAAAAAATTTTGCATTTTTGACGTCAGAATCCGTATCACCCAAAAAATGATTTGCTATAGCATACAAAAATCATCGAAATAGGGGGGGTATGAATGCTTCATGCCTCGTTTGAACTTGAAAATGGGTCGGACTGACCGTGAGGTCCAACCGGATACATAACCAAGATCTTTACAGACGTCCACAAAATTATTTTGCATTTTTAACGTTGGAATCCAGATCATCCAAAAAATAGTTTGCTATAGCACACAAAAATCTTCGAATAGGGGGGTATGCACGCTTCAGAGCTCGTTTGACCTTGAAAATTGGTCGAACTGGCCGTGAGGGACAACCGGATACTAGAAAATTTCTGGACGGACGATCACAAAAAAAAATGGAACATTTGACATCAGAATCTGGATCACCCAAAAAATGGTTTGCTATACAACATGAAAAATCGTCTAAATAGGGGGTATGCGCGCTTCAGGACTCGTTTGACCTTGAAAATGGGTCGGACTGACTGTAAGGTCAAACCGTATGCATAGACATGGTTTTAAAGGGCGTCCACAAAAAAATTTGGTATTTTTGACGTTGGAATCCGGATCACCCAAAAAATGGTTTATTATAGCACACGAAAATCATCGAAATGGTGGGTATGCGCGCTTTAGGGCTCGTTTGACCTTGAAAATTGGCTGGACTGCCCGTGAGGAACAACCGGATGCATAGCCAAGGTCTTAAAGAACGTCCACAAAAAAAATTGACATTTTTGACGTTGGAATGTGAATCACCAAAAAATAGTTTGCTATAGCACACGAAACTTGTTGAAATGGGGGTATGAGCACTTCGGGGCTTGTTTGACCTTGAATATGGGTCGTGCTGGCCATGAGGGCTAACCTCTAAATATTTAAGGTCTTGACGGACGTCCATAAAAAGTTTTGGCATTTTTGACGTCGGAGTCTGGATCACCCAAATAAGGCTTTGTTATAGCACACGAAAATCATCGAAATGGGGGTATGCACGTTTCAGGGCTCGTTTGACCTTGAAATTGGGTCGAACTGGCCATGAGTTCCATTCGTCTGCATAGCCAACGTCTTGACGGAAGTCAATAAAAAATTTTGGCATATTTTACGTTGGAGTTCGGATCACCCAAAAAAAGGTTTACTATAGCACAAGAAAATTGTCTAAATGGGGGGTATGTGCGCTTCGGGGCTAGTTTGACCTTGAAAATGGGTCAGACAGGCCGTGAGGGCTAACTGGATGAATAGCAAAGGACTTTCGTACATCCATAAAAAATTTAGGTATTTTTGACGTCGGAAATTGGATCACCCAAAAAATGGTTTGCTATAGCACATAAAAATCGTCGAAGTGGGGTGTATGCACTCTTCGGGGCTCATTTGACCTTGAATATGGGTCGTAATGGCCGTGAGGGTCAACCGGATGCATAGCCAAAGTCTTGACAAACGTCCACAAATAAATTTTGAATTTTGGACGTTGGAATCTTGATTACCCAAAAAATGGTTTGCTATAGCACACGAAAATCGTCTCTAACGGGCGGGGTATAGCACTTTTTTCGGGACTGGTTCACCTGAAATATTCGGTTCGTAATTGGCTGTTGAGATACAAGGATGCATAGCACAAGGTTTTTTTGACCCCCCGGACGTCCACCAAAAAACTGTTTGGAATTTTAGATGGCTGGAGATCCAACCGCGCCATGCTATGGTCTTTGACGGGGCTTCCACAAAAAAAAATTTGGAGTTTTGGACGTCAGAATCCGGGTTACCCAAAAAATGGTTTGCTATAGCACATGAAAATTGTTTAAATGGGGGGTATGCGCTCTTAGGGGTTCGTTTTACCTTGAAAATGGGTAGGACTGGTCGTAAGGACGTTCACAGAAATTTTTGGAACTTTTGACATTGGAATCTGAATCACCCAAAAAATGGTTTACTATAGCACACGAAAATCATCTAAATGGGGGGTATGCGCGCTTCGGGGCTTGTTTGACCTTAAAAATTGGTTGGACTGGCCGTGAAGGCCAACCGGATGCACAGCCAAGCTCTTGACAGATTTCCACAAAAAACTTTAGCATTTTTGACGTCTGAATCTGGATCACCCAAAAAATAGTTTGCTATAACACACAAAAATCATCTAAATTGGGGGTATGCGCGCTTCAGGGATCGTTTTACCTCGAGAATGGGGTTGGACTGGACATGAGAGCCAATCGGATATGTATACAAGATCTTGAAGGACGTCCACAAAATTTTTTGGCATATTTTGATTTCGGAATCTGGATCACCCAAAAAATGGATTGCTATAGCACACGAAAATCGTCTAAATGGGGGGTATGCGCGCTTCGGGGATCGTTTGACTTCGGAAACAAAGGGTTTTTATTAGTTTTAGATTGGTAGAACAGCATGTAGCCAAACCGGACTGCCATAGCAAGGTCTTTGACGGACGGTTCAAAAAAAAATTTGGCATTTTTACGTCGGAATCTGGATCACCCAAAAAATGGTTTGCTATAGCACACGAAAATCATCGAAATTGGGGTATGCACGCTTTAGGGCTCGTTTGACCTTGAAAATGGGTCGGATTGGCCGTGAGGGCCAACCATATGCGTAGACAAGGTCTTGACGGACGTCCACAAAAAGTATTGGCATTTTTTATGTCGAAATTTGGATCACCCAAAAAATGTCATGCTTATAGCCCACGAAAATTGTCGAAATGGGGGGTATACGTGCTTCGCGGATCATTTGACCTTGAAAATGGGTCGTACTGGCCGTGAAGAACAACCGGCTGTATACCCAAGGTCTTAACGGACGTCCAAAAATTTTTTTGGCATTTTTGACGCCGTAATCCGGATCACCTAAAAAATGATTTGCTATAGCACACGAAAATCGTCTATATGAGGGTTATGCGCGTTTCGGGACTCGTTTGACCTTTAAAATGGGCCAGACTGTCTGTGAGGACCAATTATATGCATAGACAAGGTCATGATGGAAGTCAATTAAATTTTTTGGCATTTCTTAGGTCGGAGTCCGGATCACCCAAAAAATGGTTTGCTATAGCATACGAAAATCGTCGAAATGGGGGTATGCACGCTTTAGGGCTTGTTTGACCTTGAAAGTGGGTCGGATTGGCCGTGAGGGCCAACCGGATGCGTAGACAAGGTCTATTCGGACTTCCACAAAAAATATTGGCATTTTTTATGTCGGAATCTGGATCACCCAAAAATGTCTTGCTATAGCACACGAAAATCGTCTAAATGGGGGGGTATGCGTGCTTCGGGGATCGTTTGACCTTTAAAATGGGTCGTACTGGCCGTGAGGAACAATCGACTGTAAAGCCAAGGTCTTGACGGATGTCCACAAAAATTTTTGGCATTTTTGACGCTAGAATCCGGATTACCTAAAAAATGGTTTGATATAGCACACGAAAATCGTCTAAATGGGGGTTATGCGCGTTTCGGGGCTCGTTTGACCTTTAAAATGGATCAGACAGTCCGTGAGGACCAACTATATGCATAGCCAAGGTTTTGATGGAAGTCAATAAAATTTTTTGGTATTTTTTACGTCGGAGTCTGGATCACCCAAAAAATGGTTTGCTATAGCACACGAAAATCATCTAAATGAGGGGTATGCGCGCTTCGAGGCTCGTTTGACCTTTAAAATAGGTCGTACTGGCCGTGAGGGCCAACGGGATGCATAGACATGCTCTTAACGAACGTCCACAAAAAAAATTTAGCATTTTTGACGTCGAAATCCGGATCACCTACTAAATAGTTCGCTATAGCACACGAAAATCGGCTAAATGGTGGGGTATGCGAGCTTCGGGGCTCGTTTGACCTTGAAAATGGGTCGGACTGGCCGTGAGGGCCAACCGGCTCCCTAGCCAAGGTCTTGTAGGACACCAATAAAAAAAATTTGGCATTTTTGACGTCGGAGTCCGGATCATCCAAAAAATGGTTTGCTATAACACACGAAAATCGTCTAAATGGAGGGTATACGCGCATCGGGGCTCGTTTGACCTTGAATATGGGTCAGAATGGCTGTGAGAGCAAACCGACTGCATAGCCAAGGTCTGGACGGACGTCGACAAAAAATTTTGGAACTTTTGACGTCGGAATCCGGATCACCCAAAAAATGGTTTGCTAGCACACGAAAATCGTCTAAATGATCAAGACAAACATATTATGATTTGATCAATTTTTTTGACTATTTTTATCTACTTTTTTCCTCATAAATATCTAAAAGGAATTCATAAACAATAGGATTTGTGTTACTAATTTCTAATTTCTGTTGAATCACTTAAAGGTTTGATTACAGGCGGTAAAAGACATGTTGCAGCCTCTAATAACGCCAGAAACACTTGGAATTCAACCAATTACGAAATTGATGGAGCAATGTCAGAAAAATAAATTGAAGATAGAGCTTGTTTATAATTGGGAGAAAACAAGAGAAATTGAATATTTTGTTGATGGAAAATTTGATGGGAAGGGAAACTGCTTATAATGCATATGACCAAGTTATCAAAAATTTACGTGAGAAAACTAGTGTTGATGAAATGCAAGTCTGAATTATTGTTTTCTCTGAATATTTCTTATCGACGAATCAAATTTTAATAGCTTGTACTATGGAAAAGGCATGTGCCATGTACTTTTTTTAGTATGAATACAAGTATGAGTGATTAATAGAAATTTAGACAGGTTTTACATGTTCTTTAGTTATGTATGATTGAAGTGCAGACATATATGAAAATGCAAAATTGATTATTATCTAGATAACTTGATGATTAAACTTTGTTCTTAATGATATATGAAATTTATATTTTAAATTTGAGATTTTTTAAAAAGTAGATTTGAGTATTGAAATTTTGAATAACAAACAATTTACATGATTGGAGTTTTAGCAAATTTGCATACATGGAAAAATTTGATACACATAATTAGGGGCGTAGAAAATCGAATCAAATTATAAACGAGTCAAATTGTAAAAAAATAATCGACTAATAGTTCGATTTGACTTGATTTTGGTATTGATTCTTTTTTAAAAAAAATTTGTATCAGGGTTGGTTCGATTAATTAACTAAGAAAATCAAGATTAGATAAACCAATCCGACATTTTTATATATATCATATATGTATTATATATATATATTACTTCATATATTAAGTCTTAATTTCAAGATTCCAATAGTCTTCAATATATTTACTTCCTCTACCATAATTACTGCATTAGCATACATGCTCTTAATTCATGAGCATACATGTATCTGCCAAAATTTAAAATTGAGATACCAAAATTTACTATTTAATTAATTGGTTGTAAACTGATTCCTTAATTAAGAGGAAATGAGAGATTTTCAAAAATACACAGATTAGTAATTCATTTTATTATTTTTAAAATAGGAAATTCATTAATATTAATATATAGATAAAAACATGTGATATTTAGTTATGTAATATGGTTAATTTCAAATTATTAATCTTAAGTTAATAAATTTATTCATTTGGATTGTATCTATTATTCAATATATGGTGATCAACAAACTAACACAATTTCATGAGCTGTGAGACATCGGCTAGTAGCATGTTAGGGATACTATATATATATCTATAAGTAGTTAGAGATATAGATATAAGAAGAGTATATATATATATATATATATATATATTATATATATATATATATATAAATATATATATAAACTATTAATTTCATTGTATTTGTGAGACGTATCTTATTTATGTATATATTTATACATACTAATATTAATTCATAGTAGCTTTATATGTATTAGTATGATTTGATTGTTAGATATCATTGTTAATCCCAAAAACATGTATCGGAATACATTATAGTACGCATAACATATAATTGTGCATCTAAATCATAGTTATATCTAAAGCATGTATCTAGAATACAAAATAAGCATATACCAGTTAATTATTGTATATCTAAATAAGAAATGTAGGTGAACACATGAATTTAGGACAAAATCATGATTGTTAGAGTATCTAGCGTATTGTTAATTCATCGTGTTGTTAAAAATCATGTATTCAAAATTAATGGTGGATACATATATACAATGTTCATATTACCCCATTATAAATATAACTCGAATCTTAATTAAAGATTACTACTTATTCGATATACATATTCTAAGAATTATATTCAAAGCAATATTGGTACCACACAATCCATGACAGTAACCGAAGAAAAGAAAGAAAGTATTAGAAGAAAAACCAGGCAACAACAAACTCTCCACAATACTCCCTTTGATGCTTTTACATTGTAACATAAAATAATCAAATTTAAGATCTGTTTATCTTCCGAAGACAAACAATCAAGATTCACTATGAATTGAAAGTTTATTCTGTAGCAGTTACTTTGATTTGATCTCTTTATAAATGAACAATACAGAATTTTGAATGGTTTAATAAATGTTATAGTCCATAGCTATTACAAACTCTAGAAAAGGTCAAATAAGAATCAAAATTAATATTAATGCTAACTGAAAAATTATTTCAACACTAAAAATGACAATAATGGTGAATATTTGTTTTTAATTTTACATTGATTTGGAAATTTAAAATACATAACCTAATTTTAATTTATCTTTAATGTTTATCTCATAACGAACACTTATTTAAGCATGATTTCATACTTATAAACTACTCCATCCGTTTAAAAAAGAATGTCTATATTTTCTTTTTAGTCTGTTTAAAAAGAAATGACCCTTTCTTTTTGTTATAACACTTCAACTTTATCCCAAGTGGAATCTTTCGACCACAAGATTTTAAAGGGCATTTGTACATTTGACATACTTTAATTAGAACCACAAAGACTAAAAAAAGTATTCTTTATTTTCTTAAACTCCGTTTCCCCCCAAATCAAACTAACGGTTCATAATTTCCTATGTTATTTTCTAAGAAATACCGTCAATAGTTAGATTTTTAATACGACTAAAGAAATATTTGGTACAAATTAATTATATATTTGTATGATTACTTTACTAGAACAAGTAGAAAAAACCGAAGTTGAAAATCAGAATTTTAATTATTTGATTTGATTTATAAATTTAACATTCAATACAAGTAGTTTGATTTTGATATTTAAAATATCACAAAATTACACTTTAAATAAAAAATATCTGAAGTCAAACATGAATTTTCAAACTTAAATCGCGTACTATTGAAGTTCTTTTTGAACTCATATTCATCACCCATTTTCAGTTCTTTGTTTTTTGTTTACTTCCCTGGTTTCTTATTTGTTTGGATTTTCGATTTTGGGCCACTTTTGGGCTTAAAATCATATTAAATTTTTTTTAAAAAATTATATAAATCTCATAATTTTAATATAAAATTATAATCTATCCCACTAAGTTTTTAATTACATCAATTCCTTACAAATTAAGAAAATCAGATCCAATAATTAAAGTTCGGATACATTAATATATAGCTGGATACATTAAATATTGTCTGGGATACATTAAAAACTAGTTTGGATACATAATATGTAGCTCATATATACTAAATACTAGCTCAAATACACTAAAAAATAAGGGATTTTGGAGATTTTTAAAAGTAATACTGGATAATGGAAATAAGTAAAACAAAAGTTGTGTATTTCTGTAATTTGTCCAACATAAAAATTATATTTATATGTTATATCTATAGTTTGCATAATTGTGTCCCATAACAAACTTTAATATGTTCACTATGACTATTAATATGTATATTTTTGCTATACATATACAAAAGAAGAAATTGTATAATATGTTTCGGTATACATATACAAAAGATTAAGTGTATAGTTTGTGTTTGTATAAAGCGAGAAGCTGAGAAAGACAAAAAAAAATCTGGATAGGGGAAAATCTATATTTGTATGGTCATAAGTGTATATAGGACAAAAATGTTTGTATTTGTGTATACAATTTCCTCTCTTTTTATACAAATACAAATGCAATTTATACAGTTGTGTTTGTATAAAGTGAGAGAGGCAAATGAGAATGGTGAGCGTGATCTGGGAGAGGAGAGAAAAGAGAACGACAAGATATGTATATATACAATTTTCTCAACACATAGTATGATAAACCATCAGAATTCCTTTCAAGCTCTTCAATTACATGTTTATCAGCTTTAGAAGTTTCAAAAGTTATATCGTCTATCGCTTCGCCTGAAATTTGGCCTTCATGGTCAACTTCTCCATCTATTTGATCAACATTTTCTCCATTTTCTTCTAATATTTGATCTAAGACAATGACTGAACTCGATATGGCTGACGATTGATTAGAGACTTCAACTTTCCATACATCTTTCTCAATACTTTCTCCATAATGGTCACCATCTACATAGATAGCTCCAGGCACTCCATGTTCAGAATCTATTTCCTTGATTTCTTCTATAGAATCTACCATATCACCACTTGGAACATCCTCAATAATTTCTTGCTTCATGTCGACAACATCAATTTCTTGCGTCTCCAAGTGATCAGATATATTATATTCTAAATCCCCGATTAATTCCTTTCAAGATTGATAAAAATCATGACATCTATTGTCGAGCCTCAGCTACTAAACATTTTCCCCACTCTTTTTCTTCTTCGGCAACTTTTTGAGTCGTATTGCTCTCATTGGCTCGACAATATCTTTTCACATGTCCCACTTCACCACAACGATAACATCTAAGAGACTTCTTACCGTAATAGTTAGAAGGCTCTTCCTTATCTCTAGGTGAGCGTGAACCACCTGAGGATCGAGGGTGTGGCATATTTCATGTTTTTTCTTTAAAGTTTCTCTTGTTGGCTACAAGAGCATCTCTCTTTGCGTCCTTCAAAACCACCCTAGCCAACTGCTTGGCTCGTAATTCTTGTGACGAAAATAAAATTTTAAGTTCCTCCAAGGTTGGTTGTTGAGTCCATCCTTGAATTGACGTCACAAATGGAATATATTCAGGTTTTAACCCATGAATGACTATTCTTCTCATTCGTGCTTCTAGCCTCTTTCAAATTCAACAAAGATATCTCAGAACATAAATTCTTAATCTTCAAAAAATACTCGAAGATAGAAAGATTACCTTGAGTGGTGTTAGCCAATTCATTCTCAGTCAAGCTTCATTCTTCTTGTTGAACTAGCGATCGAGGGTCCTCCATGTCTCGTGAGCTGATTTACACTTTATAATGTGATCAAATAAACCAGAGGAGATTGTCCTCTTCAGAATGAACTCCTCCTTCGCATTAACCTGCTTTCAATTCTTGTGTTGTTATGCTACTGTTTTCCGGCTACGTCAAACAGGAGGACTTGTGTCCAGTCCATCACAACATCTCATATAAATCCTCTCCCACCAGGTATGATCCATACACGTCTTTACATAACTTGCTAATTTGCATTTCAACAACTTCATCCCCTCCATCACAACGAACGCTCTAAAAATTCCTATCGAATATTAAACAGTGAACTACCACTAACCCGCTTGAATAAAATTCACAAGTAAAAAAAAAAAGACTATGGCTCTGATACCATGTAGAGAATAGAAGAAGAAAAGTATAATTCGGGAAAGCTTCTGCTAGACCAGATCGCTAACTATGTGGGGGACTCAAATAAGGAAGAGGAAAGTTAGATTAGAAGGGAATAAGAGTATTTTGAATAAATGAATTTTTTTAGAGAGGCTATTCGGTTTGGTTGATTACAACATGACTATGTGTTGTACACCCCTATTATACTTTATAGGGAAAGCTTATAGAAATTATTTAGAAAGATTTACAACGAAAATCTAGTGACCTTATCTTCTAAATATTACCAATCAGATATTCATTACTTGTATTCTAAGTATCTAATTATCCAGATTTTCTTAAGTATACATAAATCAAAGATATTTATTCTATCAAATTCTAAAAAGTTCTAACAAATTATCTAAGATATTTTTGTACCTCCAAAAAGTCATCTTTATTTTTTACAACATAACGTACATTAAGGTGATAATAAGAGTTATGTGCTATATATCTTCTAATCTTTTACCTTTAATGATTTTAGTTGATAATTTTAATGACTTGAATGATCATTCAAATAATTAACGGGGAAATAGTTAAATGACTCCCATTTCTTGATCGAACTTTAAACTATACATTTCAACTTTACAGAGTTCTACTACCTTTGGGAAAATGGAACATTGGAAACAGTATTAATTCATAAGTACTTACTAGGTGAAAGTGAGTAATTTTATTGTCGTTACATTAGTGGAGGGGCTCTAAAACACATAGTAAGATTTTATTGTTACTGTATAGACGATGTTAGAGAGAGATGTAGAGAGAAGAGAAGAGAGATAGATTAGAGGAGAGAGAGATATATATATAGAGGAGAGATATATATAACTATATAATAGTATATAGATAATATCGATTAGTAGATATTATATAGATATAGAGAATGTTAAGTTAGGATTTTTTTCTGATTTATTTCGTTCTTCTTCCAGTAAGCAAGGATAAATCGAATATCGCTACAAACTATTTCGAATTTTTTCTTGATTCTTGAATTTTAATTCTTCAATTTGTGTGTGCATGAAATTGGGAAATTTTGATAGTAAACTCTTTATTAGTAGTATTAGAGTTGATACTAATTATTTTACACGCCAAACCACAAGATCTATTAAATTGGCAAATTCTTATCTTGAATTTTCGATGCTCCAATTGGACGATTTTAATCCAAACCTAGAAAGAAGTTTGGATCGTCAATGAAATTCATATGTAGTTTTGGAAATGAAAATTACTCAAATATCATTCAAATTATGGATGAATGAAACATATAAGTATCAAAAATCCACAAACCCTTTCCTCTTGAAAAAGGGGCCCTCCTTACCTCTCCTGCGCACAGCCACCCCAGGTGTTATAGTCGATGGTGAAGACTTGAAACGCATCGTCAACTCTTTATAAACTCATTTTTTTTGGTATGTCAAATATGTGGTACTAGGAAAAGAGTTTGATATACTCCTCAATTTTGTCATTTAGAATTAGGGGTGTACAAAATCGAACCGAAAATAAGCCGCAAATTAAAAAAAAAATCGATTAGTGATTTGATTTTACTTGGTTTTTGTTGGAAAAAATACGTGACTATATTTGGGTTGGTTTGGTTTCAACTAACAAAAATCAAACCGAGGTCAAACCAACCCAACATTACTATACGTTACTTTAAAATTATTTTATGCATAAAAATATTTCCTTGATATAATTTAAAATATGGCTTATTACATTTCATAGTTTATCTTTAACTAAATAAAATAACTTAATTTATTAGATTGGTTTGCATTTTATAAAATTTATTAAAAGATCAAACTATGAAATTAGTATAAAAAATATTTAAAATTATATCAAAGTAAATATTTTTAATGCATAAAATAATTTTAAAGTAACATATATAATGTCAGGTTGGTTTGGTCTCGGGTTGATTTTTCTTTTAGTTAAAACCAAACCAACTCAAATATAGTTTGATTTTTTTTCCCAATGCCAAACCAAGTCAAACCAAATCACTAGTCGAGTTTTTTTTTTCGGGATTGACTCGATTTTCGATTTAATTCGATTTTGTACACCCTAGTCTATGTTGTAAAGAACTTAATATGACCAGTAATTGGAATAAACTAATTGTGAAAATTTTACATTGCCTTGGTTAAGACTGAGGTAGATCGGTCTATTCAGGTGGAGATTTTATGGTATACGTTGTTTGGGGATGATATAATATTTAACAAATGAGATATGAACAAAATTAATGTCAAGTTGGAGGTATGGAGACATACTCACGAATCCAAAGATTCAAGTCGAACAAGACCAAATTAAAATGGATATTAGGAGTGCAAATTCAATATTGTGTTGGATGAAGCAGACGGAGGTTTGACACATATGCTATTCTCATGAGAGAAAGTTTTAAGTATCTTGGGCCCATATTAATTTACGAAAGTGGTGACATCGATGATGATGTCACAAGTCGCATTGGGGATGACATAGATGAAATGGAGGCTTGTCTCTGGTGTCTTGTGTTACAATATAGTACTACCTAAACTTAAAGGTAAGTTCTACAGAGTGATTGTTAGAATGCCCTTGTTCTATGGAGTGGAGTGCTCACCAATCAATAACTCACATGTTTAGAAAATATGTTACAAAGATGAGAATGTTAAGATGTATGTGTGGGCATAATAGGAACAACAAGATTAGGAATGAGGTTATCTGGGAGAAAGTGGGGGTTGCCTAGTATGTGGCAGTCAAGATGAGGGAAGCAAGATTGAGATGGTTACGTTTGACATGTGAGGAGGAGGTGCACAGATGCCCTAGAAAGGTGTAAGAGACTAGTTGTAGAAGGTATGCAGAGGGGGAGAGGTATGTCAAAAAATTATTAAAAGGTGATTAGAGAGGACATGACGCAACTTCATATTACCAAGGACATGACTCTGATAGGAGTCATCGCGTATTATCAAAGAAAGTTAGTAGGAATAGATTGTTCTCTTGTCTTGTTTTTGTTATCTATCCCCATATAATGTTAGTGTATTGTGGTTTGATTATTATTCTATCTTCTTGTTGGTATTTTTTTTTTATAGGTCCTGCTTTTCGTACTAACTGCTAGACTTTCTTTATTGTTTTGTGGTTTACTTGGTTTGATTCATTTCAGTACGGATTTTTAAGTTTTAGAGATTAACTTATCTATTTTCTTCACCTAAAGTTTGTGAAGTGATAAGTTTGGATAAATCTATTATTTAATTTATTAAATTAGATTTCATCGAATATATATTGTTGTCGTTATTATTGTCATCGTCGTTGTGTATAGAAATTTTAAAAAATTAGCTTGCACACTGGATTGAACGCATTAAGTAAAATGCCAACTTTCCAACCAATGGTCCCTTGAATTCATGATTTTATATGTATTATCATTCATCCAGCTATTGATGATTGGCTAGTACAATAATTTAATTTTGGTTAACCAATTACATTTATGAAAAAGTATTGTAGCTCAAGATTGAAAAGTTGTACTTTTTGTACTATAGGTTCAATAATGGACCAAACTTCCCCTTTGGGCTATAATTTTTTTTTTCTTCTCTTCCATTTTCATGGACAAAATCAGTATCAATTCTTTTTCAGCCTAATCATAAGACAGGACATATCATATGAGCCATTTGTTTATTTATTCCATGATTTATGGTGTGCTGGATACAATAGAAATTGTTTATTTTTTTCGCTAAAAATGCTTTTTAATTTTTCAAGCTTTAGTAAATAAGAATATCGTACGAAAAATATTTATATATAATTTAGCATAAAAATAATATAAAGGGTGAATAAAGTGGGAGGGGGTCTGGTTGTGATGGTCACGAGGTTAAATGGATGAGAGAAACTAATAAACCTTAAATATTAGCTGAAACTTTTTATTTAATTTTCTCCAGAAAATTATTTTTCTTATGTTGTAGGGGAACTGTTTAACCAAACTATAGAATACGAAAATTGGAGATAATTTCAAAAAATATTTCCTCTACCACGAGACATTCTGAACTTAATCTATTCTAATATATATATAATAGACGATATATATATATAGTATATCCGATATATATATATATATATATATAATATATATAAATTGTTCTTTGAATTCAAGCATAAATAGTTGAATATTCGTGTTGCCTATAACTCAAAGAAAAAGAAATAAAATTATACTATAAGAGGTTATCTTCGTAATGGAGAAAAGCAATGAAGAAGATATGGAGGTGTAAGATTACAACAATATTAGCCATAAAGGTGAAGGTTATTTTTATAATGGAGAAAGTAATGAAGATAATTAGTGAGCGTAGATTCTTAGAGTAGTAGATATTTACACTATAATATTTTATAATACTCCCCATTGGATGTTCATAGATAATGTTTCTCGTTAAAAATTTTAAAGAAAAATTCAATAAAAAAAGTTTCAGTGAAGGAAAAAGAGGACACGTATTTTTAATACTCATTATTTTTGCCTCATTAAACTTTGTCAGGAAATTCAGTGGGACAAAATTAAAAAAAAATAAAATATTACAATGTGTATTATACTCTTGATGATTAAAAGATCATTCAATTTCTTGTGATGATGTCAAATCCTATATTTTAGCTTCTATTTGATATTAGTAGTGATTTCATGATCAATTTATTCATGAAGATGTTGCATCGTTGAACTCATTCGGATATATCATTTTTTTGATTATATAAATGTGATGATGCTTTGAGTTTAACCGAATACACTTTAAAAATCATTCTATTTATGCCCTTGTTGTTGTAAGTATAGTACTCATTGAACTTGTTTATAGCAATAATTATGTTTGGACACCTTCTGTAAACGACCGGTTTAGTTAGTCGTTTCGAGCAACAGATTTTATTTCTGGAAAATGGCAGAGGGTGGGGACGGTTTTTCTTCGGGTGACGGAGGCACGACGACCGTCAAGGGCACGAGGACACGTCGTGGGGAGGGTGTCGTTTCCAAAACACGGAGAAAAGGGATGGAGCGCACAAAGTGGGCAAATCTCTGTGCGGGCAAGTAGAATCAAGGATCACAGTTGTGAACTAGCTGGAGAGCTGGAGAGACCGTGGCTGTGGGGGGGGTGGGGTGCTACCACCGATGCAGTGCGACCCGCCAGTGGTGATAAGCCGCGACGCGTGCGGCCCCTGCTCGTTTGGCTTAGGTAACGGGCGCCAGCTAGGCCGGGGGGCTTCGGCTTTGCGATGTCGCGAGCCGGGAGCCGGATGGAGATGCAGGGAGCCCACCGACGCCTTGGGCCCCGGTGGAATGCTGGCTTCGCGCGTCGGAGCGCAGAGTGGAGCGAGGGCGGAGTGCGGGACCCGGTCTCGGGAAGGGGGGCAAGCGGGCTGGAGGCCAGGTGGTGGTGGGGAGGGAAATGGGTAGATGCGGTGGTAGGCCACCGGACCGAGTCGGGCCTCGTGGTACGACTGGGGGGGGAGATGGTGGGGGGGGCGAGAGGGGGCGCGGAAGGGGGGAAAGCGGGTGCAAGACGTCCGCTCGAGCGCGGAGCAGGTGGGGTACAGCGGGGTGGGGGGGGCTGGGTGGGTCCGAGTCCGAGGTAGAGCGGGTGGGTGGGTTCGGGTGCGAGGCGGGCCGGGACGGGGCGTCGGTATGATGGAGGTGGACTGGCGGGGAGGGCTGGGGGTCAGGATCGCCGGGGGAACGGTGCGGTGGGAGGGCCTGGGGCGCGTTTGTGGGGGTGGTTACTAAGAAATAAACAAACCCGGAGGGGTGCTCGCGGGCGCGGCCCACACGCGGTGGGGGGTTTACGACGGGGTTCGGGGGCGCTGGTGCTCGAGGTGGGGGGCGGGGGGGGTGGTGGCAGTAGTCGGATGAGGGGGGGCCACTGGTCCGGGTGACAAGGGCGGTGGCCAAGGTGCGGTAGGGCATGCGCCTGCGCCGGGATCGCAGCGCTGACATGCTGACGGGTGGAGTGCGTCGGGGAGTGCACCCCGGCGGACTGAACAGGCCCGTGGAATGGAAGGGGGTGGGGGGTGAGATGTAGACGCGCGCGGGCGGAGAGGTGGGACGGGCGGGGGTTTCATCGGGAGCTGCCGTATCTCGCCCCTTGCACGCGCGGTACGAGGCTCGGGGCCGGGCTGGCGGTGGGAAGAGGGAGGGAACGTCGCGGGCGGCGGGAACCTGGCGGGGGGGGTCCGTGCGAGGCTGTGGGGGAGGCGAGAAGGGGGGACGGGTAGAGGTCGAGTGGGTGGTGGGGGGGAAGTGGACGGGGGGAGGGGAGCTATGGGGTCGGGGTGCGACCGAATCCAGTGCCGGGCCGTGGGGGAGGTGGGTCGGAGCGGACCTCGGGTCGGGGGGGGACGTTACGGTTGGCCGGTACTTGCAAGTGGCGGACTGGCTGGACCGGGGTGGGTTTATTGGGGCGCGCGGGGGGACTTAGGGCGGGAAGTGATGGCGCAGTGGGATTTAGGGGACCTGCCTGGGATGGGCGATGGCCAGCGCGAGCAGGGCGACTGGGGCCGGCCGCAGACAGGGAGAGGTGAAGCGTGGTGAGCGTCGCGAGAGGGGGGCTAGAGGGTAGGGGGCTCCCCAAGGGCGCGGTGGCTGAACGGAGGAGCGCGCAAGACCGCTCACCATCCGAAGGCCAGGATTGACCTTGCGTTGGCATGCGGGCCTACGAGCCCCGTCGTAAGTCTGTGCGCGCGGCTTACAGCGCCCAGCCGCGTAGCGGGTTGGCCTGTGGCGCTCACAGGGCGGGCTGGGCGTACGTCGCGAGGACTCCAGGGTTGGGGCCGGAGCGGGGCGTAAGGGGGGCCGGCGGTCCTGGCGGGCGCCACCGGGGGCGTTTGCTCTGCTCGCACCGGGTGCCGGGCCTGATGGGTGGCGGGCGCCGTGCGTGAGAGGAAGTGGGGTTGGGCTGAGGGGGGCGGCGAGACCTAGAAGATCCCGGGCGGGCTCCCGGGGCGGCCACGTCTGGCGCGACGAGGTGTGTGATGGGTTGCCGTGCCGGGCCCTGGGCGTAGCTGATTTCAGCCGGAGAGGGAGGTGCGAGTGTCACCAAGGGGAGTGCCGGCGGCGCGGGGGCAACACGTACGACGGTGCGGCAGCGCGGGGGGGACCTCCCGGTCGCCCGGGGCGAACGGGGCCTTGGTTAGAGGTGGCAGGAGGCTCATGGCACCCGGGGGTGGAAGACTGCGTGGCCGGAGCCGGCTTCGGTCTGAGGGGCTGGCCGGACTGTTCCAGCAGCGCCCCGGGGGTGGGACGGCCGTAACCCGGCGGGTAGGGCGAGACTGGGGCGCGTCGCGGTTTGGGCTGCTGGGGGGTGGCTGTATCGAGTGCCCCCGGCAGCGCGCGGAAGCAGAGTTAAAGCTCTGGCGGCGACGTAGGGGATGAGCGGACTAAGTGGAGGCCGGGGTACCGGTACCGGGCAGGGAAATGTGGAGCGGGCGCCGCCGTATGTGTAGCGCGGTACGAACGTCTCCCGCGGCTGCCAGGTAACTCCCTTACGAGTCTCTTATGATAGACCAGGACATCGGGCTAGTTGGCGGCGCGGGGTCTGGTGTTGAGCGCCTGTCCGCTGGGTTGGAGCGTAGTGGGCGGGGGGGGAGGGGAGGTGGCGGTGAGCGGGAGGGGGAGAGGGAGAGGAGGAGGGAGGGGGTGGGCGGCCGTGGCGGGGGAGTGAGGCATTGATTGGGGTTGTGGCAGTGAAGGAGGGGCTCTCGAATCGGGAACTACAGATAAGGGGAGAGGTTTACAAGGGGGCGCGGGCGTCCGTGGCGGCGCCGAGGATGTGAGTTGGTCGTCACGGGTGCGCGTGTTGGGAGGGGGTTGGGCCCGCATTGCACTACGAGGTCTGCGGTCAACTCCGTGACATGGTGCCTAGCGGACGCGACCCGGGCCGTTAGGTAAGGGGTCAGAACAGCCGGAGCGGAAGCAAATAGGATGCCCGGCGCACGCGGAAGGCCGTCGGAAGGGAGGGGGACTGCGAGGAGGTGCCCACTTAGATCGGGCGGGAGCCGGACGGATCCCCAGGGGGGAATCGGCTCCCAGGCGACCAGAAAGGCTTGGGCTTCGGGACGGGCTGGCGAGACGGTGCAAGCGACGGGCCATTGTCCAGAAGCGGGGTGGGGGTGTGCGGTCGAGTAAGGGATGCGAGGGGGTGAGCGTGTCGCCGCAGGGAGCAGGGTTAGGGAACGGGGGTGCAGATGCGGGGGGGTGGGGGGCGGCCGGGTTGGGTGGGCCGGGAAGACAGGGCGGCCGGTACAGTCGGCTGGGCCATGCGGGAAAACGACAGGCGATGTTTGGAAGGGGGGGGGGCGGTGTACTGGGGGGGCGGGCGGCGGGGAGTCGCGCCTTTCGTGGCCCCGGGCTGTGGGCGCGAGGCCGCGATTCCGGGGCGAGGGTGCACGAGTGCGGTGGGCCGGCTCGGCGTGGAGCAGGCCGGTGAGGGGTCGGGCGCGGGCGTGGGGAGGGGCCGGGGCGGGGCGGAGGGTGTGGGGGAGGCGTGGGTGGCTGGGGAGTGTGACGAAGGCGGGGCGGGTGAGGGGGGACGGCCTTGAGAGTTGGGGGGCGGGGCTGGGCGACGGGGACAGGAAGGCGGGGAGAGAAGCGTGTGGTTTGAAGGCAGGGAAGCGCGGTGGCCGCGGGGGCATTGACGGGCAAAGCAGCGGCCGGGCTAGCAGGGTGGGGAGGCGTAGGGGAGAGGGAGTGGTGGGAGGGGGTTTTGCAGAGGGGGAGGCTGGAGGGGGGCGTGGGGCTAGCGACGATGGGAGGGGGGTTCCGGGAGGATGTGGATGGCGGGGGGGTTGGGCGGGGGGGGAGGTGGGGGAGGGTGTGGGGGGGCGGGTGGCGTGTGGGCGAGGGGGGGAGGGGGGGGCGGGGGGCGCAGTGTAGCGGCGACGGGGCGGGAGGAGGGAGGGAGGTGGTGGGGTGGAAGGGGGTTGGCCGTTCGGGGGGGAGGATGGGGGGGGGGGGAGAGGGGGGAGGGGCGGGTGGGCGGGGGGGCGGGATGGGGATGGGCGGGGGGTGGGGGGGGTCGAGGGGGTTGTGGGGAGGGGAGGGTGGAGGAGATGGCGCGTGGCGATGGGGGCGGTGGTGAGGGGTGGAGGGGGACCGGGGTTTGGGGTCGGGTGGGTTTACTGTGAGGGGGGCTGTGGAGGGCGGTGGTGGGGGCGTGGGGGGGGTGGGGTGCTGTGTCGGGAGGGAGGAGGGGGCGGGGGGGGTGCGGGGGGGGGGGTGGTGGGAGGCGGCTAGTGGTGTGGGGGGCGGCGGTGTGGGGGGGGGGCGGTGGGGAGGCGGCGGCCCCTCTGGGGGGGGGGCAGACTGCTCGGGGGGTATCCGGGGTGGCAGAGCGGGTGGGCGGTGGGGGGTGGGGGGGAGGGGGGGGGGGGGGTGGTGGGGCGCGGGGGGTTGAGGGTGGGGGAGGGGGGGGGGGGGGGGGGGGGGGGCTGACGGTGAGCTGGGGTGGAGTTGCGGTCGGCGCGGGGGGTGCGAGGGGGGGCGGTGGGTGGAGGGGGGGGGGGGGGGGGGGGGGGGATGGTCGGGTTGCGGGGGGGTGCGTGGCGCTGGGGGGACGGTGTGTCAGGAGGGGTCTGGAGGGGGGCGGTGGGGTGGGCGGGATGGGTGCGGGGGCGGGGGGGGAGAGGGGGGGGGGGGCTGAGGGGTGGGGCGGGGGGGGGGGGGGGGGCGCGCGTGGGGACGGGGGTGTGTTGCGGGGTGGGGTGGGGGGGGGTGTAGGGGGGGCGGGGTGGGGTCAGTGGGGGGAGGGCGGGGGGGGGGGCGGGGGGGGGGGGCGGGCGGGGGCGAGGGGGGAAGGGGGGGGGGGGGGGTGTGGGTGTGCGGGTAGGGGTGTGGGGGGGGGGGGGTGCGGGGGAGGGGGGGTGGGGGGGGGGGCTGGGGGTGGGGGGGGGGGGCGTTGGGGGGGTGGGGGGGGAGGCGGGGGGGGGAGGGGGGTGGGGTGTGGGGGACGGGAGGGCGGGGAGGAGGGGGGTGTGGTTGGGTGGGGGTGGGTTTGGGGAGGGGGTGTGGGGTGGGGGTGCGGGGGGGGGGGTGGGGGCGGTTGGGGGGGGGGTGGGGGGGGGGGTAATCTTGAACGTCGTGACGAATGGAGGACGGACCGTCGCAGGCTCGCCGGCCGTCACAGGCCATCCACTTAAAAACAAGTCTCTGGACCTTGTGAAGTGACAGCAGGGCGGACCGTCGCAGGCGCGACCGGCCCGGTCACGGGCTACGCAATCCCAGTTGGCTCGGAATTCTGTACACGTTTTAAGGGACGTTTTTGACTATTCTGCTTTATTATAAAGTTAGAGGGTTAATGTTAATAAGTCTAATTACTTGGGGGTTTTTAAGAGGTAACCTTAAGTTAATTTGAGTAGTTATTTATTCTCCATCTTTCATTCTTAATTACAACTTCATTAGGGTGTAAAGAAAGGGGTTTGAATAAGAAAAATAGAAAGAACAGCAAGAGGAGAGAGAATACGAATCAAAGAAGGAACGAAGAGGACAACAAGGAATTGAGGGAATCTGTGCTTGATCACGATTCCTCGGTTTGGAGGTAGGTTTATGGTTTCTTTTACACTACCGGAGATTAAAATCGTAATAGCGAAGATAGGTGTTGAGTAGTTATATTAAGTATTCTATATGCTTAATGGACGTGTATGCATGATGTGATCTTATTATATATATGCATGATTGTGATAAAAATAAGCATGATGAAGCTATTGAATCTTAAATCTTGAAGAAACCCTAATTCACTGTTAATGATGATGCCGTGGTGTAAAAGGAAGCTGATAAATTATATAATGAGATTGATGATGCCTTGGTATTAACAAGAAGGCTTGATGAATTAGGGATCGAGTGTCACGTTCCGACCCAAGGTAGTATATGGATCGGGTGCAACGTTCCGGGTACAAGGATACTAGAAATATGCAGGATGGAGTTGTACGTTCCGACACCAGGATAGAATATGCGGATCGGAGGTGTCACGTTCCGCCACAGGAAGAATGCAGGAGCGGAGTGTCACGTAACGACACGAGAGTGAATAATATTATGAATCTTTAAAGATACTAATATACTCAATCTAAGAACTGTTTCACAAACGAGTATGATGAGGAGGCGTGAGTCCTCATTGATGTGCTTGGTGTTGTAACCCAAGGATTATGTTAATTGTAAATGCTGCATGCTAAGGATTAGTTGATTTATTGAGTTACTGATATATACTTGTTTCTTATTTTGAGTTTGGCGAATGAACCGATCCGTACTTGTGGTGTAATGACCCCTAATTTTATGTTTTCTTTGTTTATTTGTTGGAGTGCAGCAAAACGTGCCGTCAGACTTCGACTCAACAGTAGTTCAAGCAGTCTTCGTCAACCGGATCTCAGGGTGAGCTAATGCTTCTAGCTGGGGACTGGATCTCCCTTCCTCATTCTTGATTGCCTTGAGTTTCGGCAAAGCTAGCTTTTATTTATTGTAGATTCCTAGAATACTCATTAGTTTAGTAGTTTGATCATAGATGTTCGGTGGTGATGACTTCCAGATTTTGGGGAGTGGGAATTAAATAGAAGTTGAATTTTAAAGTTATTGAATCTTTTATATATGAGTTTAAGGTCTTCCGCATTACTTATGGTCGCGATGATTAAATGAAAATGAAACGGTTTAGATTGGTTGGTTCGACTCACATAGGAGGGGTAAATGTGGGTGCAGTTCGCGGGCCTCGTGTTTGGGTCGTGACACAACTTGGTATCAGAGATTAAGTTCGTTGTCTCCATCACACAAGAACAGGTTCTAGGTAGAGTCTTAAAGAACGGTTAGGGGAGACCCGCCTTTACTTTTTCGTTGAGAGGATTATAAGATTAGGAAAATTCCATTTTTCTTTACTTTCTTTCGTGCTATTACTTGATCCCCAATTGGTATCTACGGTGATACACATGTGGTTATATGAACATCTTAAATCTATTCTCGCAGATCGGTTAGAACTAGAGCAGAACGGATTTTACGGCCAAATCAACATAAGAAAGACAAGGATGCATCTGAGCCAACCACTGGGGCTTGTAGCTCGAAGTGGCAACAGGGGCAAAGGCCGCGGTAGAGGTCGTGGTAGAGGACGTCCCTCTAGAGGGAGAGGGCAACAGCACTAGCCCATCTGGTGATAGGGCGGGGACTCCTCCACCGACTGAGAAGTAGTAAGAGACGGGCGAGGATGGGGAGAGGCACAAGTACAGAATGAGGAAAAGGACACCCCAACCTACCCCAGAGATGATCAACAAGGGGTTTTATCGATTATCTGAGTGGTTGTCGGAGCAGGGTAAGCTACACCAGTGTTTTCTGCACCCAACACCTCCAGTTTCAGAGTTACAACATGAAGCCACTAGGTCTCGTTATGGATGCCCTCACGGACATAGGCACGTTTCACGTCTGCTATGGGCCTCTAATGACGAATGATCAGCATGAAATTTTTAGTAAGTTCTTGAAATTGAAACCTCCAGTCTTCAAGGGCGCCAGAATCTGAGGATGCTTACGATTTTCTGGTTGACTGTCACGGAGCTACTACAACCAAGATGGGTTATAGTAGAAAAGGTTGGTGACTTGAGTTCGTGAGTTATCAGTTTCAAGTGAACGCCAAAAATTGTTGGGGGTGGCCAGGGTCACATGTGAATGTCAACTAACGAGGCACCACCTATGATTGGGCTCATTCTCTAGTTTGTTTATGAAACGTATTATCACCCGTACTTGAGGATAGGAAAAGGGGCTGAGTTCTTGAGCTTAGAGCAAGGTAGTAGGATGCCGGTCAATGCATATGAGGCAAGTTTCGGCACTATCCAGATTATGCCACCCAAAACTATGTTTCAGTACCACAAGAGCGGATTCGCCGTTTTGTGAAGGGGTTGAGATCAGAGTTGCGAATTTCAGCCTACAGGTAGCTAGCGGCTACGGTTAAAAACCTCCAAGATGGTAGATTTCGTAGTAGAGGTTGATGATGGGAAGGAGTGAAGCCAGATGAAATTCACCACGGAAGACGTCGACAAAAGAGTTCGAAAGGGAGGTTTGAGTTAATGTTCTTACTCTAAGACAGGGTTCGGAGGTTACTCAGTTCGACCCATTCAGTCTTCACTACAGACTGTGTTGGGGGTCCACCTCAGACCGGTCAAATTTCTCTGAGAGACCCATGCGTGAATCTCGAGAGTGTTATGGGTGTGGGAAGACGGCATATCAAGAGGTATTGTCCAAAACAGAGCGATAGACCACCAACAGGTAGAGTAGACGGGGTCTGGCAGAGGCCGTTATTCCGGAGGACGAGGTGCTCGAGGGTTAATGGTGGGTCACCAAAAAATGGCCGGGTGGATGGGCAAACTGGAGCCACTACATTCACAACATGGTAGGCGGCACGGAACAAAAACGAAAGGCCCCATTGTTTATGTTTTCCCTGGAGATCAGAGGCGGACCCATCTGATGTAGTGTCATCACAGGTAATCTTCTGGTTTGTGATTCGCATGCTTCGGATGTTGATCTGGATCACATTTTTTATGTATCTTCCTAATGGCTTAATGGTCTAAATTTACATCGTGACATTACTTGATACGCCTATTCGTGTTTCTACTCCAGTGGGTCTGAGTCGGTGGTTAGTGAAAGGTATATAGGTCTTGTTTGGAAACTTTGTGGGGAGTAAACTTATGTAGATTTGGTTATTTAGAGATGGTGTTTATTGTGATCTGGGTATGGACTTGGCTTTCTCCGCCAATTTGCGATTTGGGATGTAATGCGTTAAAAGGTGAGTTAGCAAGCTGGGACAGCCATCCGTTAGTGTGGGAAGCGGTGGGACTACAATTCCAATCCGGTGCGTATTCATCTCCTTTCTTCGTGCTAAGCAATGGTTTAAGGGTGTTTAGCTTTCTTGGCACCATTCTCAAGGATGCATACCAAGTAACTTCGATTGAGTTGTTTCGGGGGCCCGTGAGTTTCTTCGATGTTGTTCCCTGAGATCTTCGGGTATGCCCTAGATAGGGGATATGACTTATGGGTATCTGTCTGGAACCGGTACCGCCCATTTTCTATACACCCTTATGAGAATGGCTCCCGCTGGAGTTAAGAGAGTTAAAGCCACAACTTACAAGACGTTGTTCGAGCAAAGGTCACGGACAAAGGCTTATTAGCCCACGTGGCAATCTCCTTGGGGTGCTCCGGCTTGTTCGTAAAGAAGGAAAGATGGGAGTTTTCGGATGGCATAGACTACGGCAGTTAGACAAGGTGACAATAAAGAACAAGTATCCTCCTTCCTGCATGATGACTTGTTCGATAAGTGTACAAGGTGATTGAGGTCTCTCTAAGATGATTTGAGGATTCCGGTTATCTCAATTGAAAATACGAGCAACGGATGTGCCAAAGACTGCTTTGAGAACAGGTACTGGCTTCGAATTTGTAGTGATGTCTTTTGGTTTACTAATGCCACTGCTGCAGTTCATGAGTTTGAGTGAATGGGATTTTTAAAGCCATATTTGGAATTCTCTTTGTGATCGTATTTATTGATGATATACTGATTACTCCTAAAGTAAGAAGAACATGAGGACCATTGAGAAGGTTGGATTGGTAAATCGTTGAGGGAGGAAAAAGTGGTATGACAAGTTCTCTAAGTGTGAGTTTTGGCTAGAGGCAGTGTCCGCTTGGGGCACGAATGGTTTCTAAGGATGGAGTGATGGTGGATCCGTCTAAGATAGAAGTAGTGAAGAAATTGGGTAAGACCTACTAATGTGTCGAAATAAGGAGCATTTGATGGGGTTAGCTAGCTATACCCGCCGATTTTGTCAAGGGATCTCTTTCTATTGCTTCCCAATGACGAACTTGACTAAGCCCAAAAATTCCATTGTATGGTCGGATGAGTGTGAGGAAAGCTTTCAGAAGCTAAGACTCTGTTGACTCCTGCACCAATTCCTCACCTTGCCACGTGGACGGCAAGAACTTCATTGTGTATTGGGATGCATCTTATTAGGATTTGGGTTTGCCGTGCTAATGCAAGAGAAAAATGTGATTGCTTATGCTTCAAGACAATTTTAAAGGTGTATGAAGCTAAACTATCCGACCACCTGATTTAGAGGGGGCTGCAGTGGTGTTTGACATTAAAGCAAATGAAGGACACTATTTATAGGGGGTTAAGTGTAGAGGTCTATACGGCTCATGTAGTCTACCGTATTCTTCCTCAGAGAATTTGAATTTGAGACAGAGGAGATGGAGGGAACTACTGAAGGACTGACATCCACTTATGTTATGTATTCATACGGGGAAGGCGACTGTTGTGTGTAGCGGGGCTTTAAGTAGAAAGGCGGGAAGCATGGGAGTCTAGCTCCTTGCAAGCTTCTAGACGCCAATTGGTAGGGAGTTCAGACTCTGGCTAAGACCTTATGAGATTAGAAGTAAATGAGAAGGGAGGATTTTAGCTTGTGTTGGAGCAAGATCTTCCATCCTTGATAAGCTTAAGGGAAAGCAGTTTAATGATGAAAAATTGATCGATCCGAGGATAAACGTGTTGCAAGGAGAGGCTAAGAAGACCCCGAACGAAAAGTCGATTGAGAAGTGTTTTGAGATTAAGGGAAGGGTATGTGTACCTCGCGTCGCTGATTTGATCAACACTATTCTGACAGAGCTCATAGTTCAAGGTATCGATACATCCGGGTGCAACCAAGATGTACGGACCGTAAAGCAACACTTTGGCGTGGCGAAGAATGAAGCGTGTGATTATGTGGATTTATTGCCAAATGTCCAAATTGTCAACCAAGTAAAGTTGATGTGAAAACAGAGGCGGAGGAACACTTCAGAGACTGCCCATTCGGAATGGGAAATGGAGAGCAATCGACAATGGACTCTCGTGTTGGTCTTCCAAAGATATTGGGGCAAGTATGACTCTATTATGGGATTGTTGATAGGTTAATAAGTCTGCTCATTTCATTCCGGTTTCAAGGTGACTTACATGCAGAGAAGTTGAGCAGTTAGCCAAACTTTACATCTAAAGAAGTTGTTCGATTGCACGGAGTTCTCCAATATCCATCATATCAGATAGAGCGTACGCAGTTTAATTTAGGTTTTGGAAACATTGCCATGCAGAAGTTGGGACAGGTTGGACCTAGTACCGCTTCCATAATCAGACGATGGTCAGTCTGAGCGAACGATTCAAGTGTTGGAGGATAGGCTTCGTGCTTTGTGTCATGTCTGATAGAATTCGGTGGCCATTGGATAGCTTCTTACCTTAGCGGAGTTTTCATTACAATAAAGCTATCACAAGCACCTAATATTGCTCCTTTGAAGCATTGTATGAGTAGGAGATGTAAGGTCTCCCATTGGTTGGGTGATGGCATCGAAGTAGACCTTGGGGGTACTGATCTTTTGAGAGATGCGATAGGAGAAAGTGAAGTCATTCAAGAAAAGCTTTCTAACGGCGCCAAAAGGTAGACCAAAAAGGAATATGCAGATCGCAAAGGTTAGAGACTTAGAGTGCATGGGGGGAAAACAAGTCTGTTGAAAGTTCACCAATGAAAGGGGTGATGCTGGTTTGGTAAAGAGGCAATCTAAGCCCAAGATACATTGGTCATTCGAAGTACTTAACGAGTAGGGGACAGGGTGGCTGCTGAGTTAGCCTGCCTCAGGGTTGTTCCGGAGTAATCCGGCTGTTTCATGTGAGTCGAGGTTGAAAAAGATACCATGGGGATGGAAAATTAGCAGTTGCGGATTCAGTGTTGCTTGATGAGGAATGTTGTCTTATGGGAGAACTGGTCTATTTTAGATAGAGAAGTTCGCAAAGTTGGAGGTCAAGAGGATTGCACTCCAGCAGTGCATGGAAGATCGGAAGGTTGAAGAACGCCACTTGGAGACGGAGGCAGATAGGCGAGAAAGATTTACAACATCTGAGTACAAGATTCAGGTATTCTTTTCTCCCTTGTTTTCCTTCTTTTGATCGTTCGGGGCCGGAACGATGGGTACAATGGTTATTCTATTTGTAACGACCTGTTTATCGTTTGAGCAACAGAATTTTATTCTGTGAAAACTGGCAGAGGTGACGGAGGACACGACGGACCGTCAAGGGCACGACGGACGTGTGGAGGGTCGTGTGTTTCAAAAACCACTTAGAAAATCGAAATTGGGTACTGAAAATCGACTCTCGAAAGTCGTGACGGAATGGCAGGAAGGACCATAGAAGGATCGACGGCCCGTCAAAGGCCATCACTTAAAAAACAAGTCTCTGGACTTGTGACGGACAAGAGGACGGACGTCGCAAGGCGCGCGCCCGTAGGGTACGCAATCCCAGTGCGGTCGGGAATTCTTTACCGTTTTTTTTTGTAAGGACGTTTTTGGACTATTCATGCTTTAATTATAAAGCTTAGAGGGTTAATGGAATAAGTCTAATTAATGGGGGGTGTTAAAAGAGGAACCTTAAGTCATTAGTAGGTTATATTTCCATCTTTCATTCTTATTACATACTTAATTAGGGTTAAAAGAAAGAGGGTTTGAAATTTGAATAAGAAAAGAGAAAGAAACAGGCAAGAGGAGAGAGAGAATGATCAAAGAAAGGAAACGAAGAGGACAACAGAAATGAGGAATTTGCTTGCTTGATCACGATTCCTAGGTGGAGGTAGGTTATGGTTCTTTTACCACTACCCGTAGTAAACTCTATAGCGAATGATATGTGTGAGTAGATTATTAAGTATTCTATATGCTTAACTTAATTGCGTGTTTATGCATGATGTGATATAATATATATGCATGATGTGATAAATAAGCATGATGAAGGCACTATTGATCTTAAATCTGAAGAACCCCAATTCACTTGCTAATGATGATGCCTGGTGTAAAAGAATGCCTTGATAAATATATAATGAGATTGATGAGCCTTGGTATTAAAAGAAGGTTGATGAAGTAGGGGATAGAGTGTTCACGTTCGGACACCGGATGTATATGGATTAGGGTGCCACGTTCCGGTACCAGGATAATATGGAGGCATCGGAGGGTACGTTCCGACACCAAGGATCGAATATGAGGATAGGAGGGTCAACTGTCGAAACCCAGGATAGAATGAGGAGCGGAGTGTCACGTTACCGACACGAGACAGTGAATAATATAATGAATCTTGAAAGTTAAAGATACTAATATACTCAATCTAAAGAACATGTTGCCCAAAATGTGAGTATGATGCGAGGGTGAGTCCTCATTGATGTGCTTGGTGTTGTTAACCTAAGGAGTATGGTAATGTAAAATTGTGCAGGATAGGATATTAGTGATTTTATGATGGTACTTGATATATACTGTTTTCTATTTTGAGTTGGCGATGTACCTACTCTCAGTACTTGTGCGTTGTACTGACCCCCCTACTTTTATGTTTTCTTTGGTGATTTGTGGCTGGAGTGCAGCAAACGTGCCTCATCTTCGAGCAAACAGTTAGTTAAGCCAGTCTTGTCAAACCGGATCTTCAGGGGAGGTGAGCTAATGCTTATAGCTTGGACTGGATCTCCTTCTCATGCTGATGCCTGAAGTTTCGGGGGGCCAATAGACTAGCTTTTATTTATTTTAAGCTCTAGAATACTCTAGTTCGTAGTTTGATCATGAGATGGTTCTTGTGGTGATGACTTCCAGATTTTGGGGGAATTAATAGAAGTTTGAATTTTAAAAGTTATGAATTATATTTGTATTTATGAGTTTAGTCTTCCGCAGTACTTATGTCGATACTAACATTGAATATGATAAGGTTAGATTGGTGGTTGGCACATGAGGAGGGGTAAATGTGGGTGCCGTCGCGGCTCGGTTTGGGGTGCGTGACACTTACATTGGCAATTAATTTGTAAAACAAGTTTTTTTTTTATAATAACAAGAAAATAATAATTATAACTTAATATTCTTTAGAGCAAGTTGATATTACATTAGTGAATTATGACTTTATGTAGATCAAAAATTTTTCTTACTCTGCATAACCAAGAATTCTTTGACTATTTTGGTTAGAGATAATAACTTCATATCAAAATTTGATCTCATTCAAAACATTTTCAAATAAAAGCAACCATATTTCTTTTTCTGTAAAAAAAATAAAATAATTATTCATGAATAGAAATAACAGGATACATCAATGCACTATTTGCTCTAAGACATGGTACTTAAAATTATTTTCATGAGATCAAAAATATTGATTATTTTTGTTATGTTGAGTGATTTCACAAACATTGGAAATACTTTATATTCTATGGAACCACTTTAATCTTTTGAATTCTTCAAAGAGTATTCTTATAATTACTTTAATTGTCTAACTAGACATCATAATTATATTCTATACGTATTTAAAAAAAATTATCTAGATTGAAATAAACCTTATTGCATTTAGTTTATGAGAATGTATCTATACTAAGGATATTGGTGGTGGAAAATATTCTGGTTGAGGCATAAGCCACCGGTTGGGATTTGATAATTTACAATAGGTTTGGCACGGTAATTCTTGGATCCACACCACACACACACACACGATAGAGAAGATAGATATATGATAGATAGATATTATATCATATATAGATATATAAGAGATATATGAGAGAGAGAGGAGAGAGAGAGAGAGAGATGAGAGAGAGAAGAGAGAGAGAGAGAGAGAGAGAGAGAGGAGATAAGAGATGAGAGACGGATATATACTATATATATATATATATATATCTATATATAGATATATTATCTATATATATATATATGATATATATATATATTAGTCTATCAAACTAAGTCCAATTTCAAGTTTCAACGTGAAGAAAATATAGTGAATAGTGTATTTTTTTCTGACCATGATTATTTATCAATTTTATTTTACAATTTTAAATTAAAGATTTTCATTACTTATATAATATTGATCACTCTATTGTTCAGTCGACAGTTAATTGATATCAATTTCACTAGAATATAGATTATCGATATCTTATGATTTTTCATTATATTTAGGTACATGAACCTTTGTGAAGGTTTTATATACTGTTATGTCAAGGTGTTCTTTTAAAACACTTGTCTAACTATCGTGATCATCTTGATATTTTACACATCTCTTTTCTCATGGAATTTTATTGAAATCGATTTAATCTATCATGCTTCATGTGTTTCATAGACTCTATTTTTTAATAATATTTTATTAGAGCATTTGCAGTATAATTAAAACATAAGGTCAGAAATACATTTGGCAATGGTTGCAAAGTTTTACGAACGAATTATCTCTCGAACTTTAAATTAAAAAAATAATGTTGAACTTCTAATCATATCTCCCCCTTTGGCTTAAAAAATCTAAACACTTTACGCCCAACGTATTTAGGATAATTTTTAGCATGGGGGAGCATGGATCCTGATACTACTATTTTTATAAAAAAAAAAAAACTAGATGGAAATTATTTAATCTTGATTACGAACCAATTGTGATGGAAAAACCTTGTTGGTTTGATGTGTACATATACTGTTTATGTCAAATAAACTTATTTCATACTAAATTTTATTTGAGAGTATTTTTCTCATAACAAATAATTTAACTATATTGGAGACATGGAAATTCTGTTAAACCAACCTGCATTATCAACATAATTTTATAGTTTGAAATTGTGTTGTTAATTAAATAATTCAAGATAACAATCTTGTAAAATTAAATTACAAGTTGATAACAAACATACACATATGTCCATCTCATAGATTCATTCATTAAATCATATAATAATAATTGCTTCACAATAGATGGGTCTATATTCACTTTTTTTTTATATGTGTCAAACAATTTTGAGGAATTCAATTTCATCTTATCATTTTATCATGAAAACAAGCAGCTCAAATTTTTTTTTGATGAATCTTTTATTTCTTTAACATTTAACCACATGAATTTTTAATTTCTTTTGCAATACATTTAAATCGAAATGGTCAAATGATCATACCAACTGATCTTTATTCTAATAAACTTTTAATTTACATTTGCATGTGACTTCATCATCATTATCATATTTGTACATAACAAATAAGTGAAAAATATAAGCAATATGTTATTTAAATATTTATATTCCACTTTGACTGTAGATATTAAATCTTGTTATCATTTATAGTCTCAATATTATAATTTTTTTATTTTCTCAAAATTCAAAAGTTTACAATTATTTTTTGAACTATCATATAATCCAAGATGAACATCTCAAGAAGAAAATTATTAATATTGTTATGGTTAAATTTACATACAATACTTGTTTTTTGCTTTACTTTTGTTTTACCATAGATACACAATCAACGATAACTTAGTGATCACACAATAACAATTATTTTGTTCATGACATAATATTTATAAGAAATACTTATTTCTTTTTTTTATCTTTCAGTAGTTCATAATAAAAACATACCATAATATTTGTGATGCATTCATAGTACGTAATGAAATGGCCATCTATGTCAAAAAAAAATTATACTCTCAAACCTCCCGTAAAGGTGAGATGCGTCATTTATCCAATTATACATAAATATGTATTTATTCATACTCTATATCACATTCTAACACATTCACTTAATTTCAAGAGTAAGCAAGCATGATATTAATTACTAGTCACAATCTCTTCAAGAATGATAGAATATTTATAGGTATCCCCCCCCCCCCCCCCCCCCCCCCCCCTCCCCGCCCCCCCCCCCCCCCCCCCTCCCCCCCCCCCCCCCCCCCCCCCACCCCCCCAACCCCACCCCCCCCCCCCCACCCCCCCCGCCCCCCCACCACCCACACAAACTCCCCCACCCCCCCCCCCCCCCCCCCACCCCACCCCACCCCCCCCACCCCCCCCCCCCCCCCCCACCACCCACCCCCCCCCCCCCCCCCCCCCCCCCACCCCCCACACCCCCCCCCCCCCCCCCCCCCCCCCCCCCCCACCCCCCCCCCCCCCCCTACCTGAGATTGACCCATATTACATGACACAACCTCAAACATCACTTCAAAAGGTACAGGAGCACAGAAGCATTTATAAAATTATTAAATTAGGTCCACAAAAATTGTTTGTCAAATAACCTTTTATACTATATTGATAACAAAAATTACCTTTACCTTTTGAAGGACCATTTTAAGGCCTAACCTATCGGTGATCCCTTAAAATTGGCACGATATTTCACTTAAACATCTTAATTGAATGATGTTCATTTTAAACACCCAATGTAGAATTCCGCTATATCATTTTGACACCTTTCTTAATATCAGCAAAAATATATAATGAGTATGTGATATACTCGCGAATGACGTGAAAAATGAAGACATTTCTTATTTGTATCAAAATAGTTACTAAATAATTAATTTTGAATAAAAATAAAAACTGACCAATAAATTAATGACACATAATATTTTCCACCTAATAATTAAAATATAAAATAAAAGAGAGCCATCTCAGGGTCATCTTCTCCAAACCCCTCAAAAACCCAACCTCCAAATAACCCTCAAAAACCTCCCCATCCCTTTTGCAGAAACCAACCCCACACACATCTGCCCACCATTGCTATTTCAAAGAAATTTGTACGTTAGTTTAAAGAAATTTATATTAAAATTCTTTTAAGAAAAAATTTATGAATGAATTTATTCTTAAATTTAAAAATATTTTCTGTTATTTTTGTCGAAACCTTTCTCTATATTGAATGAAATTTAATTTGGGTAAAATGATGGTTAAAAACGGAAAGAAGAAAAGAGAAAAAAATAATTAAAAATTATTTCACGCTCTAATCAATGAGTGTATCACACTCATTATGTCATATAAGCAAAAAGTGACAAAACGAAAATGATATATTACATAAAGTATCTAAAATAAATATCGTCTGATTAAAATATCTAAATAACATATTGTTCCAATTTTAGAGGAATCACTAATGAGTTAAACCCCATTTTAATGACTCATAATTGTCCTTTTTATTTAATATTGTCACAACTCACAATGATAATTAACATTAATTTGTCCTTTGCGACGTCCATATTCATGCATTTAACCAATCATCTTCATTTGGACTTATTATCACAATTATCACACTTTCCTCACATAATGGAGCATTCAAGTGGAATAGACTACACGATTTTTAATTTCATCAAAAACATCTTTTTGCTTTATTCATTATTATATCGTTGCTATTGTTGTGTTTTATTTGCCCTAAATTTTTATCATAAATAGATTTTTCTTTTAGGAAAAATTTTTGGATTGACTAATCTTTTTCTAGTAGGAAAAGGTTAAGGACTCTATAAATAGAGACATGTTTCTTCTAACTTAATCAACATTCACAATGTAGTCTTAAAGGCTTTGAGAGTTTTTGGTTAGGGGAAGAAATTGTGGATCCTAGTTGGAACGTATCACTTGTGTGCACCTCCCATGTTTCCTGAGTGGAATTTTGGTTGAGTTGTTTCCCTCTGTATTGTATAATCTCATATTTATAGTATATTGCTCATCTCCCTTGTGAATGTAGTCTAATGGCTAGCCACATTAATCTTTGTGTCTTTTTGTATATTTCTCGTTGTCTTCTACTCGTATCTTTCGATTTGTGTTGCTATCTTCCTGCTTTACACTACTTATTTTTGGTCCTAACAAGTGGTATCAGAGCAGATTCAATGTTGGAGTCATGGTGCAATAATCGATGATTGAACAGTTAGAAAGAGATTGTTCATCTTGGCAGGTGTAGTTCTAGCCGCAATCTTTTTGACCAGTAAATAAAGTTTTTATTGGAGAAATTATTTTCAGATAGATTCTTTGTGTTGAGACATAATTTTGCAAGGAGATTAGGAGAGGAGAAGCAAGTTTGTTTGAAGATTAAGTGAAGAAGGGCCAATTATTTTATCAGAAACTCGGCCAAGAAGGGGAATTTCTTAGGTTTATTCCCTAAATTTCTTATCATAAATAGGTTTTCTTTTTAAGAAAGGTTTTGGATTTGACTATCTTTTCTTGTAGGAAAGGTTTAGGATTCTATAAATAGAGTGCATGTGTCCTTCTAACTTAATCAGCATTTACAATGTACGTCTTAAAGTCTTGAGAGTTTTTGGTTAGGGGGAGAATTGTGGTCAACAAGCTTGATACGTTATCCCTTGTGTAAACTCCATGGTATTCTGAGTGAATTTGGTTGAGGTTGTTTCCCTCTGTATTTTGTACTCTCATATTTATAGTGATTACTCATCTCTTTTGTGAACATAGGTCAATTGACCGAACCACGTTAAACCTTTGTGTTTTTTAATATATTTCTTGTTGTCATCTTACTCGTTGTCTTTTGAGGTTTGCATTGCTATCTTCCGCGTTACACCTGCTTATTGACGATCCTAACAGCTATGGTGTAGAAACATAAATCAAACATTTTACTGATATAAAGACATTTTTTATCATAACATGATAGAAATTTGAGCCAACTTTTTATCATCATTATATACAAAAAGTTCTAACTTAATATTTTTTTTGATTCAGTAAAACTTAAATCCATAGTCTTGCTCCTAAACCAATGACATAATATATAATCAAAAATATACTAGTTTTCGCCTTCGAGCCCTTTAAAAAGTATTCTCAATAGTTACGGTGACTGTAAATTTCTTAATTATGATATATAATTTAAAAGAAATCATGACTACATTCTACTGATGAGAACATGTGCTTATCAAGGGAAAACATGAATGTGAAAAATCCTTTTTGTTAAAAGTTAAAAAAAAATGTGAAATTTTGTTAGTTATTTACTACCTATACATTATTTGAGCATGTGCAAACTTTACAAATGCCTAATAGAAGATTTTCACCTGCCTGTATATGTGTAAATTAATTATAATGAACACTTTCAGATAAAATAATTATCAGTGTATACATTAATACTTGCCTCCACAATGAATTAAATAAAATGTAGAACATGATCTACACTTCAATATAACTAAGACCATAAAGAATAATTTCAAAATATACACATGTCAACAATAAATTATTTGCATATTATTAACTTACTAAACAATCTTTACTTTTGAAATATAAAAATAATCAAGTTATAAGTCTGCTCAAAGTAAAAGCACTTGTTAGACTCATCTGATTTTGAGAAGGTAAGCAAATTGATGGTGCATAATAGTCACAAGTAAAATATAAAACAGATTTCATTAGTAAAATTGTTTTTTACTTTCTTTATATATATTTATCAATATCCTTCAATGGTAGGTTAATTATATTGTTAACTTCCTGTTGAATTAAAGCAATAAGACAAGAATATTAAAGATAAAGAACAACGGTCACGACCCAAAAATCATGAGTCGTGATGGCACCTATGTTTCCAACCGATAGGTAAGCCAACCTAACAAGTATCACCAATTCAACTTAAACGAGAAAAGATAAGTATCACTAATATCTAACTACTAGTATTCAAAATAAATGCGGAATATAAAAAAAACTACCCCAAGATTAGGGTCAGAAGTACAAGAGCTTCTACAATAGGATATCATTCACAACTATATTAAAATCTAATATATAAGAAATACCCTATCAAAATAACAAAATAACCTTATAAATAGATGTAGATTAAGGTGGACCGCAGAATATTCCCAAGCAGCACACCCCAACTCAGATCATTCAAACTCATAACAATCTTGAAGAAGTGCCCAGCATTGAAATTCAATCTTGCACCACAAAGAGTGCAGCAAGTGTAGTTCTGACTACGAAACCACGTGGGTTACCCAGTATATCTCATTGACCGACAACGAAGAAGTAGTGACGGAGTTTTATACAAAAATATATATATTTTTTTTTATTATGTTATAGAAGTCCTATAGTTTACACTTACCAGTCACTTTTCATCAATAGAGATAATCAAACATCAAGTAACTTTCAACCACCAAATAAACAACACATATCTCATAATTAATGATGTCATGAGATGCATCCAAATAGAACCCATGAAATGATATGCCTCAAGAATACCCAGTACTCTCTCAACCGTATATCATGATACTCCTCGGAAATACATCGAGCGTTCCATGACCCATGGGGGACTCGCGAGGTCCATATACCGCACGATGATCCCACGTGTCTGTTCGGACGATCTCAACGCACTATCATAGTATCAAACACGTTTCTCACGGACGATTCTTCCACGTGCCCAAATTACAATCTTAACATCTCACCATCCCCACACGGACGATCTCCACTTGCCCAACTTAACTCAATCTCATGTCATGCAACATGCACAATATATTTCAATATAGGGGATGATGATACATTCAATCAATCATATGAAGCATATACATAACCACCCGTCATAAATCACAACTATACGGTGCAATAAAAAACACCATCACACAAGGATTTAAGTCAATAATATATCAGCTAATGCATATGCTTTGGCATTCTCAATTTCAGTCCACATTCTATAGATATAATATATTGTCCGGAGTGCTTGGGTTATGTTATTTTTTTATGCTATATTGATAATGGGTGATAAGAACTAATGGTAAGTTGGTGATGATTACTAAATTATTTTACTTGTTAGCAATTGGGTTAGTATTCAAATATATATATATATATATATATATATCTATATATATAGATATATATATATTATAAATCGATCCGAAGTCGAATAGTTTTGAATGGGCTGCCGGTTAATGGTTTCTGTGAATTTTGTCAAATACTTTATTATATTATTGTTAGTTTCAGAATGGTGGAGTAAGATTGGAGCCAATCCATGTCAATGATTGCCATTATGGAATTTGATAACTACTCTAGAAAATTGGCACTTGTTTACAATGGATTTCGCAAAAATAATAATAATAATAATAATAATGTATACAGATGATAATATGACATTAATCATGAAAATTATGAAAGAGATTATGAAGGCGTAAGGTTACTAGAATAATAGTCATAAAATCAGGGGTTATCTTTATAACTGAATAATTGATGAAGTAACAGAAATAATTAGGGAGAATAAAATTCTTTAAATAGTGGACATTTATACTGTAATATTTTATAAAACTTTCCTTAAACATTCATGTATAGATAATGTGTCTTGTCAAAATCTTAGTAGGAAAAATTCTTTGAATTTTTTTTAGTGAAAACAAAGGATATAAATATCTCGAATACTCATTATTTATTGTCTCATTAAAAACATTATATGACCTGTAAAATGAATTATTTGCTCAACTCAAAATAATTTTTTATTCTAAAACTAGTATAATTATTAGTGAATATTTAATTAACATAATTGTATACTATGGGGCCTATAAATTGGATTCTTCTCAAAGAAAAATATAATCACCACACAACTTTCTTCTTCGGTTCATCAATTAGCAATTAATCCAAAACCATTATGGCTGCCAAAAATTCAGAGATGAAGTTTGCTATCTTCTTCGTTGTTCTCTTGACGACCACTTTAGGTTCACAACACTTCTCCCTTATTTTTTTTCTTAATTTCTTGGAAGTCATATGCATGTGTTTGGTATCATGGTATATATATAAAGGAAAATATTTTTTTTTTAATTACTGGTTTTCTAATGTTTGGTAGGTAAGCGGAAATTATTATGAGATAATGAACTTGCAAAGTCATTATTATGTAACTTTTTTTTTACTTTGATTTAAGAATTCATTTTTCTCATTTTATATAAATTTATTTTTCGAGAGAAAATATTTTTCGAACTATTCAAACACACCCTAAGACATTACATATATATTTATATACACCCTCCATTTTATGTTACTTAATGCCTATTGACTTAGCCGATTCCTTAAGAATGATTCAATTAGAGATATATTTTACTAAATTAACCTATGCTTTAAGACTCTAAATTTGGCTATTACTATTTTACGTTGTAATTTAATGAGAAACATTTCATAATGACTATAGTCTGAACTTAATTAGACATATGTATCTATAGTTTGCTTACTAATGATTCATAGCTTGGAGAGGAAAGAGGCAACCGATATTAAGAAAGGGAGGAGAGAGGCGAGGTAAATTTGAAATAGAGAAGAGAAAGGCAACCAAAATATATCCAATTTTGATCATCTATCATACTTTTGATTATTATTTTTATAATATGTACGTTTGCATTACAGTTTTCGAATTCTTACATTAATCTTAATCATAATATATACAGTTGATATGTCTGGAATTTCGAAAATGCAAGTGATGGCTCTTCGAGACATACCCCCACAAGAAACATTGCTGAAAATGAAGCTATTTCCCACAAATATTTTGGGACTTTGTAACGAACCTTGCAGCTCAAACTCTGATTGCATCGGAGTTACCCTTTGCCAATTTTGTAAGGAGAAGACGGACCAGTATGGTTTAACATACCGTACATGCAACCTGTTGCCTTGAACAATATCAATGATCTATCGATTGATCTATCTATTTATCTGTCTCTATATGTGCGCGTATCATTTAGTGTTGTCTGTACCTTTGGTGTGACGAATATGAATAAAGGGATAAATATATCTAGATATATTCTAGGTAATGTCCTATTGTATTTAAAATTTGTAGCAATAATTGTTTGAATAAAAACATACCATGAGTGAAATAATTATTCCACATTAATTCACGTATCTATTTCACTTATGATACGTATTTTTGTTCTTTTTGCATAGGTTAAGGACATTTTTTATCCTTTTCCCTTTTAAATATTAAACATTAAACATTGAACATAAATAATATTTATTAAAATTAAGTTAATATTTCTATTTGGCTATTTATATTTTTATTTGAAATCAAACTTGATAAATATTTATAAAGATAATTAACTAGTAATGTGACACTAACACCATGCAATATTATCTTGTCGTTATTTATGATAATATTTTAAAATTATAATTTTTTTTAAAAATTATTTAAAAAAATATACTTTTAAAAAAGTGGGTTGGCCTGACAACCCGCTACCCACATACTTGTGAATTGGACTAGTTGTTTTTTGACCCACAAAAAGAATGGGCTAATTAAACCTGACCTATCAAATTTCAGAATTTGTATAGATCAGTCCGAACGGAATGAATCAACCCTGCTTAGTTTGTTGATCATTAACTTGTGTTGTTATGTATTTACCCGAGCCTACACCCTGGACGTGCCGCACTCAAGTCCCATGCTGGTCTCCAAGCGAACTCTCATTCTTGCTGCCTACAACGGAACTAACTTAAAAGCATACCCAGCTTAAAAAACTGAATAAAATAAACGTTACAAGGTTTTAACTCAATATGACAACGTTGAAGAAAATAATATTATTCAACTACCATAAAATAGGCAACTTTAAATGGGGCTTTAAAACTTTAATAACATATGCAAAATACAGACTCTTTCACTAACTGCCTATCTATAGGATGCCTCTTAATTGATAAAGATGGAAATCGGGACAAGACCACGACATCCTGACTAAACTGAGAAGTAAATAAAATCCTCCGGAAAAAAGGAGCCTCACCATGGCTAACTCGAACTCTGGGATATATCAATGAAGCTCCTGTTGATGATCTTGAAGACATGTGTCTGCATCGTCAAAAGATGCAGGCCAAATGGCTCAGTACGTAAAATGTACGAGTATGTAAGGGAAATTCTAAAGTATAACATAAGCTTGATACTTGAATAAAAGGAAACATACTTACCTTTTTTCAACTCAACTCAAATCAAGAATAAGATACTCAACTCAAAGATTAGATATTCAACGCAAATATATGGCACTCTACTCAATGAAGTACAAATTAACTCAGGATACTCGACTTAAGATACTCAACTCCCGACACTCATGTCAACTCTGTGTGTATAATAAGGATACAACATAACTCTGAAATGTACATAAAAATACAATTAACTGATGTATATAAAAATACATTTATCTATAGGAGATTCTCTAACCGACAATCATCACTTAAGGGCTACGATGATGATATAGCGATCTACCGCACGCTGCCACCACATCCTATACCCGACCAAAGGTATAAGACCTGAACTGCCTAATGGATCCACTAATAAATTGTGAAAAGGAATCATCTAAAAAGTATGACCCTTTTCTACCCATAGTGGCTAACATGGTTTATGGTAGCTGTGAATTATCTCATCTCTCCCCCATATCGGTGCTCAATACTACTTCCAAAAATATACTCCTCTTATGTTTAAAAACATACTGATTCTGTGGTTTGAAATTAGTACTAAAAACTTAGATTTTTAAAAATCTCTCTTTTGAAAATCATAGTTTCCTCTTTATTCTATTAAAGCTAGACATAGGCTATGTAGAAGTCTAGCTTCCCTTCCTTCTCAAAAGTTTGAAAACATTTGTTTAAATTCTTACGGACTACTTAGTTCCCTTATAACTCTTGAGAAGTGAACTTAACTTGATACTCGTTGCTTACTTGAAAACTTAACTCTTAGGAAATACTTAGTTCCCCTATAGCTTTTGAGAAATGAACTCAACTCTTTACTCTGCTTGACTTGAATTTTAAGTCTTTTAAAACGAAGTGAAAACGTTTGTAAAAGACTTTAGAAAACTTTATAAACTTTACTTTGACTTGCTTCTTAACTTCTAGACTTGACTCTTAACTTTTCTTGAATTGAAGTATGGATTCAAGGTTCATGATCTCATGTTTATGATTTCATGACTTTCAACTTGGAGGGTTCACGCGGAATTATGAGCATGGACTACTCAACTCGAGAACTGCAAAGTACTTCCTAACTCAAGAAGGAAGTAAGGAACTCATTACTTAGACTGAACTTGAGTCTCCTCCTCCCATGATACTCAATTGAATGAAATTCATGCAGAAGTTATGGGGCAGGAACAACTCGACTCTAAGGTCTGAATTAACTAGATGAAACTCCGTTCTTAATCTCTCATTATTTATTTTACTTCCTCAAACTTATTCATAGCAATGATGGATCTCAACACTCACATGGAACTAAAGACTGCTTGAACTCTAACTCTTAACTCTCGCATGAAGTGAACTTGAATTTAAGATACTGGTTCATGATAGCGAATGGTCTAGGTGATATTTTTGCCTCATGAATACATACTCTTCACTCTTATTACTCACTTGCTTGAGTCTTGAAAACAAGTTACTAGAAGTTATAGAAGACTCATCAAAAGAACTCGAAGGGACTTTCTAAAAAAGGCTTGAAAGAAATCTCAAAACTTAATATTGACTTTACCTTGAATTTGAATTATTGTTTCAAGGTTATGATTCATGTTATGAATGATTTATAAGTGTTTAGAAGTAGTTTAAAGTGTTAAGAATCAAAAGGAGTGAAGATACACTTTAAATAAGCTCAAACGGGACTACCGGTGCAAAAGGAGTGGGGACAGGCGACCCTAGCGCGTTCTGGGCGCGGGGCACTAGCCCCTAACTTCAAATACTGACTTTGGGCGCACTGCAGGTGCGTCGCCCCAGCACTTTGGGCACATCTGGGGCGCACCACGCCAGCCCGTCTTCAGGCAACGTTTCGACGAATTTCGCCTCTCGTTTTTTGACCCTAAATCATTTTTCATCGATTTTTTCTCAAGTTTAGTCCAAAACTAAGAATTATTATTAAAAAATAACAAATGTATGAACAAATAAAAGAAATACGCTACAGTGAAATATGAATTATTTTTCCTTAGATTGAATTACCCAACCTAAGTAAACACTAATAGACTCAAAAGAACACTCCAAACAATCACTTTCATCTCAAGAAACCATCAAAACACCAACCAGACAAGATCTACAATGAACCTCAAGAACACTTATCAAGAACTTAAATCCTTCAACTTTTTGAAACGAATTTTATGGGCTGAAAATAACATGTTTGGCGTGTGGGTGAACAAACCCAACACTATGGAAGCTTACATACCTCATAGGGATTAGACCCATGGCAATATTTCGCATCAAGACGCAAGAATCTCGATGAACGCTTGATCTTCTCCTCTTTTCTCTTCTTGCCTCTTTTTGAACTCTCAGCTAAAAACATAAGTGTATTTTTGGATTATGAAACTGAACTTAAAAGGATTAGATCCTAAAATATGACTAAAAACGAGTTAAATCTGATTGGGTAAGGAAAGGATTAAAATACCCCTCACTATTTTTGGCTAACTAGACAACCTAACTTCAAAAGATCATATCTCATTCATCCGAACTCGAAATTTATACACTACTAGAAGAAAAACCTTTAGTGGCAATTCATTAAATTATGAAATTTATGGTAAATATAGAGTGGCCGGGAAAGACCCTATTTCCAACGGCAATTAAAATAAAAGCTTTTAACTTATTATAATACTAGGTTATACGTTATTATTTTTTAACAAATATTGAATACTCTTTGTAGAAAAAGTAAACATTTCATGAAAAAGTAAAGGGTATTAAAAGAAATTTGACATATTTCGAGTACTATATCTTATGAAAAATAATTTAAAATAAGAATGATTATATTATGAGGTGAAAACTAGAAGAAGTAAATTAATAAAGTGATTACATTTACGTTTAAAACCCCATTAATTTTTGCTTTAGGCCTCTAATACGCTTGAGCCACTCTTGAAGTGAAGGCAGAAGCGTATACTTTTCCTAGCTTGTGTGGGACATGGGTATTTTTAAAATCTTACATCATTTTCTAAACAAAACTTCTCCTTTTTTGATTGTATAATTGAAAAATTGTTCTTACTTGCCAGGGAGTTACCATCTTAACCAACATGGCGTACAGAAAAAAATAAAAAGAAGCAAAGACTCCGTAATAACAAAAAAAATAGAAGCAAAGGATAAATCACGAGGCGAAGACTTACAAGTAAGCATATTGTTCTTCCTGTTCTTAGCCTTTCAATAACTGAAAACAAGTTGTTATACTGAAACTTATTATTGACTCAATGACTAATAAGTATCAAATAGAGAAGATGTAGTGACTAGCTAGTTCAATTGAAAATACATTGATCCTGCTTTGTCTTTTGATGAGTCAAATGATGAACTTATGAATTAGTGAAATGCTTTGCCTTGTGTCTTACTCGTGAAGCTTTTTCTTGTAAGTAATGACGTAAAATGGTTTGGAGGAGCAGTTGGAGTCTCAGATAGTTATTATAAATGTAAATGGAGAAACATGGTTAGTGATGATTCATACAGCCGTTAGCATGTAGTCATGTGTTCAGCTATGTCCTGCATCTTGCATGACCTAATAGTTATTATTGTGTCCAAAAGAGGCAAAAAAGAATGCTAGATGTGTCCTTTTCTTATTCAAACAAAACTTACTCTTCAATCTTGGAATATGTATGGTATTTTTCTTATTTCTTTCTAAAGTTTGCTAGTTTTGACATCGTATGAATAGTTTAATTATAGTACTTATTCATTTGTTTATACTTGACAAATATATATGGTGTTTGATAAAATGTTTCATAGAAATTTATCATTTACAGAAGTGCTTATGATTTTGATTATAGTCATTTCTCATTTTAAATCTGGGATAAATAATTGTATATCTATGAACTGAATGAAGCTGGTATATATAATGTGTCATCCTCAATAGAAAAATAGGGGGGGGGAAATATTAACAGCATACATCCGGGTTTGAATGATTTCAATATAATGAGAAGGAAGTTTGCGCGAAGATTATTATTTGTGCTTTTTCATAGATTTTATTATATAATGAAGTTAGTTATTTAGTTTACACAATAAAAGTTATTTAAGTTGTTACTTAGTGTACTTTTATTGTCTTAGATCTAAAGAAATATATAATGATTAATTAATTGTCGTATATCTTTTAGCCTTTGTCAAGACTTTGTTGTCACGAAAATGCCATCTTTTAACTTAATTTATTAGTAAACTAGATGGGTTTTAGAAAGAATTTAGCAGTCAATAATATTATTGGCAGTTAAAAGATGTCGTCAATTCTTATCTTTTAGCGGCAACCGTAAAATGAACGCAAAAGGAAATAATTATAATTGCCCCAATTCATGTCATTAAAGAACAACTTTAGGGTGTTTTGGTACGAAGGAAAATGTTTTTTCTGGAAAATATTTTTTCTGGAAAACAAATAGATTTTGGACTTATTTTCTCATGTTTGATTGGTGAATAGAAAATATTTTCCGAAAATGCTTTTTAGTGTTTGATTTATGAACGAAAATATTTTTTTAGAAACATCTTTTATTTTTACTAGAGTAGAAATACTTATGAAATTGAAATGTTTTTAGAAACAAAAAAAAAATGGGGAGGGGGGGGGGTAGGGGAACAGGTAGGTGGAAAAATATAAATTTGAAGTGAAAATATTTTTTTTTTTAAAACAAAATTACTTTTTGGGGGGTTGGGTGGTGGGGGGAGGGGGCTGATAGGGGTGGTAGGGGGGCTGCGGGAGGTGGGGCAAGAGGCAGGTGAAAAAATAAACTTTTGAAGTTGCAAATATGTTTAAAAATAAAATTAATCTTTTTGTGTTGAGGGACGTGGCTGTAAAATACTTTTAAAATCGAACTCAATTTTTTCGGGGAGGGGGGGGGGTTTGGGGGCTGGTGGTGTGTGGGTGGGTGGGGTGGGGGTCAGGGATCGGGTGAAAATAAAATTTTGTAAGTTGATAATATTTTCTAAAAATTGGTGTTTTTGTCAAAAGAAAATGTAATTTGAAGTTGGAGGACATTTTTGAAAAATGTTTTCCTTAATTTTTGAGGGAAGTCATTTTCCTTAATTTTGAAGAAAATGAGTTGATTTAGAAAACATTTTTCAAGACTTTTGTTCCAACCAAACATGAGAAATTGAAAAACATTTTTCAGAAAATGTTTTCCTTCGTACCAAACACACCCTTAGTGTCAATTTAGTTAAATTTATGGGCTACAGAACGGACACTAAAAGATTTGATTGACCATATTCAAAATTGAATTTAGCAACCAATATAATTGTCGTTAAAGCATATGTTTTTAGCGGCAATAAAGAGTACCTTTACAAGCTTTTCATTGAATGACCGTTAAAGGCTTTAGCGACGCCAACATCAATGGCTAAAGTTTAATGGCCGGTGAATATTTTGGTGGCAAAACCAATTGCTGCAAAAGACACTTTTTATTGTCACTAAAGACCTTTTTTGTTGTAGTGTTAGCAAACTCAGTGGCTTTGGAAAGATAATTCAAATATCTTTCCAATTGAATCTTGTAGCACACCTAACTCATCCAGTACTCGGTGTTATGATCGTTCAAAGTTGATCAAAATATACTTAGCTTTAACTCTCAAAATTTCAGATTTTTGTTATTCCCAATTTAATTCTTTTTAGAACACAATGTGCTACATCTATTGATATTAATCCTTAAGAAAATTTAAATTCCTTTGAAAAATCTCACTCACTACAAATAATGATTCGAATCTTAATTCAAAAATTTTTTGGGGTGTTACATAAATACAACCCTGAGAATAGAATATCAATTTCACCTACCACATCATAGCTCTCATGGACTGAGTCATTTGGCCTGCATCATTTCATGATACAACTACAAGTACTCAGGATCATGAACAGGCGCTTCGTTGATACCACATGCAGTTCGAGTTAGCTATGGTGAGTCTCCTAGCTTCCGAAGGGTTCCACTTGTACTTTCAATCATATCAGTTGTTAGGGTGTCGTGAGTCTTATCCCGACTTCCATCTTTGTCAGTTAGAGGCATAGTAGAGTTTCAGAATTCTGTTTATTTATTTTGTTAATTGTTTTAAAGACTTAAGTTGTCTATTTATGACAAGTTGAATATATTATTTTTATTCAGAGTTATTCATTTGAGTTAAATATTTGTAATAGAGTTCAATGAACTTTATGCAGTTTTTAAGCTTTGTATGCTTGAGTTAGTCTTCCGCTTGTAGTCCACCAGGTTGAAAGTTTGCATAGGGACCAACAATGATTTTCGAATGCCGACCACGTCCAGGATGTAAGCTCGTAACGTTTAAATTATGAGAACCATCTCATGACAATATTGTTGAATCATTAACAAGCTTGACATATAATGTAAGATTCCACAAATTTGAAATAGTTAAGAATAAGATAAGAAACTAAAATATTCGTTTTTGAAAAGAAAGGGAAAAATCTGAAAAAATTGCCTAAGTTAAGAAAGTGTATTTTGGTCATTTTCAAACGGCGTAACTTCTAGCTCAGGATGATTTAGAAGTAGTTCTTGATATTATTGTAAAGCTCACTACAAAAGGAATTTCAATTGCCAACAAAAAAATTCGTTGGTAAATTGATCAAATCGGTTGGCAAATTGAGTTACCAACTAAATGTCAACTTATATTAATTCGTTGCTAAAAGTATTACCTAGTTGATTTTAATTTGTTGGTGAACTTACCAACCAAAAATTAGGGTAAACACCCAAAAAATTTGTTACAAAATTTTGAATCATGGCCCTGCAATTTCTGTTGGTAAATTCACCAACTAATTTTTAGTTAGTATATCGTTAATACCTTTACTAACGAAATTGAAAAGAAGTAAGTAAAAAAAATTCATTCCTTTGGTTGACAAATTTAGTAATAGAAAGTTTATGTTGGTAATTTACCAATAAATTTTAAATACTTTTTTTTAGTTTCCCATCCCGCCCGACTATAATCGGATTCACGCTGAGTTGTCCATTGGGGGTAAAGCAAAGCGCTCCCTAACAAAGCAACTCCTTGCTCAGAGGGAATAGAACCCGAGACCTCTTGAATAAGAATGAAGAGTACTTACCACTTCACCACAACCCTTGTCAGTGATAAATTTTCCGAAAAATGGCCTAAAATATCCTTGAAGTATTGAAATGGTACAAAATTATCCTCCATCCGCCTATTGGCTCCAAAATGCCCTTTTTCATCCACTTATTGTCTCCAAAATACCCTTGTCATCCACCTTTTGTGTTCAAAATTATATTTCTTTAATATTGTTTCAAAATTAAACTCTTAAATATTTTTTTGAATTTAAAATACTTGGCGTTCAACTATTGTTATAATGTTAATGTATTAATATAATTTATAAATTAACCACTACCACTCTTACAACTTAAACCCCACCCAATTATTAATAATCAATTATAATATCAAATCGTCATAAACATACTAAAAAACGATGAATGAAATTATAGATTCCTGAAATGACATAAAAATTATTAGAGTTCGAATCGGAAGCCCCCAATTATTAATTTAGCTGAGACTGTTATTAGGATAACATTTCATAGGATTTCTCTTCAAGATTGAATTAGAAATTTATTATAAAGGTAAAGAAATAATACATTCCCAATTAATTCATTGCAACTTTATTTTAAATTACAATTTCGGAAAAGGGTCTAAAAACCCTCAAATATTGGAATGGTACAAAATACCCGCCATCCACCTATTGGCTCCAAAATACCCCTTCTCACCCAATATGGGTTCAACTACCTTGTCATCCACTTTTGGTTCAAAATTGAACACTTATGTAACGGTTTTATATTTAAACTATTTAAATATTTTTTTTAACTACGTTGGTGCCAAACTATTTGCTATATAACATTTAAACTTATTAGTATAAGTTTGTAACTCAATACAATGACCCCACCATTACTAATTAAACCTCCCAAATTAATAAACCATTACATTATTAATGCCAAACAAACAGAAAAATTACTGTCAATTGAGTGTTTTAAAATTGAGGCAAAATATCTATAGAAGTAAATTATCATACATTCAAGTGGTCTAAATAAAAATCACCGATAAACTTAAAAGCCTGACTATGTTCATCTTAATTATTCTTACGGCTCAAATTATGTGATGTTAACTGTCATAGGTAGTTTTGTTCACAAATAATGTATTAAAGGTGTTAAAACGAATCATCAAAATATTTATTAACATTATATTTAAAAAAAAGTGCATGAAGTAATTCGGTTACATATTACTTGTTATCTTAATCATAATTCTAATCATTAATCTTGAAGAGAATCCTATTGAAAGTGTCCTCTAAATAAGCGCCTTCAACCTTAAATTAATTGGGGCTCAATCGGGGGAACTCGAATAGTTTTGGATGTCATTTCAGGAATCTATAATTTCATCGTTGTTTTAGTAGAGTGTTTCTGACCAATTTTTGATCTTATAATTGGATTAGTAATCTGGGTGGGGTTTAGGGTAGTAATGATTGTTGGGTGTAGTGGAGTGGTGATTTTCTTAAATTATCTTAATAAACTAAATTATGGACTAATAGTGACGCCAAGTGTATTTAACAAATATTTTTAAAAAGTTTAATTTTAAAACTATAAAAAGTGGTCCATTTTGAACCCAAAGGTTTCCGACAAGGTTATTTAATTGGAGCAAATAGGTGGATAATGATAAAAGGGCATTTGGAGCAATAGGTGGATGAAGGGTAATTTGTACCATTTTCAATCACTTCAAGGGTATTTAGGCCTTTTTTGAAAGATAATTTTATAAATATTTATGATTTTTGTTTTAAAACCTTTATATATTATTTTTGAAAAAAAAGTTTACCGAGGCAATAAAAATCACATAATTGAGAAGTTAAGAATAATTAAGATGGACCATAGTCAGACTTTTAAGTTTATCGGTCAATTTTATGTAGACACTAAAAAAATTGGGTATTATAATTTTACTTATAGCATTTCGCCAATTTTTAAAAACACTCAATTGGTGGTATTATTCTACTTGGTGCCTTAATCATGTGACAAGATTTCTTCGTTTGGAGGGATTTTAATCCAAAATGAGTGGTAGTCATTAATATATAACTTCTACTACCTAAGTTAACTCTACGACATAGTTGAGTGTTAGTATTTTAAAAAAATATTAATACTTTCAATAACAATGTTGACTGAAAATAAATGGGAATTTGAACCAAAAGGTGGGATGACAAGGGTATTTTGGACTCAATAGGTGGGTGATGAAGGGTATTTTGGAGCCAATAGGGGACGAGGATTAATTTGTACTATTTCTAAACTTTGAGATATTTTAGGCCATTTTTCCATAAATTTTAAATGCTTAGTAGTTATTCATTTTTCTAATAAATTTCCTACATGATTGTTAGTTTGTGCTCACATATCATCTCAAGTTTTAATGTTAGGTTAGTAAAATTGATTTCAATAACATTCAATATATTATTAAATAAATAATCCTTCACATATTAAATAAAATATTTATTAATTTATTGCATTTAAAAATCTAAGAGCACAAATATAAATCTAAAAATACTAATATCAATTTTAGAAATCATATTAGAATGAAACAATACAAAATCTATGATAACAAGTTAAGTTAATTTCAATATGACACATATCATTATATAAAAAATAATAATTTGAGCACGTTTATAAAAATTATTGACCAAATTTAATTGTTGGTCAAATTTTAAAAGTTAAAATGCATAACAACACAAATGTAAAATGGAAGCCTCAAAACCTGAACCAACCATCATAGTAGATATAAAAATGACCTTTTGAAAGCTTATCGCGCTGACAAAATTCTCATCAGAGCACGTTCACAAAAAATGTTAAGCAAAGTTAAATTTTGACTTAAAGTTAAAAGTTTTTAAAAGCCAAGGTTATAAAACGAATAATTGAATATGAATCTCAAATTCAAATCAACTTCTATAAGACGAAAGAAACGAAAAAAATGCATTCCAGAGCTAACTGCGTAATGAAATTCAAAATTTGCGCATGTTTCTCAAAAATTATCAAATTCAACTTTATCAAAAGTTAAAAGTTAAAAGCTTAACGATCCAAAAAACTTTGGGGGGGGGGAAAATAACAGTCTCAAAAAACCCGAACCAAACATCCTTATGGATTAAAATTGAACTTGTATGGCTTAAACCTGGTGACAAAATGTTAATTCGATTCACGATTACCAAAATATTGACGAAAGTTAAAATTTTGGCTCTAAAAGTTAAAAGTTAAAATGGTCTAACGACACAAACTAAAAACGGAAGTCTCAAAATCCGAACCCCATAGCTTATTACATAAGAAATGACTTCCGAATCTAATGCACTGACAAATTTATCTGAACAAGTTTATCAAATATATTGACCGAAATTCTAAAGTTTGGCCAAAACATTTATAAGTTAAAAACCTAAGTGCACCACACTAATAATGAACAGACTCAATATACGAACCAACAATGTATTAGATCCCCCCAAAATGACCTTTGCAGGTTAATTACGCCGACGAGATGCTCATCTGAGCCCTGCTCACAAACTCTTGACCAAAACATAAGATTTAAAAACACCTAACGGCCACAAACAAAAAATGAAAATCATCAAAACTAAAACAAACCTTCCTGTAGATTGGAAAATTACCTTATCGAAACAAAAAACAACTGACAGGAGTTTTGTAATTTGAGCATGTTACAAAAAATTATTGACCAAAGGCAAGTTTACTAAAAGTAAAAGATTGAAAACGCATAACGACACAAACTAAAATATGAAAGCCTCAACACCTGATGCTAATTTACAAAAAAAATTTAACTTCAATTGATAAGTATCAAATATCAAATATAAGGTAGTGTAAGATTGACCAATAGGTTTTCTTCACAATTGACAATAGGTTACTATAATCTAAACATGCATATGTAAATATTACCAATAATATTAGTTAGTGTTCACAACCCCAAACGAAGCCGCGAGTGGCAACCCAACTGATCCTATATGTGGAGAACCAAAAAAAAAAATTAACCAAAACATTTACAGCAGTTCAACCATATAAACGAATATACTGCGAAAGACTCAAATTTATTAAATAACCATAAATCAATATTATCCCTAAATCTGGAAGTCATCACACCAAAGAAATCTATCCTCAAATCACTAAGTCTTAAGATAATAAGAACTAAAATAAGTAAAAAGAGGTCGATGTCCGAAATGCGAAGACACAAGACGCGAAGAAGCGAAGAGTCCGGTCCGAGGCTAGAAACCAGTAGCCACCCTGGAAATCTGACGGTGCTGAAGATGGCAGAATTGCGGACGAGACGAAGTCACTGGGCACTGGCTGCACTCCACCAAAACAACAAGAAGAACGTAAAGTAGGGTCAGTACAAGTACTGAGAGGTATTCCCATAATCAAGATTCATTCTCTTTATTCCTCTTGCGTCGGAACGTACACTCCGATCCCCCCTACTTACTACAGTTGGTTCGTGACACCCATCCCCCGAATATTACGTGTCGGTTCGTCACAACTCCGATCCCTTAATACTACGTGTCGGTCGTGAACCCGATCCCCTACTACTACGTGTCGATTCGTGACACCGATCCCTTAATACTACGTGTCGGTTCGTGACACCCGATCCCCTATACACGTGTCGGTCGTGACACCAGATCCATTAACCACTTCTTTTAGTTCATTCAAGGCCTCGTTTATACCAAGGCATCATATTAATAGAGTGGATTCAAGATTTTAAAGATTTCACAGTATCAACATTATAATCATCACAATTTATACGATTCACAACATACAAATACCCACGGCATATAGAAGACTTTCAAACAACCAATAATATCAATCGCTATTTAAGAGTGTAATACGAATAGCATAAAACCATAAAATACTCCACCGAAGAATCGTGATCAAGCAAGCTATCTCCCCAATGCCTTTTGCTTTCCCTCGGTCTTCCTCTCCTCCCGCTCGTCTCCTCTCTGTCTTCTTATTTTCCTCTCCATTTCTTTTTCTTTGCCCCTAATTATCATCTAATTCATTATGTAAAAGTACCCCATTATATTTCCCCGGTTGCTTGCTTGGTTGGTGTACCACTCCAGTATAATTATTACACTTACCCCACACGGTCAACTTTCTCCGCCTTGCAGCGGCCCCCCCGCCCCTATTCCCCCTCTCCCCAGCGCCCCTCCCCTCAGTCGCGGTTACGCCACTTGTGACGGCCCAATCGTATTGCGACGGTCCGTCCTGCACGTCCGTCACAAGCGTTCAAAGGACCTCAATTTCAGTAAAAGGTCTGTGACGGTTCATCGTGGCTACAGAACGGTCCGTACTGCATGTTCCGGTCGCGGAGTTCAGAGAGTCACTCCCAGTACCCAGATTTCAGAGTTGAAGAGTGTTGTGGAACGAAGCCCCTCGATGGTCGTCGTGCATATGACGTTAGTCCCACCTATCGTCGAGGGTAAAAATGAGGAGTACAATTTGAGGATGAGGAGAGAACAGGAAAATTTTACAACGTGTGGGACGACGGGTCCATGATGGTCCGTCATGGCCATGACGGTCCGTCGCGTCGGATCCGTCGACCAGTCAGGTTGTATCACAAATGATTTACTGCCCGAACAACAAACAGGTCGTTACAATAGCTTCAATTTACCCATCGTTCGTCATCGAAACAAAACATGATCACACGAGAAAAACAAGGGTGAAGAGAGAGTACTGAATCGGCAAAAAGGTGTGTGTATCTTGTTGGATATCAGCCTCCTTATTACCAAGGGACTCTTCAACTGGCTGATTCCTTACATTGGAACCTGATGGACGCAATCTCCTTTGATCTCAACTTGCGTACTTCTCTACATCTAAAAAAAAAATAGCAATAGGCTCCTCCTATAAGACAAATTCTCATCAAGAAGAACTGATCCCAAACGATTATAATGTTAGTTCCTATCCCAAGGTATCTTTCAGCATAGAACCATGAAATACGGGTTGTTGAACTCCTGAGAGTCCTGGAGGCAATTGCCAATTTCATAAGTCACCTTCCCCCACGCGCTTTCAAACTTCAAAATGGGCCCAATATATCTGGACTAATTTACCTCGCTTACCAACCGCATCACCCCTTTTCATCGGCTGCGAAACCTTCAGAAAGACTTGACACCCTCCATAAATCCAAGTCCCTAACCTGCGATCTGGATATGTCTTTCTGCCTGTTTTGGGCTGCTAGACGCTTATCCTGGGAATGAATTTACTTTATCTAGTGATTCCCTCACAAAGGTCGGATAACACAAGGTCTTAACTCAAATGAATCAAACCAAACCAATGGGAGATCTACATCTCCTCCCATACAGTGCTCAAATGGTGGGCCATATCAATACTTGAGTGATAAGCTATGTGGTATGAAACTTGCTAAGGGTAAGAATTTGTCCCAATGTCCACCAAATCTATCACACATGCAAGAAGCATCTCCTCCAATACCTGAATCATTCGCTCAGACTAACCCATCGGTCTGGGGTGGAAAATGCAATACTAAGATCCCAAAAAGGGGCCTTTAGAGTACCTCATTCAGCATTGTATATTTCCAAAACTTAGAAGTGAAACTGCGTACCTCTATCTGATATGATGGGAGAAAGTGGGAATCCATGCAATCGAACAATTTCTGAGATATAGAGTTTGGCTAACTTCGCTGCATGTAAGTCATTTAACAGAATGAAGTGAGCAGACTTAGTTTAGACCTATCAACAAATTACCCAAATGGGGTCATACTCTCCCAATGTCTTTGGAAGACCAACTACAACATCCATTGCAATTCTCTCCCACTCATTCAGGAAGGGACCATTCTGAAGTTGTCCCTCCAGGGCCCTCTGGTGTTCATACTTACTTGCTGGACAATTAAGCGGCATTGGCAACAAAATCAAACAATGTCGCGCTTTTCTACTCGACCAAAAAGGTGCTTTAGGTCGCGATACATTTTGGTTGCACCAGGATGTATAGAGTACTTGAAACTATGAGCTCTGTAAGAATAGTGTGAAACCAAATCATCAACACGGGGACACATCCCTTCCCTTAATTCTCAGAACACCGGGTCCTCATCAAGTATTGCCTCTTTAGCCTCTCATAGCCATACCATATCTAGAATCGGCTCAGCTTCTCATCAGTAACTGCTTCTCCTTAATCTTGTCAAGAAAGAGGCTCTTGCCCCAACATGGCCAAAAGTCCTTCTTTTATATATTTTCAGTCCATAAAGTATTAGCCAAAGTCTGAAACTTCTCTGCCAATGGGCGGCTAGAAAAACTGTAAGTGAAGCTAGGACTCCCATGCTCTCCTGCTTTTCTACTTCTAAAGCATCTTGCCACACGTTAGCTTTTCCTGGGGTATACAAAATGGTGATATCATAGCCTTCAGTAGTTAATCCACCTCCTCTGCTCAATTCAAATCTTTGAGTAAAGGAATACTTAAATACGATGATCTGTATAGACTTCAACCACTTGACCCCATATAGATAATGTCTCCATTGCGTTAATGCAACACTACTGCAGCCAACTCCAATCATGGGCGATAAAAGAAAGTAAGTTCATGCACCTTAATTGCCTCGAAGCATAAGAATGACATTTATCTACGGCATTGAGCACTGCCACCCAAACAGAATAAGATGAATCGCAATAGACAATGAAATTCTTAACGTAACGGGAAACACTTTCATCATTCTTGGCCTGTTCCGGTAAGGATTGGGTGCAGATCAACAAAGTCTTGAGTTTCTGAAAACTTTCTTCACATTCCTCCGCCATACAAAGGGAACATTCTGCTTAGTTGAATTGGTTAGCTGCGACGCAAAGAGGAAAATTCCTTGAACACATCCGACGGTAGTGCTAGGCTAAACCAACAAAACTCCTTACTTCTGGAACATTCGGTAGGTAGTCCCACTCTTCACTGCTTCAATCTTAGAAGGATCCACCATCACTCCATCCGTAAAAACTTACGTGCCCCAAGAAGAACTGGAAATCTAGCCAAAAACTCACACTTGTGAGAATTTGGCATAAAGTCTTTCTCCCTCAACCACTCCAATCAAATACAATTCCAAGCTCCTCCTGTTCCTTCCTGCTCTTTGAATATATCGTATTTGTCATCAGATTGAACACATAAAACAAAGAGATCCAGATATGGCTTAAAAATCCCGTTCATAAGGATCATGAAAGAAAGCGGGGGCATTCGTAAAGCCCAAAAGACATTACTAAGAATCGTAATGTCCAACCTGGTTCGAAAAGCAGTCTTTGGCACATCTGCTGCACTATTTTCATGATGATAACCAGATCTCAAATCAATCTTTGAGAAGGTACAAGCCATTTTAAACTGCCTCGAACAAATATTCAAATGCGAGGAAGAGGATACTTGTTCTTAATCAGTCAACGTATTCAGTTGTCTGTAAGTCTATGCACACCGAAAAACTCCCATCCTTCTCTTCACAAATAAACAGGAAGCCCCCAAGGGAAGGGGAGCACTTGGTTAATGAAACATTTACTTAAAACTCCTGGAAGTTAGGGCCTTTTTACTCCCTTAAACTCAGCTAGAGCCATTTTATAGGGGGTTAAAAAATGGGGCGGGAGTACCCGGCTCCAGAATCGATACAGAACTCGATATCCCTATCGGGGCATACCAGGAAGGCTGCAGGAAACACATCCAGAAACTCGGGACTACCCTAAAACGACTCAAATCGGGGTACTGAGCAAGTATCATCCCTGAGGTGTTTGCCACGAAAGTATACTAAACAACCTTACTAACATACTCTTGCGAGAAGAAAAAGAGATAATAGGACTGGGGTGGATGTAATCAACCCTCCCACACTAGCGGATTTGTACAAGGCTTGGCCAATGTCACAGTTTTAGCATTACAATCAAGATTGCAAAATTGGGGAAGCAAAGTCATACCCAGAATACATCAAAATCAACCATTTCTAGGATATCAATCTACATAGGTTGTTGCTCCCTATCAAAAGTCAAAAGACCAAGACCTAACACCTCTACACTATCACAGACTCACCCACAGGAGTAGAGACATAATAGGCCATGTCCAGCAATTCGCAATGTAAATCAAGACCAGTAGCAAATGAGGAAGATACATATGAAAAGTGGATCCAGGATCAAAAATACAGAAGCATGCAAGCACAGACAAAAGTTACCTGTGATAACAAAACATCAGAGTCTCTGCATCAGACCTACCGGGGAAAGCATAAACAATGGGCCCATCACCTGTCTTGTCCATGCCCCTATCATGTGTTGCGCCGCCGCAGTTGCCAGCTTGTACGCCACCCGATTGATGGGGACCACCATTACCTTGGCCACGCGTCCTCCAGAAATGGGGCGGGCCTCTCCCATGACCACCTCTACTATAACTATGGGGTCTGTAATTCGGTTTTGGACAAAACCTCCTAATATGTACAGCTCTCCACATCCTTAAAACTCTCTAGAGTCAAGCATAGGTCTCTATGAGAAACGAGGGTATTGGGGATAAACATCCAACTAAGAGTATTGTGATCGGCTGCAGGTGTGGACCCTCAGTACAGCTTGCAGGGAAGACTGAATAGTGGCGGTTATTGGAACCTCCTGACCTCTGCCCTCTGGGAGGTAAGAACCTCTAAATCCACATCTCTTACGGAACTTTGTAGATGTAGGACGCCTGGTGAAGTCGTATGGCTTCACCCCTCTACTGCTATCACAAAATCCAACCCACTTCCTTGGAAATGATCTGGTGCAGCCAAGCAAGCAGCTACTGTAAGGCTGGGATACGCAAATCGGACCTCAATCCCTTCACAAAAATGGCGAATACGCTCTTGGGACTAAACAAAGCGAGTGGACATACCTCGATAGTGCACGAAATTTAGCCTCATACGCGGCAACAGACATCCTTCCTTGATCTAGGCTCAGGATTCATCTCTCCTCCTATACCTAAAGTCGGGGATATACTTTCTCCATAAATAAAGCTAGGAATGATGCCAAGTCAATGTGGTGGTGCTGTGCTGGTTGACACTCAATATGCGACCCGCCACAAACTTTTGGCATCCCCCTGAAAAATGATAGGTCACGCTCAATCCCGAATCGTTCTACTCTGTCAATCTTATGTGCAGGCTCATGAAAATCAACCAAAAAAGCATAGCATCTTCAGATTCAGCACCCTTGAATAATGGAGTGGTTTCAACTTTAAGAATTTAAGTGAAAAGTTCATGTGATCACTTGTTTCATTATGGATCCTGTAGTCAATCGAGGAAATGTGCCTATTACAATGAGGCATCCATGCGGGGAGCCACAGCGCCGCATGTTGTACTCCTGGGACCTGAGGGCTAGGGCAGAAAATACCGGAGGTGTCTGGCCCCTAACAGATAACCCGCTAAGATAAGTAAGATTGATAATCATATTTGGGGTAGGCTGAGGGTGTGGGAAATCCCTCATCTTGAACCGGCCAATTTCCTCTTCCTCAACCCTTCTCACTATCTCATCAGTGGTGGAGGAGTCATTCCCTATTACTAGTTGGGCCAGGTGTTTGTAATCTACAGCTAGAGGGCGTTCTCCGCGACCTCTACCACGGCCCTCTTGCCCACTGAATCATCCTCGAAGCTACAGCCCCAGTGGCTTGGCTCAGACAGCACCCTGGTACTGCCGGTTTTGCTGGTTGTGGGCGAAGTTGTTGCTCTAGTTTATGGACATCTGCGAAATAGAGAAGGAAGGTCAGGATTACCAATTTGTATCACCTCGATACCAATTTGACCCACAAGTAATAGACGAAACGGAAGAAAGATGGATTTTCCTAAAGTCCTATAGTTTCTCAAAGAAAATAAGGGCGTCCCCACCGTTCCTCAAGACTCTACTAGACCTGTTCGTGTGTGATGAGACCAACGAACCTAAAGCTCTTGATACCAGGTATCACGATCCAAAACGGAGCGCGAGTGGCACCCAACTCATCCTACTATGTAGGCATAACTAACAAATCTAACCCAACATTTTACAGCAGTTCAACCATAAAAACGAAATATAAATGCGGAAGACTCAATCTTTTAAAAACCATATAAATAACTATTATCCCCAAAAATCTGGAAGTACTCACACCAAGAACATCTTATCCTCAAATCACTAAGTCTAAGCAATAATTAAGAACTAAAATAAGAAAACGAGGTCCAGTCCTAACTGTTGACACCCAATTTTGGCCTAACATAATAATTGTAATTTTGGCTTATTTATTTAATTAGCAATTTTGGTCCGATGATTTTAAAATTCATACCTTTAGAGTTCAATACAACAAAAAAATATTGCTTTCCCACATTGTCTTCAAACAATTTTTAATTTTACACATAGTCTCAACATTGGTGAGTTTAGCCTTTTGAGGATTTTTGGGTTTCTATAGAAACCCACTTCATTCCATATTTTAGAGGAGGATTGGAGGGGAAAAAAAAGAAAATAATCATAAAATTTTTGAGAATTCTGGGTCCCATAGTTACAAAAATTTTAAAGGTTTTGGTGTTTTCGAGTGAGGAGGTGGCGTCGTCTTTTCAAACTCGGTGAGTTCCGCGTTCGCTATCCAAACAGGTATTTCTTTTTATAGCCTTGTTTTATTAATTGCCAGCTCTTTTAGGTTTTCTTGTTATTATATGTAGCTGGTTTTGTTTTTTTAGTTTAATGTAGTTTTAAAAGTCAATTAATATTGTTTGTTATTGGAGTTTTAATATTCGCATATTTTTTACGATTTGATGTGTGTTTATTGATTATTATTACATATTTTTTTAAAATTGTTAGTCAACTATTTTGCGTCTCTTAACTTTTCGGGTTTGTTATTTATTCTATTTTATGTTATTTTGAATTTTTTGTTTATATATTAGTTATTTGTTGTTTCCTTTATATTAGTTATTTTAGTTTGGTTGTTGTGTTCCATATTCTTTTGGGATAAGTTTTGATGTTTTGTTCGATGTTCAGTTTATATATTTATATGTTGAAAAGGGCCTGATGAAAAAATCTATCCGTCGGGGTTAGAGGGCCTTTCCATTTTAAAAGACGGAAAAATTTAATAAGTTTAGATTATAAATTGTTAAATGGCAAAGGAAAAAGTTTAGAGGACTTTTCCCCAATATTTAAAAGACGAAAAATCTAATTTCACTTTTATATTCATTTTTAGTAGTTGGAATTGGCAGATGAAAAAACTCATCCGAAGGTTTTGGAGGCCTCCCCTATAAAAGACGGAAAATCTAATTCACATTTGATATATAATTTTAGTTGTTGGGAATTGGCCGATGAAGAAAGAAAGAGCTTTACCGTCGATTTCCAAGGCTTCCCAGTCAATAAGACGGATGTTTATATTAAGTTATTGATTGAGTTATTCATTTTTAGTCATTGATTGACACTAACTCTTTTAATAAGTGTCTTTACAGGTACACCGAGTGTTTCTTGAAAATTATTCAAAAAATTTTCGAAATTAATTATATTTGTTATTTGTAAAATGACGTGAGGCAAGCTTAGGCGATGATTATGATTTTAGTGTGTATATTGGATTTTATTATTTGTATATTATTTCTAGTCTTCTCAAGTGAAAAAAGAAACAAATAAATGAATTAGTCGGGAACCAAATGTGGATTCTGAAGGGGGCCTAACCCTTCATTCGAATAATTGAACCTTAACTAGAATCGAAGTGGTTTCGTAGATCCATAAGTGGTTTTGCCAAGTTTTCTAAAATTAGGTGGGCGACGATTTTCAAAACTCGTTATTTTAGAAATTGGGTAAATTTGAATCAATTAATATATTTTAGAAGTGCCGCGACGTTTTAACACTATGTTGAAAGAGTAGGGATGGTGTAAAACAGAATGGCGACTACGCTGGGGAAAATTTTAGAGGTTTAAACCAATATGAATTGATTTATTTCTTTCAAATGAGGAAATGTTGCTTTATTATTATGTTATACCTTTGTGTTTTAGATTTTGCTGATTATTTGGCATATTCTCATTTATTCATTATTTGATCTTGTGGTGGGTAATCTTATCCATCTGCATTCAGGAAATATAGTCCGTTCAAATACAATTATTTCAGTTTCATAAAGGACGTTATTGGGGTTCGAGTTAGTCGTTCATTAACCAAAGATTTCTCTCGGGCCCCTCTGACGGGTAGGTGGCGACTTGATAGTAACGATCATTAAAAGGTCCCAACCCAAGTAGTGACGGACTGCGGTTAACTTTTTTTTTTTTTTTTCCCCTTATAAATAAAACCCAATCTAGTAAACTTGCGTGTAGAGTCGAGAAAATCCTCAAAAATACGCATCAGCCGACGAGAACCGACACCCAGGCGGTGATGCATTAGAAGACCCCTTGAGTAAACGGCCCACGGGCCAAATGGACGTTAACTTAGTGTTAAAGGTGAAGGATGTATACGTTGTTTGGAATTCATGGCATAGTGTAACGATTAGATGTATAGTGATGCTTAGGTTAAATAAATAGCTGCACAAGCTAAGAGCCTATTCGAAGAATTGCAACCGAAGATGACAACAAATCAAAAAAGCAGAAGGATTCTTCATGGAGCATTAGTTTAGGGTCGGCTCCTGCGTTTGGGACTGTTATTTTGGAGATATTGCCCATATTATATGCCAGTAGGTTTTATCATTAAAATTTGATAAATTGAGTTGTGGGGCAATGCAATATTTCAAAGAGTATAATACCTTCAAATCGATAGGGCCAACCTAGGCATTAAAGGGGTCACATATGTATAGGCACGCAAAATTGTTTGTATGATAGTGTGAGATATTTCAGGGTTGTCTTAATTAAAACAGTGTTATGTATTTTATTTATTATTTGTGTGATATTTGCTTATTCATATGATACAGGACCTAAAACTTTTACATTTTGAGTTGTTCTTCTTTACAGAGAAATAAATTTATGTTCAAATTTCGAAATCATTATGTCCGAAGTCGCACGACAAAGACACGCGGATTAAAAAAATTGGAGTCCTTGTATTCACAGACTTAATTAAGTCAAAACGATAAATCAGGGGAAGTATGTGACTTAAGGCGATCTACTTATTTTTTTTTTTTGGATGACGGTCTTGCTTTCACAGAGTTCTATATTTTGTAGGGATCCCGTCCCCGACATCAGTCGGGGATGGTATAACACTGTCGGGATCTCGTGAAATGGGAGAGACAAGAATCAAAGAAAACATCCCAAAAAGAGTACAAAAAAATATTGACGTAAAAATTCGAGGGTACATTCAAACAGACAGTATAAATATTGACGATTAAGAGGCTATAAAACCAGTACTTGTTTAAAAAAAAATCATGACAAAATTTATGTGGCGTTAGGCATAGAAATTCTTTGAGTTTTCTAAATCTTTAAATTATTTTTGCCTTATTTGGCCGAACTACGCGTACTGATCTCATTTCGGTGAGATACGTAGGCAACCCTTATTGGGTTCGGTATTATCTTTTTCAAAAAAAAAAGGGTAAAAAGATTTTTTTAAAAAAATAGTTTGTGCATATTTTCCAAGTCATATCTGCACGTACTACGCGTAGCTGATTCTCATTTTAATGAGATACGTATGCAACCCTTCTTGGGTTCGGTATTATCTTTTTCAAAAAAAAAATAGTTTGTGCATATTTTTCAAGTCATATATGTACGATGAGACATCCATGCGGGGAGCCACAGCGGCTGCATGTTGTACTCCTGGGACCTGAGGTGCTAGTGCAGAAAATACCGGAGGTGTCTGGCCCTAATCAGATAACCCGCTAAGATAAGTAAGGACTTGATTAATCATCTTTGGGGTAGGCTGGGGTGGTAATCCCTCATCTTGAACCTGCTCAATTTCCCCTTCCTCACCCTCTCTCACTACCTCATCAGTCGGTGGAGGAGTCACTTCCCTATTACTAGTTGGGCCAGGTGTTTGTCCTCTACCTCTAGAGGGCGTTCTCCTGCGACCTCTACCACGGCCTCTTGCCACTGCTCCTCCTCGAGCTACAGCCCCAGTGGCTGGCTCAGACGCACCCTGTCCTGCCGGTGCTGGTGTTGGCGCAGTTGTTGCTCTAGTTATGACCATCTGCGAAATAGAGTAAGGAGGTCAGATACCAATTTGTATCACCTAGATACCAATTTGACCCAAGTAATAGCACGAAAGGAAGAAAGAATGGAATTTTTCCTAAAGTCCTATAGTTTCTCAAAGAAAAGTAAGGGCGTTCCCCTACCGTTCCTCAAGACTCTACTAGACTCGTTCTTGTGTGATGAGACCAACGAACCTAAAGCTCTGATACCAAGTTTGTCACGATCCAAAACGAGCCGCGAGTGGCACCCACACTCATCCTACTATGTGAGCAAACTAACAAATCTAAACCCAACATTTACCAGCAGTTCAACCATAATAAACGAAATATAATGCGGAAGACTCAAATCTTATTAAATAACCATAAATCAACTATTATCCCCAAAATCTGGAAGTCATCACACCAAGAACATCTATCCTCAAATCACTAAGTCTAAGAATAATTAAGAACTAAAATAAGTAAAACGATGGTCCATGTCCGAACTTCGAAGACATCAAGACGCGAAGAAGAGAGTCCAGTCCGAGCTAGAAACAGTAGCTCACCCTGAAATCTGACGTGCTGAAGACTGGCTAGAGTTGCGGACGAGACGAAGTCACTGGTGCACTTGCTGCACTCCACAAAACAACAAAAAGAACGTAAAAGTAGGGGTCAGTACAAGTACTGAGTAGGTATCACCATAATTCAAGATTCATTCTCTTTATTCCTCTTGTGTCGGAACGTGCACGACTACGTCGGTATACCGATCCCTAATACTACGTGTCGGTTCGTGGACACCCAGTTCAATTAATACTACGTGTCGGTTGTGACACCGATCCCCTAATTATACGTGTCGATTCGTGGACACACCGATCAATTAATACTACGTGTCGGTCGTGACACCCGATCCCCTAATACTTACGTGTCGATTCGTGACACACCGATCCATTAACAACATTCTTTTAGTTCATCAAGCCTTCTTTTATACCAAGGATCATCATTAATAGAGTGGATTCAAGATTTTTAAGATTTGACAGTATCAACATTATAATCATCACAATTATAACAATCAAAAATATACAAATTACCCATCAAGGCAGAGAAGACTTTACAATTACCACCCAATGCATATAAATCGCTATAAGAGTTTACTACGGGAATTAGCATAAACCAAAACCTAAACTCCACCGAACGGAATCGTGATTCAAGCAAAAGCTATCTCACCAGCATTGCTTTTCTCCTCGTTATGCTCTCTCTCTCGACGTTCTCCCTCTCTGTCTTCTTCTTTGTCTCTCCAATTTCTTTTTCTACCCTAATTATCATTAAATTCATTATGATAAAAGTAAAAAACCATTATTTATTCAAGGTATTCTTTAAACCCTCCAAATAAATTACAATTATTAACTACCAACAATTCATAATTATAAGCATAATAGTTGTCCAAAAACGCCCCTTTTAAACACTCTAGCAGGGAAATCCGACTCGTCGCGGGTTTCGCCAATTGTGACGGCACGTCGTGACCTGCGACGGTTCCGTCACAAGGTTTCAGAAGGAACTCAATTTAGTTTAGTAAAGGTCGTGAGCGGCGTCGTGGCTACGGCGGTCCGTACTGTGTTCCCCGGAGTTCAGAGAGTCACTTCCCAGTACCCAGTTTCAGAGTGAGTGTTAAGTGTTTTGGAAAAGAAGCGCCTCGAAGGGTCCGTCGTTACTATGACGGGTTCGTCTCCCACCATGTCGCGAGGTTTAATGAAGGAGAGCAACAGGAAATTTTACAGTGTGGGGACGAGGGGGGGTCCATGACGGTCAGTCGCGTGATTACCGTCGACCCGGCGTTTTTATAACAAACTGATTCTACTGCCCCGAAAAGACTAAAAAAAACAGGGTAGTTTTACAGCATGTTGGTAAATTTTACCAAATGAATTAATGAGCGGTTGTTATATTACCAGCTATTCTAATGATGTTAGTAATTTACAAACTACCAAATTTTTATTCTCGGCAAAATTCCAACTAATTGGAATTGGTTGGCAATTTACCAACAAATTACATTTTCATTACTATTTACCACTATTATTTCTATTTGGTTGGTAAATTTAGCAACAGATCAGTCGTTGGTTAAATGTATGGGTAGGAATTCAGTGGTATATGTTATAATATATAATTTTTGGTCATATTCCAAAATGATATATATTTTGTTTGGTAATATTTATCAACAAACGTTGACGTTAGTAAAAATTTCAGTGTGGTTTAGGTAATCAATTGATAGGAAATATTGCTAAATTGGATCATTTTTTTCCCGTCATATTTGCCCAACTAAAATATTGGTTAGTAAGATTTTGTGGTAATCTATTGGAATTTCATTAAAATTTTCAAAAAAATATAATTCCAAGTTACGAAATATATTGATATGGTTAGTCGTTATTTTTTATACTAACCAACTTAAAGGTTGTTTGTTAGTAAAATTTGTGGCCATTTGGGGGGTTTTTAGTGAGACTGTTCCAATGCCCGCCAAGTTTGTTGTTTTCGATATCTTATGGGGAGTATGGCCTATCGAAGAGTGGTTGTTGAGTAAAAAAACGGTCTCCATCCGAATTAAAGGAGGACAAAAAATTGTCTTCACCCATTCTTTCCAATTTCAATTATTTAGGGGTTTATGGGTAAAAAACTAAGTTTAGTCAGTTTTTTTAGAAAAATCAAAAAATCACGTTTGGGGCTGAAGAAGAGAGAAAAAGGGAAATGGAAAAGGAGAAAAATCAAGAATTCGCCCAAGCCAAAGAACACCAAGGTTTGGATTGTGGAATTTCGTCGAAGGTGATCATAATCAGCGTATGTGAGATATTTTCGCTGTTGGTTAATTCACCCACGCCAAGCTTGTTGGAATGCAGCAATTTGAGAGATTGCATGATAAAAAGGGAATTCGTGAAGTAACATTGTTGAATTCCCGTTGTTGAGTGGTACATGCCTAGTGTTGATTGATTTGATCATGTTACGGGTTGTGGTTTTCGAGTCCAAATTTATTCAGTATTGAAATACTAAGGATTTCCTAGTATTTGGGAAAAAGGGAACCACAAGAGTTTAGAGGGTTTAGAGATGAAAAAAACGAAGGAGAGGGAAAAAGGAAGGAGCCATTAATATTAAATCTTCAAAAATCACAAGACGAAAGAAGTATGTTGTAAAAAAAACATAAGAGTCATTACTATTTGGGGAGTAGAGTAGTATTGAGCCCCGAATTGGCGGGACGAGCATGAGTTCAATAACTCACATTTCTCCTTTAAAAAAACATGTAGTCACCATGGATGAAAAGAGTATATTTTTAGATGAAGCCTTTTCACAGTATAGACTAGTGGACCATTAGGGCAATTCAGTCTTGTACCTTTGGCCGGTTATAGGATGCGCTGGGGGCAGCGTGAGGTTGATTATTGGTATTATCACTATACTCTAAGTGATAGTTGCGATTAGAGAAAACTCCCGAAAAGTTAATTGCATTTGTTTACTTACAATTAGTTATTTGTACTTTTACATTACATCTCAAAATTGAATTGATCCTTTAAACATTCACATTCCCACACATGTTTGTAAAACAACTTTTCTTTATATTGCCACCTTGCTTTTAAATTGCATTATATTAAAATTGAGGTGTTATTCATTGAGTGAGCAGAAGCAAAGGTTAAGTGGTTCCTTCTTACTCTTTTCAAGCTTAAGTGTTTTCGCATTCCAACTTGCATACTCGTACATTCAGTGTACTGATGTAAATTTGGCTTTGCATCATATTCATGATGCAGACGCAGGTAACTAGAATCTGCATCGGCGCACCGTCTTTGATTCCAGTGAGGCAGCTCAGAGAAGTTGGGAGTCTCCCTTCGTTTCGGCGGACATCTTTTAATCATTCAGTTAATTTGTTTATGGGCTGTGGTTTATGTGGTTGTTTCGGTGATTAGGGGGTCTTGTTCCACATCTATCTTATTTTTAGAGGTTTTATAGACAGATAGTATTAATTTTTTTCTTTCACTTGTAATCGACTAAGACTGGGTTGCCATTTTGGCTAATTATTACTTTAAGTTATTTCTTGTGTTTAAGTCTTCTGCTGAGTAAGTAAGCTAGGCCAAGGTCCGCTTGAGGTCAACAATGGTCTTCGGGTGCCAGTCTCCCCCAGGGTGTAGGCTCGGAGCGTGACATATAAAGAGAAAATCAATGATTTACCTCTTCCTTTTATTATCTTTCCCTTTTTAGTAAAATAAAAAATTAAAACACAAAATTAATAATTTGCCTTGATTTCAATTTTACTAAATCTAATTACCTCATACATGGATAAATCCTAAATATGTGTGCAAATGCCTTACTTGGAGAAACTTTAAAGTGAGAAAGCTTGACTTTACCTATAGGATTGTTTTGGGAAAAAAACTTTAAATGGGAGGAGGGACCTTGAATAGGAAGAAGAGGGAAAAAATTTTCAGAGTAGAGTTTCCAAAAATCTTTCGATTTGCACCAACTTCTTTCCAAGGCAAAATGAAATGAAAGTATTGTCACCATACAGTACATATATTTGACTCAAAATTTCTGGTTTTTACCAAATCTCACAAAATCTTATTGGATTCATCGATTCCATTCGTAAGGGAAAAAATGGAGAAAATGTTCCCACACCACTTTGTATCCGAAATATCCTCCGGTGTTATCTGTAATATAACGGACAGTTAGAGAACCGAGGGTGCATTTGTCATTATGTTCCTCTAAACAAAAAAATATTTGACTAAAACAATTGTCTTTATTACTTCTTGACAATTTAGTACACTTTGAGGGAACACATACTAGCAATATAAAATCCTACTAGTAGTTTTATGTGGCTTCTTCAAATACCATTTTCAGAAAAATGAAACGCTCTAGAGAGGAAAAAATGGGGGAGAAAATGAATAGCTCTGATTCGTTATCTTTTGGAACAAAGGAACAGGTATATGCGTTATACATATATGTACCATTATTGATTTCCAATTATATAACTTTTTTGTTAGTTTTAATATTCAAGATGCAAGTATCTTATAATTGGAATTTTGATTTATTCAAAATTGATTGTTTATCTATGCTTTGTGTGAGATTTAAGTTTTACTATTTTATACATTCATTTCCATTTCAAAAAAGGAAGTAGAAAATTATTTTTTCCCTTTGATTGTTGATGAAATTTCATGGGATTGACCCGTGTTTTCAAAGACATTTTTGGGGCGAGTCTTGGGACGGCGCATATCAAAAATTTGCCGGGCCATAAATTAAAGACCTAGATTCATAAGATGTAAGTTTTAAATTTTGAGGCGTAAGCCTCGAGCATAACGTAAGTCCTGGGCGGCGTAAAAACCTAGGACGAACATTTTTAGTTAATTTTTTTGCTTTAAAAATCATATTTTTTATTATGATGTAACGATTTCTCAAACAATAATTATCATACATTTTTTCTTCATTATTATACTAATAATTATCAAATTAAAATTCATTAATATAATTTTATATATATTATAGGTTTTTTATAAAAAACTTTTCGTTGTAAAACTCATTGGAAACAAGTTTTACTTTTGCTTATTTAATTAGTAATAAAAACTATATAAAAAATGAATTAACACATGGACTATGGCCCGGTTCAGACTTGAAGACTTACGCCCTCGGTCTCGAAGGCTTACGTTTCACCACGTACTGTATCAATGTCTTGCCTCACGCCCCGCCTTTTAAAACACTGGATCATTTGTATAAAATGTAACGATTGTTGAAGAAATTGAATTTGGATCTACTTTGTAAAGCTGTGTTATGTCTTATTATTATAAAAATTAATTAATTAAATTTTTGGGACTAAATTAATTACATCATCTTTTTTTAAACAATTTATCTTTGTGGACATCTAGAAAATGATAACATATTAGAAAGTTTTCCAGACTTGATTTTACGAGAGACTTAATGTTTTCTAATTATAGGCTATACTTGATTTATTTAACAGTTATATATTTTAATCTTGATAACTCTTTCATGTTAGATATATATTTAAGGGAAGAGGGGAGTCTTCTTATGCTTTAGTGGCTTGTCTGTATCGTAAAATCAAACATGTACTGATTTTGTAGTTTTAACTATATTCTATTTTGCGTCATGTACATATTTTTTTTTCCTCTAATGGAGTCTAGAATATGGCCAAAAACTTCAACGGTTTTGTATTATAGTTCATGTTATTTCTTACTTCTTTCACAAAAATTAGAAGGCGAGATATTGTTGCCCTAAATTATCCCTGTAAAAACATATTTTTCTATGTTCTGTGTTGGTTCTTTTCTTCAACTCGTTCATGGGCCTTGATGTGAGGCTTTAGTTGGGAACTATGTATTGATCTGAGCCACTAGTTATACTTCAACTACACTCCTAACCATGTCAAACAAACTTCCTATTTGCTACAAACCAACTTCCAAGTATGTTAGAGACTATCTTTTTGCTTCAAACCCTCCTTTCAACATATAAGGTATATCGTTTTCTTGACAAGTCAATATAAAAAGATGAAGAAAAATAAAATTTTGATTCACATGTAAACTCTAGACTCTATTATGTATTGTGTTGACAATATAGATCTCTACACCGAACCCTAAATATTTTACCTTCTTATCAAATTTGAAATTATTTTATCCCGCCTCAAAATAAGTTAGTTCAAGAATTTACATTCTGGAGATAATAGAGTTTGCATATCAAACAACCCCTTAAGTCTCATCTATACAACATATCAGGGAGAAAGTGGACAAAAAAAATTATACATGATTTGGTTCATGTTTTTTTTGTTCATTTCTAATTATTGAGATGCATATTTTCATTAAATCAAAAATTTGTGGAAATGTTTCTCTTTTGTGTTCCACTAAAAGTTTCTCATCATTTAATATTTTATCCTAAAAAAAAAAAAACTCACGAAAGAGTCAAGAAAATCTTAACATACATTTCTGATTATTATTATATATAAAATGTATGTAGATGTTCTTAGAACTTAGTCAACTACAAAGAAGTGAAGTATTAGTTTCTCCTAAAAATTGAATGGATTTGATTCATTCCTAAACAAGCCTTGATAGAATTACTTTAAATTAAAGTTCATTAAAGTTCCTGATCAAACAATCGTTGGATGAGAGTACACTTAATTGATAATTAGTTTGATAAGTATTCTCTTTTCTTCATAACTTTTTTTTATGTATGTATATTTGATGACATGTATGTATATTTGATGACATAATATAAATTTACTGTTCAAATAATAAGAAAGCTTTCTTGAATTGATAATTAGGTTGATAAGTGCTTTTTATTTTCTTGTAAAAATATGTATATTTGATGATAATATTACTTCAGGTGAGTTTACTATTTTGAAAAATGATGTAATTCAATTAGATCAATGAAATATCATAATCTATTATTATAATGATTATATTTGTAGGGAAAATTGGAAACTCCTGAGGGGATATGCCCAGAAGCTAGGCCATTTTGAAAAGAAGACATTCTTGGGGACATGTGGTACCATGATGGAAACTTTCAAAAGAATGAAGCTGAACAAGTTATGTATCACATGTGATTCGATTTATGCAGGGAATTGCAGTGCTACAGCGAAAAGACACATGAGCATGGATGACTCAGATTTTATCGACATTGTACCAAAGATTGTTGTTCCTCTTGATTGAGATGGGGAGAAATATAATTGACTGTACCAAAAAATTCGGTAAAATTAAAATTGATATAGTAAATAGTCATTTGATAAAATGTTAAGTCATTGTTTATATATTATTTGGATGTTATTATTAAAAATTCTTATTTATTTAATATAAAACAATGAGATTTTTTTACAATTATAAATGTGTACTTCTTTTTTGTAATATTTTGTTTTAAGCAACGATAAATTCATAAAATCAGTATTAAGTTTTGGGGTCATCTACCTAAAAAAAAAGCAGTTGAACTGTCTCTCAATGTGGACCCACTAATTAAGTCATTTTGTGGGTGAAAATTTACAACTCTACCCATTTATTTGAAGAACAAAATGGCTGAAGTTCAATTTTATATATTTTTGTTAAAACTTAAGAAACATATGGTTGATTTTGTTATGTTTGCCTAAATTCATTCACTAATGCACATACATTAAAGTTTAGCTATTTTTATTTGGACTCAATTAAAAAAAAAGCATTGAAATTTATTTATATAAACTTATTAGTGGGTTTAGATCTGTGTACCACTATTTTTTCGATTGTTGCACAATGATGATATTTTTGGCTTCCATACAACAATTTGCAATTCTTCTTGTTTTTATATAATTAGTATTTGTATATTAGTTCAAAAATAATTTTTCTATCTCCAGGAGATAATAGTAAAGTATGTGTACATTATTACCCTTTTTATACCTCACCTAATTAGGAAATTTGATCTGATATGGATTGCGTTTATATGTGTTAGTGATGAGATTCAAAATTTGTATTGTGCAGCCATACAAAGCACCAAAGGAATATGGGGAGTTGGCTTTGGAATCCACTGCCACATAGTGGATCTGGCTCTCTAATTGTTGGAGACCCTACTTGCTACACTTGCAAAAGGAGATTGAATGACCCTGAACAGTTCCGCTTCTGTTGCATTGCTTGCCAGGTACATATCATTCCCTTCGTTTTAAATTAAGTGGTTGTTTCGCGTTGATTTTTATTTTATTTTTAAATATGTTTTTGAAATTGAATTTTGGAAATTATGTTTGATCGGGCACATAGTTTAAGAAACAAAGAGGAATTTTATTGGGTATGTTGTGTTGTATAATCCTAAATAGAATGTTGAAATCGAAAAAATGTACTCCCTCCATCTCAAATTTAATGTGATAGGTCTAACTTTTTACATAGATTTAAGAAGAAAGACTTTAAAATTATGGTTCAAAATAAAATCTAGATTTTGTTGTGCTTAAAAAATCCTCATAAAAGTGAAATGAATATTTTAAAGCTAAGTTGTTAGTAGATATATCGCAATGTATTATTAATTTTGGAATTGACAAAAAATGAAAGTGTATCATATAAAGCTAAATTGTTGTGTGAAAAGTCTTCCCTCAACTCCCTTTTGAAGTATCTGTATTTTCTCATCTCCCTTCCTCCACAATCAATCCCTAGTCTTACTTTCAATATTTCTATATGTTTGGAGTTTCAATTTCAGTTATGTTTATTTTTGGAAATTGTAATTGAACTTTAATCTTTATTAATATAATTGAGAAGTGGTTATTGTTGTATTGGATTTTTTTTTAGTTTTTTAGACTAAATATAGGGGGAAAACACTTTAAAGAGGTATTTAAACTGAAACAACAAGAATATTATATCTCTATAATATCAGTATATATAAATATTTTTCGAATAACATATGGTGTGATGGAATTTGTAGGTGGAAGCCAAGCGGGAAAAGCCTATTGAGACGAAGAGGAAGCGCAAGAGGAAGGGAATTCCTCACAGAGCTCCTTTGAAATAAACATGCTTTGCTTCAATTTCATCATTTTGAAGTACTTTGCTTGAATAATTTTCAACTTTGTGACTTATGCTGCTACTTGAAAAACTTATGTGCTTTCAACTCTTTTTATTTTTAATTAAGACTTTTGAGACCTAATTTTCTTGCATGCATTGTCATCGTGTGGTTAAAAATATATGTGGATGCATGATTACTCTTTTAATGCGCCATGTTATTTGAACTTTTCAAAAATATCAATCGGTACGTGTTGGATTCTTCGAAAGTAAAGTATTTTTTGGAGAATTCAACATTGGTGCGGTATCAAAAGTGAAGAGTTCACTCAACCTAGCTTTGTTGAAGGTGACTAGTACTTTTTTTGGTATACGTGTTGAAGGTGTATGTTGAGTCCATTTTATATTTGTTTCATTACTATGTTGACGTTTCTTCATATATTTTGGGAGTAGTTTTTAAAGAAATTTATCTTCATATATGTGTTAGATTTTCAAAATTTGATTTGAAAATAGTTTTTTTTTTTGGGTTTTTTGGAACTTGACTCCACTTAGAAAACTTAAATTTTTTCAAGCAAAACGTATGTCCAAAATTTCATATTCTAAAAATCACAATTTAGAAAACTCATATTTTCAGGTTTCCATTTCAAAAACTAAGATTAACTAGGAGCTTAGTTAGTATTAATTAGAGTGACACATGTATTTATTCACGGGCTAATTAACCTATATATATATATATATAATTCATGGTACATATATACACCAACATTTTTTTTTATGTGTTAAGGGGTATATATATACTACAATTTTTCTATATCTGAAGACAGGATGATTCATTCATACTATATATATTTATATTTATTGGAAAAAATGTAAATCAAACTAAACCAAGTTCAATATAATATGGTTTGTCTACAAGGGCTTGACGAACAAAATTGTAGGGCACTGCACCCAGAATTGTATGATGCAGGTGATGTAGGACTCAAGGATCCAATAAAGGAAACCGAGAAAATGGGCACGGCAGCTGAACAAATCTAATTATCCAAATTTCTCGATTTTTCATAAATGTTAGCTGGCGCCCCCGAGTACAAATATTTTTTTCTCAAAGAACAGTCTAATGAGTTAGGGAACCACCATGTATACTCACACAATTTTTTAACGCTTATTTTCGTATTTACATGCCTTTTTTAGGAATTATCTAAAATTCTCGATTTTTTCTTGTCTTATAGCCCCATGGATTTGGCGCCTCAGAACACCCAATTTATTTAAAACTTTGTGTGATAATTTGGGAAACCACCACAGATATTCATACCATTTTAACGCCTGTTTCTCTATTTACAGACCCTTTTTTAGAGATTACCCAAATCCTCGATTCTTCGTGTGTTATAGCCAATGGATTAAGAATCAATTTTTTTTCTCAAACCTGCGTAATGAGTTGGGGAACCACCACGTATACTAACACCATTTGTTTAACGCTTATTTTCGCATTTTACTAGCCTTTTTAAGGAATTACACTCAAAATCCTCAATTTTTTTGTGTGTTATAGCCCATGGATCTGACGACTCGGAGCACCTAAAACTTTTTTTCACATAAAACTTTACTTTAGAAAAATTTTGAATGAGTAGAAAAACCACACTTACCTCAACAATCATTTCGGAACGCCTATTTCCCGCCATTTAAAGTCCTTTTTTAGGAAATACCCAAAAATCCTCAATTTTTTGCATGTATAGCTCATGGATCCCGCACACAAAGCACCCAAAAACTATTTCTCAAGAAAATTTATAAGGACCTCCATGATAAGTTGGAGAAACACCATGCAAACTCACACCATTTTTAATGTCTATTTTTGCATTTACAAGCCTATTTTTTAGAAATTACTCAAAATCATCGATTTTTCGTGTGAGAGCTTATTGAGCTAGCACCCGGAGCACCTAAATTTTTTTTCTCAAAAAAACTTTATTAGGGCATCAGTTTTAAGTCGGTAAACCACCATGTATACTCACACCGTTTTTTGAGCGCCTATTGCAGCATTTACAAGTCCTTTTTTAGGAATTACTCAAAATTCTCGATTTTTGTACATTATATAGCTCATGGATCAGGTGCCTCAGAGCACCCAAAAAATTATCCTCAAAAAAATTATGAAGACCTTCGTAATTAGTTAGGGAATCACCACATATACTCACACAATTTTTTTACCGCCTAATCCCGCATTTATAAGCCATTTTTTAGAAATAATCCAAAATCCTTGATTTTTTTAATGTGTTATAGCCCCATTGATTTGGCGTACAGAGTAACCAAAATTGTTTTCTAAAAAAAATTTATGAGGGCCTTCGTCATGAGTTGGTGAACGGTCACCACGTGTCCTCACACTATTTTTAAAGCATTTTTTTGCATTTAAAGACCCTTTTTAAGAAATTACCCAAAATTCTCGATATTCCGTGTGTTATGGCCCATGGAATAGCGCTTCAAAGCACCCGAAAACAGTTTCTCAAAAAAATTACGAGGACCTCCATAATGAGTTAGAGAACCACCACGTATATTCACAGCATTTTTAAAGCCTATTTTCGCATTTAAAAGCCCTTTATCAGAAATTACCCAAAATCCTCAATTTTTCCTGTGTTATAACCCGTGGAACTAGCGCCCGAAGCACCCATAAAAATTTCTCAAAAAACATTATGAGGACTTTTATAATGAGTTGAGGAACCACCACGTATACTCATACCAATTTTAATGTCTATTTATGCATCTACAGACACCTTTTTAGGAATTACCCAAAACTTTTGATTTTTTTGTGTATAATAGCCCATTAATGTGGCGCCCCGGAGCACCAAAAAGAATCTCAAATAAATTTATGAGGACCTCTGTAATGAGTTAAGGAACCACCACGTATGCTCAACCTATTTTAACGCTTATTTCTGCATTTACAAACCCTTTTTTAGGAGTAACATAAATCCTCATTTTTTAATTGTTTTATTAGCCCATTGCTCTATCTACGGCCGGATGCGGAGCACTCAAATTTTTCTCAAAAATCGATTGAGGACCTCCGCAGTGGCGTTCCAAAAATTTACGTAGGTGGTCAAAAATGCTACAACTCGTAAAAAAAATTAAGAGCGGTATACTTTAAATTTTTGGAAATCAAACTACAAACATTAATGATTAATATTTTTAATCAAAATACGTACCAAAATTTTTAAAATCAACGACATAATCTTTAGCTTTATTTGTTCACGTTTATCTCCTATGAATTTGAACCAAACAACAAAGAGAGATATTTCAGTTTAGAGTGAACACTTATTGCTTTAAGATTTTCACAAACCTCTGATGACGAGCAACGAGCAAATGAAAAAGAAAAAATAGAACCAAACGATTATTGAAAAGAAATTTATAAAAGTAGTTTCACTTTTAATAAGCTTTTTGTGGAATAAATAAATCGGTTTGCTTATTAACTTTAATTAAATAATTACTTTTAAATTTTATTAATTTTTTTAATATGAAAAGATATGATTTGCTTATTCCTTTACATTTAAAATAATTATTTTTAAATTTTATTTAAATGTTTTAATGAAATAAAAAATAATCAAAGTCAACTACTACGGAATAGAACCCGCGCCTGCAAGTTGGCAAAGAACTTAATAAGAGTTGAACAACTGAAACCACTAGCTCAATATTTTAATTATTTTTCACAAGGGTGGCCCAATATTGTTATTTAAAATCAGTTAAACATTATTTTGCTTATAAATACAGCGTAATTTTCTGACGAAGGGTGTCTGGACACCCTAGCCAAACGGTAGCTACGCCCCTAACCTCTGTAATGAGTTGGGGAACCACCACATATACTGACACCATAACGCCTATTTCTGCATCTACATGTCCTTTTTAGGAATTATTCAAAATTCTAAATTTTCGTGTGTTAAAGCTCATGGATCTGCCGCCCCTAAGTACCCATAAAATATTTCTCAAAAAAGTTTACAGGACTTCCGTAATAAGTTGGGAAACCACCACGTATACTCACTCCATTACTACAAAAAATATGATGTATAGCTACGAAATTATTAGCTACGACATCAAATTCGTCATTAATTGTTTGCTTTTAGGGACAAAATTTATTTTTGTGCTTAAATATGTAAGACACATACTTCTAGTGACGAAACATAAAAATTCGTGACAGAGTTTCGTCTACAAAAATTTCCCACCAAAAAAATTAATTGGCATCATTTGTTAATTACTGTTAGTCATAAATTTAAAGTTATCGGTGACACATTATTTCATCACTAATAATGTATCTAATTCATTACAAAAAAATTGTCTTAAAATTTTATTGATTATATAGCGCTATGAAATTATTCGATACAACATCAAATTTGTCACTAATTGTATGCTTTCAGTGACAAAATTTACTTTTTGTGCTTAAATATATGAGAGAAATACTTTTAGTGATGAAATTTGTAGCAAAGTTTTGTCTACTAAAATTTTTCACCAAATAATTAATTGATGCCATTTGTTAAGTAGTGTTAGTCAGGAATTTAAAATTATCGGTGACACATTAATTTGTCACTAATTAATGTTCTCAATGCAATTACAAATTAGTTTTAAAATCTAAAATTATAGTCATTATGGACCCCAAATAATTGCATCTACCAAAATATGAATGTTAACAATATCGATCAAATTAGATTTCGTAATGAAATGTTATAGTTTAGTTAAGCTATAATAATTTAGCTTTTAATTATGAATATTTATTTCGATAACTAATACAATACATAATTGGTGAAGCAAATATTGTAACTGTCTCTTTAATCCATCTGGGTTTATGAAACAACCAAAAATTTCACAAAATATGTCAGGAGTGTTAACTAGGCGATGCTTAAAATTTATAGTGGAATAAATTTAACTTAATTGCTATGAAATAAATTCATAGCTAATTATAATTTTTTTGGCTACAATTTATGCACTAATATAATGTGACAACTTACAAAAGATAATATCAACTGCTTCATAAGAAAGACCCAGAGTCCCTTTGGTTAATGGGCAAGAAAATTTAAAACCAACGACTTCGGTTCACTTTGTACAATGAAAAGTTCATTCATGAATTTCTCTTCAATTGAAAATAATACCTGCATTATTTTTAAAAATACAATCTAGGTTATAGGTATCGTGAGTGGGGTACGGTTCTTCCACTAGATCACTGATATATGTTGGTTTAACACTTTTATTTTTTATTTGACATACTTTTATCGAGAAAGACGATAGAAAAAATAGTTTCTTAACTCTTGGTGCTAATTTGTGCGTGTCTAATGATTTGTGACTGGTAAATTGCATAGACTGAGTCGATCTATTTGCTTCTATTTAAAATATGTAGATATTTAATAGTAATTTCACAAACGCGCATAGATCGACTATACAGAGATAATACCGACTTACAAACTTAGACTTTGTAAAAGTACGAAATACTTCATGAATTTCTATTAACTTTTCATTAGTGTGAAAATCGAAATAAACTAAAAAATAAAAGCACCAATGAAAGAAATAAACAACCTAGGATTTCAAATTTATTATGATGAAGTACTACAGTTCTGAGTATCGATTTTTTTCCTAAACAATTGATTTACTGACCGAATTGAATCAATTATTTAATGTTTTTAAAATAAAATCAAAAGTTTAATTTTATACAATTTTATTATTGTACAAAATATTTTTTAAAAATTTATATATAACTGATAAAAGGACATGTACAGAAGTATATTAAAGATATGTTAAAATATACATTATTAAATTAAAATATATATCTACATTTGAATTAATTGTTATTTATATGGGCGACAAAATTTTCATGCCCTGCGTATGTGTATATAGTAATTAATAACAAATGGTATTATATCTACAAAAGTTATATTTGAATGAAGTAGAAAATTAATTAATGAGAAAACCAGAAGAGTTGATCAAATGGTACGCACTCTTCACTTCCAAACCTTAAGGTTTGTTTGTCCCCTAATTATCCTTAAATACAAAAATAATTTTTGTATATAACATATGGTCATTGCGTAACGAAATTGATTTGTTCAACTACAAATAATATAACTTTAGAGACACAACTGACATCAATCACTATTGCAAGTAAAAATAGTAGCGACAATATAATTTTAGCGGTAGTAATAACTCATTTAATGACAAACATACTATTATCTAAAAAAATATACTTTTTACGACAAATAAATGTATCACAAATGTTTAAGAATTTGGAGACGATTTTGCTTTTTGTAGTTTATATAATACTTTTTGCGACGAATCACTAAATCGTCTTTATATACGTTTAGAGACACACATTTAGTGACGACTGAGTGACGAATTATTTTTCGTCTCACAAGACTTTTATTGACGAAATATGATTTATAAATGACGAAATTATTTGTCCGTGATTTTCGTTTTAAAAGCATTTTTTTAGAAATTATCAAAAATCCTCAATTTTTTATGTGTTGTAGCCTATGAATCTGGCGTCCACAACACCCAAAAGAAATTTCTCAAAAACTTAGGAGAACTCCTGTTATGAGTTAGATGAACCACCCGGACGTAACCTCAGAACCTTTTAAAAGGAAAGCACCTATTTTGAACGCCTATTTCAGCATTCACAAGCCCTTTTAAGAAATTACCCAAAATCCTTAATTTTTTGTGTATTATATAACTCATGGATCTGGCGCCTCGGAGCACCAAATAAATTTTCTCATTTATGAGGACCTCCGTAATGAGTTGGAGAACCATCATGTATACTCACCCCATTTTTAACGCCTATTTCTGCATTTACAAGCCGTTTTTTAGGAATTACCCAAAAAAATTGATTCTTTGTGTTATAGCCCATGGATCTAGTGTCTCGGAGCACCCAAAAAGTTTCTCAAAAAGATTTATAAGGACTTTCGTAATGAGTTGGGGAATCACTACGTATACTCACACTATTTTTAACGTCTATTTCCGCATTTACAAGTCTTTTTTTAATGAATTGTCCAAAATTCTAAATTTCTTATGTGTTATAGCCTATGAATCTGGTTCCTCGAAGCACCCAAAAAAAATTTATGAGGACTCTGCAAGTTAGTTGTCGAACCTCCAACGCTAATGAAATGGTTTTTAACGCCCTATTTCCTTTACCAAACCATTTTATATGGTAATCCAAAATCTTCATCATGTGTTATAGCTCATGGATCTGGCACCTAGGGCACCACCAAAAAATTAATATTTCTCAAAAAACATTAGGAGACTCTCCGTAATGATTTGGAGAACCACCACATATACTCACAAAGAGACCTTCAGGTTGAGCACTCACACACGCATTTTTAAAAACGCTTATTTCTCATTCTGCATTTGAAGTTCTTTTTAAAAACCATTGGGTCCCGAAATTCTCTCGATTTTTTTCATAGGCCTTATACCAAACAAAAGCCCATGGATCTGGCGGCCCAAGCACCCGAAAACTTGTCTCCCAAACTTTTGAGGACGCTCCGTATGATTAGGAAATCACCATGTATATTAAACCATTTTTTTAACACGAGTGTTCGGATTTACGTATGTGGTTGGAAAGGATCCAAAAGCTTGAAGTTGTAGGTGTTATAACGCCCTAATTATGGACGCAAACCACCAAGCCATCCCAAAAAATTTCTCATAAACCTTGATTAGAGAGACCTCGTATTATCCACCACTTAACTCAGACCATTTTTAACGCTTATTTTTGTATTTACAGCCCTTTTTAGGAATTACTCGAAATTCTCATTTTTCGTGTGTTATAAATATGGCACCCGGAGCACGAAAAAGAAATTTCTCAAAAAAACAATATGAGTACCTCCGTAATGAGTAGGGGAACCACCACATATACTCACACTCTCTTCTAATGCCTATTTTCGCGTTTATAGGCCCTTTTTTAAGAACCCAAAATCCTCAAAATTTTGTGTGTTATAGCCCCGAAGCACCCAAAAAAAATTTACAAAAAAATTTATAAAGACCTCCATTATGAGTTGGGGAACTATCACGTATATTCACACCATTTTAATGCATATTTTCGTGTTTACAAGCCCTTTTTTAGAAATTACCTAAACTATTTGATTTTCGCGTGTTATTGCACATAGATTTTACTCTCAGAACACCCAAAGTTTATTCTCAAAAAAGCTTATGAGGACCTTCGTAATGAGTTGAGGAACCACCACTTATACTCACTCCATTTTTAACGCTTATTTCAGCATTTACAAGCGCTTTTTAGGAAATTACTCAAAATCCTCATTTTTCGTGTTATAGCTCATGGACCTGGCGCCCCAGAGCACACAAAAAAAAATCTCAAAAAAAATTATGAGGACCTCCGTAATGAGTTGGGGTTTCACCAGTATACTCACGCCAGTTGTTAATGCTTATTTTTGTATTTACATGCCCTTTTTAGGAATTTCATCTATGGAACCTTTTCTTCCATAGAGTTTTCAGATTCTCCAATTTTGTAAAGTTTGACTCCTAATCAAAGTTACAATTTTGTTTAATTGTCATAGGTTCATTCCAATGTATGTGTAATTGATTGTTTTATGACTTTTTATGCACGAATTGTAGTAATTGCATAATTTTACGAAATTAAAAAAAAAAATCCTATACTCATGCTAGCCCATTGTTTTTAAGCTAGTGGGTGATATAATGTGGGTCATGGACTATGAAAGATGAATTTATAAAAATATACAAGCCTTCTCTTTATGAAATTGATGTAAATGAATTCGAAGATGCTTTAACTTTGAAAACATGATGAAGTTTATGAATTATTGAAAAGAATGCAAGTTCATGAAAGTGTGCTTGTGACACAAGCAAGCTTATAGATGAAAGTGTATGTATGTTCTATGAACCTTGGACACATGACATGAATGACATGTAGATTTTCCTCAATGTTATTCGGGCTATTTTTCTAAATTAGGTCTTGATTAGTATAGTATTCGGATATGTCATCAATGATTAGAGACCACAATTTTAAAGTTATTTTTATTAGTAGTTAAAGATTAATAACTAATTTGTGGGATTTATTCTTAGCATCGAAAGGATATTGAGATGGAAGCTCTCCCGAGTTGAGGTCGGATTTCTAGCGGCAATCTCTACATACCTTACCTATGTGCCCCCATAGGATGATTGTCTAGATATAAATTAGCTACTGGATTCACTTTAGCTCAAATTCATGGTTCTAGCTCGACAAGTAGGAGAACCCTTTTCGGTGTAGGAAAAATCGGTCGTCTATGTTATAGCTTGCATGGTCTCTATGTCGGTTAAGGCTACTTTTTGCAATGATGAACCAAGATTACCTTTAAAGTGTATCTCATATGTTTTAAAAGATGAATTAACTTGCATTGATCATGATTACTACTATGTTTTTTCTAACTTCTTATCTAAGGTTTAATTTTATCTTTGCATATAATGAAAATGTCTTATTAGCATGATTTCATGCTTTTATGCACGACTATCATTTTTAATACCGGGGGCGTCTCAACAGTGTTAAAAAAAAGACACGTACCTTAGGCCCCCAAATTTAATAGGCCTCATTTTTTTTTATATTAATAAGTTTATCAGTTTGTATTTTTTAGATCAAATATGTTAATATTGTTTTGTGAAAAAGTAAATATTTCATGGAAAATAGGGATTATTAGAAGAATTTACATATTTTGAGTACTATATCTAATGAAAAATTATTTAATATAAGAAGGGTTATATTATCATATGAAAACTAGAAGAAATAAATTTTATAAAAGTTATTAACAATTTAAGTTTAAAGTCCCGTTTGATTTTTTTCTTTAGGCCACTAATACGGTTGAACCGCTCCTGTTTAATACTTTGTACTAACACATACTCTTGCATATTGTTTCACTAATGTAGGGTCTGACGCTCCTATCCCGCATCTTCATGATGAAGGATCTATTAGTAAAAGATTGAAGATTAGTGAGTCCTCATATTCCAAGGACCAAGCCTTTACTTCATTGTTTCTTTATATTTCACTTTTGAACTAGATGTACAAGTTACGCCCCAACAACTTCTTATATACTAGATGGCGTTGAGACCTATTTTTAAATTTAGATTTCTGCTTCATTTTATAGAACTCTATGTTTTGAAGTTAGTCGTTTAAATCTTTTTGAACTCTATTATTATCTTATATAATGTAGTATGCTAGGTGGCTTTTATAGAGCCTCTCGAAATCTTGAACGCAATATCACGTCTAAGGTATACCTCGGGTCGTGAAGAGACCAGAATGTGACATAACAAGAAATGGTGAAATGGTGGAAGGATGAACGGATAATGGAGCATGTGTTCATCCTCCTCAATGCAAATGGTGCACCCCATTCCACCAAACACTGATAGAGAAATGCTTACAGCAAAAATCGTCAAGTTATATATGGAGTTGTGTTGCACAGATCTATACATACAAGGTACTAAGCATTGATGATCAATTGATAATATTTTCAAAGTCACAGCAAAGGGAGCTACAATCCACCCCTCCCTTTGCCTTGCAACCCTTAAAGTGGTTGAGAATGAAAAATGAAGACGAAAATATACAACTGCCTGAATACATGAATCAACAGTCGGTTTTTACAGTTCAACCAGCATTTTATATCCAAAGTCACCAGAGAAGAAATAAAAGATTCACTCGTGATCAATTTTTCTGGTGGACTGCAACTTGGTGTATGTCCATATCCTTCAACATAACTGAACGCCCACATGAATCACAAGGGGCGGTTCTTGATCCACAAACACTCTCGTGCTGTTAAAAAAAAAAAAAAAAAAAAAAAAACAAAAAAAAAAAAAAAAAAAAAAAAAGAAAAAAAAAAAAAAAAAAACAAAAAAAAAAAGGAAAAGAGAAGAAGGGGAAAAAAAGAAAGAAAAAAAGTCCTTGTAGCGATCCTCACATCTGCTGCTGAAGTCCCTGCTTGGACCATGTCTCCACAAAACCGGCATGTTACAAGTCTCAAGGGACACTCCACAGATTGATGTTGAACCTGTTACCAGAAGCTGTTAGATGAACAAGCCAATAAAAACAGTGTAATAAATTTTAAAAAGGGAAATATAACTTTACCATCTTTTCTTTTTCAAGGACTATTCCACAAGGGCAATTCAGTGGGACGTGAAATACTTTCTTGTGCTTCTCAATTTCCTCTTTCTGAAATGCTAGCCCACATTCTTCACAATGGACATGGTTCTTGACCTCATCCCTCCTTAGAACAACCCCACAACCGGTATGCTGACAGATGATATTGTGCCTCCTGCAGTAAGCTTCATGTAGTGCTATACTCCTGGAAGGTATGTAATGTTTACAGTTTTGGCATTCTACTGTATCTCCATCAGCAGACAATGTGGAAGATACGGCTTGCTGTCCAATCTTTAAATTAGATTTGTCTCGTATGCTAACTGACACCTTGTACTTGGTTGTGCCCTTGAAACCATAGATGCCAATACTGTAAGTACCAGGTCCATGGCCGAGATCCCTGGAGTTAAGGACCAAAGCTTTTGAACCGATGTCATGAGATGACCAACCATGCTGGTGCTGTGTAGGAAATAGTAATGGGTGTCGGGAAACATAGAGGTCAGTATCCCCATCTTGGTTCTCTGATTCTATTTTTACCTCAACTTCTGTATCTCCTGAAGATATTTTTCCCCAGACATCATCGCCTATTTGGAACTTGTAATATACATAGCTTCCTTCTGCAACCACCCCAGAATCTAACTTGCCCAATTCGAGAGGTTGCAATACAGGCTGACTTGTGCTCTCAGCAGTTGGATCAGCACCGATTACATCAACCTCTATATCTGTTTCTAGAACAGACACACTCGAAGAAGGTTTTAGTTCAAGAACACGTAAATGATATGTCAGAACACCATGATTAACAGTAAGTACATCGCCTTCTGAAAGCGTCGCATGCTGACGAAGACTTGTTTCAAGAACTGCCTTGTGATTAGGGATATCAGAAAATCCTGCTTCAACTGGCTGAAGTTTTGCATAAGTTCCTTTTGGGAGCCAGACATAACACACCTCAACCATGGGAACCATTGGCGAGACTGCAGGATATAAGTTACTCCATATATGGGAAGGAAGCCCTACAACACCATCATCTGCAGTGAACTCCAGGACTCCAGCATGCGTTGTCCGCTTATTCTGCTTTGCATCCTTCAAGTCCGAAAGAGAGGATTGGTGAACGACAGACAACCTGAAGTGTAGAGGTCCCTTGTCAAAGGCACCCTGATCAGACAATTCAGTGAAGCAAGATGGTGGCAATTTAATTTTATCTCCAGCACCTTCATAAGGTACAGCTTCCAAAACACGAGAGAATGCAACTCCTCGTCCAGCTAGCAGTTCTTCTTCAATTTGTTGGGTTGCCTGTAAAAAAAAAATTGAAGGGTTAGGCATTTCCTTCCATTATTAATTTCCTCAAGACGGCTTGAACATCAGCAATAGGTCACATGAACCCCCCAAAAAAAAAAAAAAAAATTAAGGGGGGGGGGGGGGGGGGAAAAAAGAACAGCCAGCTACTTTTCTTAATAAGGAAAAATATTACACCACCTTGACCGCTACATGGAGCCAGCTATTTTCTTCTAATTAATATTAATAATCAGAACAGGAAACTTTTGACCCAATCTGACAACAGATTATAATGGTTTACATATCTAATCAATCATAAGAAATGGACGCATGAACCGGTCCCGACATTTGTAAATTCATTGGAACTGCCTGACACAGTTAAAAACCATAGCAAGTAGCTTAAACCCATGATGGGTCAACCAAATATAAGTACAATTTGAACTACAGAGCAAAAATATAGACAAATTTAAGGAAAAGAATTAGTACTATAAAACTGGCATAAAGTACATATCTAACTCAAGGAGGCAGCTTCGCGTAGGGCACTACGAAGGGAAGTTGACCATGGATTACCAACAAGTCTAAAATACAACAGAGCCTTTACTTTATACTTTAAGTTAATATTTAATCAACTAATTGATGTTATTGAGAAACTGTATTGTTCACACGCTTTGGCTCTACCCATGAAGTATCCAGTAATAGGTCTTTCACAATCAGATCTACTGCTAGATCCCGTATTTCTCTTGGACTTCAATTCAATTGGTTAGCCCTGTCAAGGCAGAAGCTGCCGGTTCGAGCCCCCGCCAGTCCCAAAGGATCCAATAAATATATCAATGAATTTCTCCCATGGAAGGCAGCATGGAGGTAGGGACTGATTCCTATCATAAGAAATTAATATTTTGATTCACACCCCACATCAACAAGGCATGTTCAGCCTCAGTTTGTCGGTATCTCGAGAATCAGCAAATGCTTACAACTTTTCCAGGGGGAGTAAAAAATAGAACTCATAAGAGCACTGATATTCAGAAAACTTCAGTTAAGTTTATAAGGTAAAGCACTTTACTTGATTGATTCAAACACATTCTTGCTAACCACACTTACCCCTAAAGGGTTGATATTATTATATTTTTGTATGTAATGCACATGCAGAACATTGTGGAATTGACCTAGAAATTTGAAAATATTGCTCTGCTTTGAACACACACACAGGTTTTCAGAAAATCAATTGTTAAGGCATAACAATATAGCAATCAATTGTGAATTGATAACACTTTGAGACAATTAGGCCATGGAAATTGATATGGACTAAAGCCCCTGCAAAATAGCCTGTTTTGCGTGGGTTCTCAACAGATAAATATACTTAACCCAAGATAATCTGCAAAGGAGAGGTTTAAATTTGAGTCGCAGGTGTTATCTATGTGAAGTGAAATTGATGTCGGTCAATATTCACTGTAAATTTGCTAAGCAATGCTGGAAGATGATCCTGAATTTGTGTGGTGTTGTTTGGGTAATGCCTTCAGATGTTAAAGAGTTCACTGGAGAGCTGGAAATCCTGGAATGAGCAGAAGACAGCTAAATCTCAGAAGCAGATCTGGAGGGCTATCCCTTTATGCACCTTCCAGACTATTTGAGAAGAAAGGAACAGTGTTTGATTTGTTTGATAATAGAAAGAACCACATCTCTAGAGTGATTAGTGATGGACATTTGTCTTCATAATCTGTTATTTTGGTGTAAGAAGAGTTTATTAGAGAATATGGATCAGTATATAGGCTTTTTGGACTCAATTGGGAATTTGCAACTGGAGTTTATTACACGGGCTGTCTGATTTTGTTGTACTTCTATATACCTTCTTTATTTTTGGAACTTTCTTTTATGTACCTTCTTGATACCTTTAATGCTAATATTTTTACCTTATCAATCAAAAGAAAAACACGGCAATATAGCAAATCTAACTTGAGTACAGATAACATTATAAAAAAATCCATACATCGAGCAGGTTGTGATTATGTGGTTTAACCAAGCACAAGTGAGAAGTAAAATTGGAGATGGTTTGAAAATATAATGTGTTAACAAGTTTGTTTCTGTAAAGAAAACCGCTCACAGCTGAAAACAGGGAAAAAGAACAAAAGGGGGGGAAAAAAAAAAAGCAAGGGGGGAAAAAAAATAAATAAAAAACATATTGTAAAAAATTCTTAAAACTTATGTTCAAACAAACTTCAAGGCGTGGCAAGTAGAACTGGTAAAGGACAAATGAAATAAATTTTAAAGTGATTCTCCCAATGGGAAATAAGTAAATGTGCTTGCTTTCATATTTAATCAATTAAAAACTAATAAATGATGTGGTAATAAGTCTCGCAAATATCAACTGTTATTTTATTGTTGAACAGTTGTCTAGCCAATTACCATCACTTCATTTCTTAACATGGCAGATAGCATGTAGCTTAAGAAGTATCTGATATAGATCACAAGACACTTGTGATAGTTAAACTATTCCCCTCCCCCCCCCTTCTTTTTCCTGATATACCTTTTCTTTTCCTGTTCTTGTTCTAGAGAGGAAAAAACCACCTGAAGCAGATCTACCACATCTCAAGCAGCCGAAATACATCTCTGTTGGCTAGCACAACATCGTGATTGTATCTAACCTCCATTAAAATGCTTATATGTCACAAAGTTCATATCTTAACCCTGTCTTGCATACTTATTTTTCACGTGTTCATGATCCCAATACAGTAAATGTTCCTTAAAGAAAAATAAGGCCCCTACAGTCTGCATACCGGAAGAACGTGAAGAGTTTTTCTCTAGATGTTGAAAGCTGTAGATTTAACTTATACTCAAGCACGGCAATTGGACTACCTTTTAAATCATTACCACGGAAAATTATACATACATTCAATCGCACTCAGATCTGTATGGTTATACCACAAACCCTGCAACGACTAAAATGCATCAGTTTTCCCCTTTAAGTCACAATTCTACTTATCATTCATTCTAACAAACTAAAAATAGATCAACAGGCCCAACTTTTACCCACAAGTTAACTACTCAAATCATCTTTTGCAATAATACAGCTGAAATGGGGTTCAATGATAATTTTTTCATGAAAAGCAGACATGAGATAACAAATGCAGTGCTTCACCAAGATTTTGAATAGCGGTTCCAAAAATCCAAGTCAATTCTATTTCAACTCTTTCTAGGATAAAGACAATAAGAGTAAGCCATGTTCTTGCAACTAGGTTCATTTATTCTTGTCTCTAGCAATTAACCTACTCCAGAACAGCACAAAGGTCAACCTATCCTGCACTATTTGAAGCCTTATGCATTGTCAATTTCTATCATAGTGGGTTGTTCTGAAGAGATCCTTGTGCCAGTGAAAATTGTTTCCAATGATCAGGGGATAATATATAAAACAATAAAGCAATTGAAGCTATTTTTCCAGCAAAATTTCGTATGGTGGAAATACCACCACAAATACATTCAAAGTTTTAAAAACAGTTTCTGATGGGAAGAACTATAACATGCTAGTGCAATGGTTTTGACATTAACACAAAAAGATAACTTCTCTAAAGGGATACAAGAAAAAATAATATAAAATACAAAAAAGTAATTGTGGGGTTGTACATTCCACAAAAAAAAAAACAAAAAAAAACAACAAAACCCCACTTTTCACCAGAAGAATTACGAAAAACTTTCTTGCCCAGTGGGAAAACATTCGCCCATAAATTTTTTCATGCCCTTCTTACTAATATAGTTGGAAAAGGACAACTTCGACTATGACTGCCTCCATCCATGAACTCCACTTCTTTTCCTTTTTGAGTTCTCACTTTTTAAAATGTATCCTGGATTCCTGATGCCCAGGGTTACTGCATTACAGTATATTCCAATCTTCAAATCTAACACCCTTTAGAAACACCACCACTTTTCTATTTGTCTTTTCACTTTTTTATCTAACACCCCTTAGGAAACCTCCACTTCTTTCCTTTTTGCCTTTTCAGTTTTTAACCCTATTTTTAAGATTAAACGCTTACCATCAAGCCAAAAGCTATAGCTGATAGCAGATGTGCAGCTTTATTTCTTAGCTAAGTCCACCCAGCAAGCGCCATGTTCGATCATGACATCGGACCCAGGCCACCTGGCATTACCCAACGACTATCCTCATACCAAGGGATTACTACGTCATAGTATATCCCAATTTTCAAATCTACAGCCCCTCATGGGCCTTGTTGGCATTACCCAACACCTATCCTCATACCGAGGGATTACTACACCACAGTATATCCCAATCTTCAAATTTAACATCCCTTAGAAACACTATAAAGTCATTTTAGGCACCTTGCAGATCATCCGTCTTCATGGCATTATAGCAAACAAATTCACATGAAGGAACATACTAACGAATTCTCACTTTCCTTCAGTATCTAATCTCACTGAAGGCCAATATATGACAGATTCTTACAGAATTCATGAGTCACTAAAATTTGATATATGAGATGATGATGCAACAAAATACAAAGGGGTAGCAACTTTCAGGTACAAATGCACATATTCAAGTAAACTGTTTGATAACGATTCTCGTTTGTTGGAATTATATGTTCAAAATACAAACTTGAAATAATAAAGAGCAATTTAAGACTACCTACAATTACAGTAAGTTAGAACAACTGGTCTTAAAGAGATCAATATACTAAACAACCATAAACCAACTAAGCACTATCTGCAAATTCGAAAAATACCCAACTCCCAAATCGATTAAACTAAGGAGAAAAGGGGCGTATCGGAAAAACTGACCTTAGCTTGGGCTTCAGCAGCATCAAGTCGGCGAGCACGCTGAACAGCTTCAATTGCTTCACGTTGACGAATAGCTTCTTGTTTTGCTTTCTTCTCTCTGTCCAATTTCAATTTAGCCTTGAGTTTCCTCTCCCTCTGTTCTTGCTCTAGCTTCTCTCTCGCTCTTCTCAGTTCAAAATCCATTCTTCTCGCTCTACAAAACTTCCGAACAGATTCTCTTCTCTTCAATTCTCTTGCAATGCGATGGATTATGTATTTCAGATATATTGAACGAATGATCGGTCCAAGGTTAGATTATACATATATATATATCTGAAACTCTTTCGATTGATTTTCCGATTTCTTGATGGAGAAGGCAAATTCGCTAACCTGAATTTGAATTCGAGAACAATCTGGGCCTTTCGAGATGAACCCGGATATTGGTGGCCTGCCCAACCAAATACTTAATTAGGCCCAATCCTAATTATCTATTTTAGCGATATTATTTAAAAAATTATCTAACATAGTTATATTGTTACAGTGAATTTTTCATCTCTCTTTCTTTCTAGCTCGTCATTCTCCTCCTCCTCTCTCTATGAGCCTCACCGGATTTCTTCTCTCCTCTCACCTTTCACGTTTTTCTCTTACCCTTATTTCTTTTTTTATAATTCATTGAGTGAATCTTTTTTTTTCTCTCAATTTCTTGTATTAATACAAAATCTTATTAAGTTTTACTTGAACTATTTTTATCGACATATGTGGTTCTTGATCTTTAATTTCTTATGTATGGCTGTCAATTGTTGATTCATCTTTTTATTAGACTAACGTCAATAAATCAAAAAGTTTTCGCGAATAGTCGATATAATAAACTTAATTATGTTTTATAGCTATAGTTTGCATATTTATGTGTTGTAGCTACAACTTTAGTTGTCTAGTTTGTACAATTCACGGGTTTGTATAATTCGCAGTTGAGTTTGTATAATTCACAGATAAATTTGTATAATTGTGTCCCTTATTTTTGTATAAAATTGAAATAACGAATTTATACAAAAACAAGCATATAAATTTTAGTTATATAAATTATGTTATACAAAATTACATTAAATAAAAGTTATACAAATTTTGAATAAAACAAAGTTGTGAATCTCGAAATCTCAGTACCACATAATTATCACCGAATGTTGATCGCAAGTGATAATTAACTAAATTATAACTATGATGACTAATAATGTAGTACATGTGTGCTTAACCATATAATTTTCCCTAGATTTATTGTTTAGTGTTTGCATCACTACACTGAAAATAATTAGGGTTAATACGATAATATTCAATATATTTTTTCGTTTGTATATTCACAAAAATCGATACGAACTGTAATTATATATTTCTTATAGGGGGTGCTATAATGTGTATTTATATTTCAGTTTTTCAAGCTAATATGTGTACTTGTCTGTCTGTATGCAAGGCTAGAAAAGACGAAAAATAGATGAACGAAATTTAAAAGACAGAGAAAATTGTGTATTTATATTTGGTATATCTCAACTGAGAAACAACTTGCTCGTCTCTCTCCTTTATTTATTTGTATCTTATTTGTATTCTCCTCTCTAAAATTATTAAATTATTGTTATGAACTGTAATTAGGTAAATTTTATTTATAGCTACTGTTCATAATTATGGTCTGAATTATACCTATAATTATGCATAAGCTATGTTTTGGGACTTACGTTTGTAATAGAACCCTTAACTTGCACTAAAACAACACTAATAGCTCGTAAGACTTTAAATGTATTTAATAAAAAAATGAATTAAAATATCAATTATCACTATTATTAATTAGTCAATATTCACAATTATTATCACTAGTTACGAATTTAGGATCCTTACGAGTTCATAATAATCACTAATCATTGTTAAGGGTCACCGCCATTAACTATCATTATATATGTTCTCAACCATCAATATGATTGGTCATTGATTATCATTAGCTACTGTCTAATAAGTTATCACGCATCATTACGTGTTTCTCTATCAACCATCATTATTAAATATAATTAACACTAATTATTACTTATTTTTTAATCACAACAATCGATCAATATCACTATCAATCATCATTGCCATTGATAACACAAACACCACCAACATACAATACATCTTAATTTTAATATACATTTTTTATTCAAATAAGTTAATATTAACATAAAAACAAACTTTTTATGAAGCTTTTAGAAAAAACATCTAAACTCATAAATAAAACAAGCCACATGGATCATTCAATAATCATATAGTACTCCAATATAAATAATGTATGTCTACATCAATGACTATATTTTTATATGGATTTCATGTTCATAAAGACAATTGTAGTATTGATTTGATTTGATGGAGATTATGTGGGGGACACATGCATGACCCCCCTCACCTCTCTCTTTTGACATTTTGGTTTTAATAAACTTTCAAAATATATCTATATATCATTAATCAACTAAAGAATTAATTAGTCCTGCTAATTAAGCTTCAATTAAGTCACAAAAAGTTCATCATCATTACTCATAATAAATAGACATAATAAAGCATAAAATATTTTATTAACACCAAACTGGTCCTCTTTCTTTGTTCTTTTTTTCATTTTGAATAAACAACATGCATTATTTTTCTATGAGGGAAACCTAAAGAAATTGTGATCAAATGAACAATGCCCTTTTTTTATTTATTGGAATGTAGTGTACTAATTTATTTTAGTAAATTGTTGCAATAAAATTAGGAGGTAAATAATTTCCCATAAGTTAATTAAAGTAATTTTTGACATTTTGCTGTCAAGTTTGATGATATTTTTATGCATTTTTTCTTCTAATAACTAGTTGTCATTACCGTGGATAATAACACAGTTAGTTTGCTCAGTAGAATCAAACTCAAGCTAGTAAATTTAGAGACAAAACTAGAATTTGAAGTTTAGGGTATATCAATGGGAAAGTAAATGTTCTTTTTTGTGAAAAATAAATAGATTTTTCCTTTTTTTTCATCCGGCCAGTATGTAAACAAAACATATATCATAATTAAAAGTATTTATATATGATCTAAGATAAATACTATGGGAGGTGAGAGTGTTTGAAGGACACAATCGGTGTGGAATGCTACTCTCAAGGAACTTGTCTTCTTACTTTCGTTAGAGGAGTTATTTTCTTCATTTTAAATAAATTTATATTCTGTAGGAATAAAAATTTAATTTTTTTTACAATTGAACATAAAAAATTTGAAAAAGATTTTTCTCCATGCTAAACAGGTGAACACACCCTTAGGGGTAATGAATTTTTCATTGAATTCATAACTCATTTTAAGTCATCAAATTGTAATTAAATACTATATACCTATATACATTAAATAAAGTTAAACTAATACATATATTGGATTTGTCCGACCAAATATATTGTGAATAGCCTTAATAACCTTTTAAATTTGTCATAATATAAACACTCGAATTATAATTTGTGCAATAAAACATTCGAACACGTGATAAAATATTTCTCTAGCACTCATTTCAATTTTCAAAATTTTGAAAAATACTTTTTGCATCATGTTTTATCATTTATGTGGATGTGAATGCGTATTCTTAAAAAAATGAACATATTTTAAGTAGTTAACTTATTTATAAAACAAACTCTCGAGAACACGATAAAAAAAATTCTAAAAATATCTATCTAATAAAAAACACTCTATTAAGCTTTTATAAAAGAATTCAATGAATAAATGTCTAAGACATATACAGTAATATGTTGGATATCAAGGGATGATTTATATAATGTGTTCAAATGTAGGCATCATGGGATCTATATTCATTCCTAGAGTTTGTTTTTTTTTTTTAAAAAAAAAAAGATAATTAAGTGACAAAGGTTGGAAAAAAACTTTAAAGAAATTTGTTAAGTAAATGGGATTAGAATGAAGTCTATTTTAAAATCATTTTTTTTTTCTATATAAATTTAAAGGGTGAAAATCATAATAACTTTAACTGAATTTTTTAAACAGATGTTCAATGTTCAAATCAAATTATGTAAGTTAATTAGGGTAGGTGGCCACAATGCCCTCGTGTCACGAACTTAAATCAACTTTATAATATACATAAATTATGCATGTGTAAAAAATTTAGAAATGAGTGAATATTCCTATGTACGGTGTATCCTGTCAAATTTTAATTAAGGAGTGTTAAAATATAAAAAGGTAAATTGCATAGAAGTTGAGGAAGTGAATATGTAGCGCGTACGCACACACATATATACAAAAACAATAAATAGCATAGGTAATAATATATTTTGACTTCGTTGGAAAATTACATCGTATTTATAAGAAAAAATAATAATTTAAATGGTTAAATAACACATATTGAACACCCTTGAAAAACAATAAATTTTTCTGCTTGGTTTTCAACGTTCAAATCTTAACTAAGCTTTTTTACAACTTTGGCAGTGCACGGATTCGATCCGGTTATTGACTTTTGATTTTTTTTTTCTTTCATAAAAATTTCAAAATAATTATTTATTTGAAGTAAATAAGCAAATCTAATGTTTTTTTTCATTTAAATTTTTTTAAAAAAAAAAAACAAAAATTAAAAAAAAAACACACCTCCCATCACTAAACACCCAACGCAATATTAAACCAAAAAATTAATAAAAAAAAACCCCACACCCCGACCCACCAACACCCTTTCCACCCCTCCAACCCCCCCCCCCTCCCCCCCCCCCCCCACCCCCCTCCACACCACCCACCAACTTCCCCCCCCCCTTCCCCATCCCCCCCCCCCCTCCCCCGCCCCCCCACCTCCCCACCCCCCCCCCCCCCCACCCCCCCCCCCCCTATCCACACCCCCCACCCCCCCCCCTCCCCCCCCGCCCCCACCCCCCACCCCAACCCCCCCCCCCCCCCCCCCCCCCCCCTCCCACCCTCCTTCCCCCCCCCCCCCCCCCTCCCACACCCCCCACCCCCCACCCCCCTCCCCCACCACCCCCCTTCCCCCCCACCACCCCCCCCCCCCTCCCCCCCCCCCCCCCACCACCCCCCCTTCCCCCCCCCCCCCCCCCCCCCCCTTTCCCCCCCCCCCCCCCCCCCCCCTCCCCCCCCCCCTTTCCTCCCCACCCCCCCCCCCACCCCCCCCCCCCCCCCCCCCCCCCCCCCCACCCACCCCTGCCCATTTCCCCCCCCCCCCCCTTCCCCCCCCCACGCCCCCTCCCCCCCTCCCCCCCCCCCCCCCCCACTCCCCCCCCCCCCCCCCCCCCCCCCTTCCTCCCCCCCGCCCGCCCTCCTCCCCCCCCCCCCGCCCCCCCACCTCCCCTCCCCCCCCTCCCCCCACACCCACCCCCCCCCCCCCCTCCCCTTCCTCACCCCCCCCCCCCCTTGTTTCCCTCCCCCCCCCCCCCGCACCCCCCCCCCCTCCCCCCCTCCCTACCCCACACCCACCCTCCCCCTCCCCCCCCCCCCCCTCCTCCCCCCCCCCTCCCCCCCCCCCACACTTCCCTCTCCCCCCTTCTTTCCCCCCCCCCCCCCCACCCCCCCCCTACCCCTCACCACCCCCCCCCCCCCCCACTCCACCCCCCCCCCCCCTTCCTCTTCCCGGTCCTCCGCCACTCCTCTCTCTTCTTCCCTTACCCTCCTCCCGTGCCCGCCTTTCTCTCCCTTTTCTTTCTCCTCTACCCTTGTTTGCTTCGCCCTTGTTTACCTTTTTATTCCTGTCGCCTTTCTAGGGGGTGAGGCCGCAAGCAGGGAGGGGGGAAAGGGGGAAGCACTAAATGATGCCACTCTAAACGGAAAGATCGCTCTTTTTTTTCACTCTGCCCGAGCAGAGAAACGGGAACACGAAAGCTAAAGAGGAGGGAGGGGGATGGGGAAAAAGCTGGGGGGGAGACGGGGAAGGAAAAAAAAGGAAGCAGAAGGGTACGGGTAGGGTGAGTGGCAAAAGGTAAGTACAACCCATGTTTAAATTCTTTTAGCGCGTTCTGAGATTTTTGACACCTTTAGAAATTCTCTGCCTCTGCACTATCGAGAATATAAAGCGTTCGATATCAATTGTGAAAGTTAATCGAAACCCTAAGAAATATCAAAATTGAGAAAAAAAAAACACAAAGGTAAACAGTACATCACAATTCATACCTACTAACCCATCTCAATATTAAAAACTTTTCACAATATTTTGATGAATAAATAAATTATAAGTCAACCGTTCATATACAGAATGTCAAATTTTTTTGGTAAATTTATATAATATAGTTGATGACTTATATACATTGATGACATAGACGTTTCTTACGAAAGTGAAATCAACTAAAAGAAACACTAAGTAATAGGGCAAAAGGTATACATGAGCTTTAGTTTGATGACTAAAGGTATGATAATGGAAAATTGATAATGATTTGTAGTAAATATAATAGATAATTTAATATATTTTTTATATAAATTTGATTATTTTATATAGAAAATAAGACTTGATTATAAATAAAAATGAAAGTTCAAAAATTTTAATAGATTTAAAATATGAAAATGTACATATATAAAAAAATCAAAGAATTCAACATTTACTATATATACATGACATAATACGTATAACAATATAATTATCAATGGTCGTTACTTGTAGAAGTACACTACCTAAAGTATAGAGTAATAATGATATAACTTTAATATAAAGTATGAGTAATTTAATGGTTGAACAATTACTAATTCAAAAATATATATATTTATCCACAAGTAAAGGGATAACTTTTTTTTTGAATTACTTGGACTAAAATTAGAATTTACTAATAACCGGAGATTAAAATTGCTATAAAAAATAAAATAAATTCAATACGACGCGATCATAGTAATCTTAATTATGTTGATACAAATAAATGTGTTATATCACTATGTAACTCCTAAATGAATCCTACTTTAATAGATACATAAAGTTTCATCCCCAAATTACATTATTAATTACTAGAGATAGATCTCTGTTAAGTTCATTGTATACAGTTTTAACAATAAATATTTTATTGCTACAGATAAATTTATTGTGTGGTATCTTTTAAAGAGATCCAAAAAATTACCTATTTTTTTGTTATGCCTAACTATATAAAATTATGATTTTACTAGTTAAATAGCTATGAGATTATTATTACTTTTTTTGTTTGGAAAGATACATATTTGACTGTTAGTAAAAATAATTACAATCATTCATAATATATAATATATAACAATAATAATAATAATATTTATTCAATACGATTATAAAAGTAGATCTAAAAAAGGTAAAGAATATGGTTATATGCATACTTTATCTCTATATTTTTGTAAAGTAGAAAAGTCATTTCAATAAATTTCCGGCTCAAAGAAATATTTTTAAAACAAGATTGCAAAATAAAAATGCTAGTAAAATATACACAAATAAAAAAATTATTTTGCTGGAGAAAAAAGTATTGAAAACATCCATAAAATTGACATCAATTATTAACTTAGATACATCCTGATTTGTCGCATAATACAACAAGTGATCTCAAACTCTTGTAAGAACGTGAAACTTTCAATATCAAGTCGAAAGAAGTCATGTTTAAACACTCCTAAATTTGACAAAAAAATTAAAAATATATTTCACTTATGCTACAGTATCAAGAAATGAATATTTTTGAAACGATCCATCTAACATAAAAATCCATTTTTTTTCCTAAAATTAAAATGTCAATACTATGAGGTCTAAGGAAGTAGCCGTTACTGCAGATGGACCATACCGACATTTAATTTTAAACATTTTTTGACAGAAAAAGGAAAAACGAAAAAGTAACGTAAGAAAAGCCCATAAAAGCAAAGAAAATCTTCAGTTTCTATATTAAAGAAAATATAAATAATTCCATTAAAATATCCCATTTTTATACGCTGATCAGATTAAGGTAATCTTGCCACCCCTAAATTAGCCATTTTTCAGGTGTTCCATTTTGTTTTCATGAACCCCATTTGTCCTTTCTTCATACTGTATAAGACACTGTAATACAACTGTCCTTTTGAAATTCTTGAATTATTGCTTCATACCTTCCATGGTTTCTTCTTCTTTGCAAGTCCACAAGAATTGCTTTTTTTCAGTTATTGAGTATGAATCTCAAACACCCTTTTCTTTGTTTTGAGTAATGGTGACCCCCATATCCCATTCTTTTTTGTGTAGACAGTTTTTTATGTGAAAGTTTGGAACTTTTTTATGTATTGTTTTAGTACCAAGATTGCTACTTTTTGAAGGATCCATGAAAAAATTACTGTTTCTTTTCTATAGTTCGATTTTGTTTTAGATTTTTGTTTGGTATAAGTTGATCAACTTTTCGTTACCATCGAGGTAATTGGAAGAATATAGGAGCGAAACTAAATGCTGTAAAGCTGAATTATTTTAATGGCTATGGTGGACTGTTAATTGGATTTTGGTGAAATTAGTGTTTGATTTTTGTAGGGTGAACTTTATTGGATGGAAGATTTTGGATTAATTGACAGTTGAAGCTACTTTCAGTTTTAGAAATTTGGTGCATTTTAACCTTCTGTTGTTGTTCTAACATTACCTTGATCTGGGTGATGTGACGGAAGGTATGTGTCATGTCGTGCCTATTTAGGGTAGATCTGATTGGATGGTTTTAAGATTGTTTAGCAGTTTTGGATATCGTGGCTGGAATTTTGAGGAGATGGAATTTTCATTGATTAGCTGTTTCTTTGGTGCTGAACTACTTTATCTTATCATTGGATCGTGTTTAGGCTCCGGTGAATCTCTTTAAATAATTGATATTCTTAGATGATAGTTCCACTGCAAGGTCTTGATAGGCAACTAGTATGTGATAAGCCCTTATATTCAGGGTGGTAGATGACTCTGAATCAAGTCCTAACCAATTTGAGTAGATGCAGTTCAAATGTTTATATATATTGGTTAGTCAATGATGGATACCAGATGGGGCACAGTGAGCTGGAGCCAGTGGGCTTAACACTAGTTCATTGAAGTGAAGAACTAAGACCCTTCAGTATGAATGTTTTTGTAGAAGGGTTCACACTCCAGAGGTACCCGCTATTGCTGGTTCCAACCGTATTGAGAACAGGAAAGTTTTTGATGTGAAACTAATTGTTTTTGAGAATGGTGATTTACTTGGAGTATGGTTGAATGTCACCAAGTAGGATACAATTTGAGTGTACTGAGACAAACTACTCACTCCTTTTAGATATCATGAGTATTGGTTAAGAAGGGAGGCTGTGAAAATATAGATAACAAAAGGAACTAGTATAGGCTTAGCCAGTTTTATTCTATAAATACGAGTGATCATAATGTTAGTTAGCTAGACTTTATGGTGATGACTTTGACTTTGTGGTGATGACTTTTAAGGGCAGTGCTTGCGTCATGCGTTCCTTGGTGTCTTTTCATGCGCTGTCTATGAAATTCCGACCCTTTTTTCTCCGAGGTTCCATTGGCCTCTATTATTTTTCTCAGTGTGCTGTTGTCAAAGCATTTTACTGAGAACCAATTAGAGACTTTCAATTGTTGTCTATGTAAAGGGGATAGTGTGCTCTAGTGACAACATCTTAAATTGAAAATGTGGGTTGACATACTGCAATTTTAATCCTCATCAAATCCTTCCTTCATAAGCATGAAGGTGTAGCCCAGACATGGATATATTCTCATTTACCGTAGTGTACTGACTCTGATTCTGATCTTAGTATTCATTTTTACTGAAAACAGTGAGGCTGGTATTATTGTCTTTATACTTTATGTAGTTTCTCATCTTTATCTTTAAGGATATGAGTTCATTTCTTTGCTATCACTTTCTTCACATTTCATGCATTCTGATTAGTTCCACCAGATTAATCCCATTGTTGAAACTTGAGTCAAATATATGTTGTACATTGTTCCTGATAGAATTTCACTTTGACATATTTATCTCACTAAGAATGCTAATATTGCAGACAAGTCTTTGAAGAAACATGGCCACTCTGTCTGATATAGGTGTTGCAGCTGCTATTAACATTCTGAGTGCGTGTATTTTTTTAATTGCATTTGCATTCCTTCGAATACAACCTGTCAATGATAGAGTATACTTCCCAAAATGGTACCTAAAGGGTCTAAGAGGCAGTCCTTTGCACTCGGGTACAATTGTCAATAAGTTTGTCAACTTGGACTTTCGTGCGTACCTGAAGATTTCTGAATTGGATGCCTGCTGCACTACAAATGCCAGAACCGGAGCTTATTGAACACGCAGGATTGGACTCAGCTGTCTACTTGAGGATTTATTTGATAGGGTATCTTCATTTGGCACTTGCACTTCCATTTCATGTTTTCCATTTTCTGCATTAGAAGCTCCGCCACTACTATCTGTTTGTGCAAACTGGTCTTTCATATGACTAAATTAAAATAGGCATTCATCATATAGTATGTACATAATCATAGAGGTTCATTTCAGTTGTGCCATCATATCAATCATGCCTGTGTCCATGCTTCAAGAATTTTACTGAACATGTTATCAGAATTAAGTCATCAACTCTGGTCTACTTGTATGGAATATTTAGGTGGCTGAGATCGGCTGTTTTGCACTACTTTGTTCAACTTCTTTTGAAGTATATAATCATGTTCAAATTGCACTTTCATGTCATCTTTGTTATATTGTACTCAGAGAAACAATTTAATAGTTACAGCCGTACAGCTGTGGAGCTGCATATCTTTGTTGCATTAATGCACAGGACACCAATTTTAACTGCAAGAACAGACTAGGGAATATGATGATCAGAAATTTAGGCAGGGACCTCTTTTACTGACATAATATTGAAATTCATTCATGAAAATTGAACTTTACGACGATTGTGTAAATTTTAATTATCCCTTACATTGGAATCTTATTTGAATCCGGATTGACACGTTTCTAGTTTTTATAGATGCCTTGTAACTTGCTTATAGTTTCTTTCTATACTCCATGTGTATACATCGAAAGTCCATAAAGATGTGCTAGAGGTCTTCCATTTGCCTTCTCTTTCATTTGTTTTGACATTTAGCTTTGGTCACAAAAAAGTCTAGAAGCTAACTTAAAGTTTCAAGAAATTGCTCAATTGTTAACTCTTTTGTGATGATAGTCATTTCGGAAATAGACCTCTAGCACTTAGAAATCTTAAAATGATGTTCTTCTTTGTTTTGAATGAAAATCTTTGGCACACATCAATATGTTCTATGACAATATTGCTTGGCTAATAATATCATAACCTTGAGGAATGAGTAATGCTGTGATCTAATGCTGATAAAACTATACTGATAAATTATTTGAGTAGACAATTTATAAAACTTAGTATTAACAGTTCTTTTGGCATTGAGGAGTCCTGCCTAATGATGTGGCTATTGTTTCAACTTTTAGGAACCATATTATAATCATTTTAGAGATAACCATTGACTTCTGTCTATTATGTCTGTTTCTAGCTAACTTAATATTGAAAACCCTGGGCGTCTTAAATCAAAAGCCAGAACATATCGTCTTTAATAGCTTTATAGTAGTTGTTTTTTCCCCACTCTGTGTTTAATTTCTATCATCGTTTTGCTCAACGCAGGCTTAAAATATTTGTCCCGATTGCTTTTATTGCGTTCTCAGTCATGGTTCCTGTTAATTGGACCAACCACACATTGGAGCGTTTGGATTTGACTTACAGTGATTTAGACAAGCTTTCAATTTCCAACATTCCTTCGGGATCACAGAGGTAAGCAGAATCTTTATTTGCTCTACAGTTTGCAGTTATTCTTTCTTAAAGCTGCCATTTTTTTAATTTTTCCATTTTTTCTTTGACAAATTTGAAGATGTTATTTTTTTCACTTATATCTTGTGCTCTTTTTTAAATGTACCAATGCCACTAAATTTCCTTGATATCAGTCAAATCCCTAAAATTAGGAAGGTCCTCATTGCTTGGTTCCTGAAATTCCCAGTTTCACTAATCTTGTGATCCTTCTTAATGTACCAAGGTCATTAAGTTCCCTTGATATTTGTCAAATCCTTAAAAATAAGGAAGCTCCTCATTGCTTGGTTCCAGCTGCAAAGTACTTGAAGTATCATAATCTTGTAATAAATGTGATTTGAAGGGAAAATCCGGTATAGTATACCAAAAATTTTAGAGTCTACATGAAAATATGACCGTACACTCGATCATCTACACGAGCAGGGACCTAATGGGTACTCCAAAAAGAAAACTTATCATTAAAGAAAAGCCTATTCCTTAGATTTACAAAGTCATTTTTCATTTCTTCAGACACTTCCCTATTTCTCTCCTTCCATACAATCCAAAAAAAGAGCTAATGACTTAGGTCTTCTTTTTCTCCTTCTAAATGACTAGCTATGTAGCAACTCCTTGACGGTTGCTTGCATCACTCACCACACTCCAAACCAATTCAAAACCACCAACCACAGACGTGTTGCTACACGACAATGTAATAGTAGGATGATCTACCTCTTCACCTAAACCTTTACACATGAAGCACCAACTCAAGTGTCTCAGGTTTTCACAGTTAATATCACACCCATAGTTCCCAACTATGCGAAGATTGAAGAAGCACACCTTTTTTGGCGCCCTTGGTGTCCAAATTGTTTGGTAAAGGAATAACAATTCCTCTCTCCCTAGCAATCTGTAGTAGTAATATTTGTATGTGAACTGGCCATCTCTCCTTCTCCATCTCTATGGATTCAGTGTGATGTGCTTATAAAGTAGCTCCAGCGGGTTTCGCTACTCACTTGATGAACCTTCCCTTTATATATCCTGAAATTCTGTTTTTACAGTCATCTCTTTTTGACACGATACAGTGAAGATGTTAGGGAAAGCAATCTCGAAGTGCTGAAAACCACTTGATGACTCGAAGAAACAACAGAAAATGTAGCATATAAAAATTTTTGGCATATTTAACATATTGTATTGAGAGAATGCAGAATTTCTACATCTATTTATGCACGTAAAGAGGTATCAAGGTGCCTAAGCGAAACAAGATTCCTTTTGTGTGTGCATCACACAATCATGTTAAGAGACTCTCCTCACTCACTGGTGGCCCTAAACACACTAGTCCGGTCAGTTTAAAAAAAAAAAAAATCAACATTTTAATTATGTACCTATTTTTTTATTACTATGATTTTTTTAGCTTATTTTCTAACTTATAAACTTATTCAAGAACATATCATGCGTGTAGAAGTTATTGGGTGTCTATAGAGACAAAGCACCATATTCTTATTAAACGTAAACGTTGAAGTCATCCAATGTTGAGTTTCTAAATATGGACATGTGAACAAAACAGGTCTTAAGTTTTAACTGAAAACAAAGGGGGAAAGAAAGTAAGTTTTAAGTCCCGCTGAACCATTAAATACAGGATCAGAAGTTACTAGTTGACAGTTTGGTGTTTTAACCAAAACCAGCTTAACCACCTATTGTCAAAGTCTCTGTAAGGTTTCACATGCTGGGAGTCAAAATAGAGGAGCTTAAGTTTCACTGAACCAGCTTAAACCACCCATTGTCAAAGTCTCTGTAAGGTTTCACGTGCTGGGAGTCAAAATAGAGAAGCTTAAGTTTCACCACTAATATAAGCACAGTGATGACAAGTTGATTATTTTCAAATGTTAGGTACACGACTTAGAAAATTGAACTTGTAAATGCATTTTTTTGGGGAAGTAGATTGGTGGTTTCATTATGTCTTCTTGCTTCTATCCCTGAGTACTTGAACTACTGCTTGCAGATTCTGGACCCATCTGGTTATGGCTTACATCTTTACTTTCTGGACTTGCTATGTGCTGAAAAGGGAGTACGAGATAATTGCATCAATGAGGTTGCATTTCCTTGCATCTGAACGTCGACGACCAGACCAATTTACAGTAAGAGCCACAAGCCTTGTTGATCTATTATGATGGCAATATTAATCTGACTGTAGGTTTATGGGGTAAGTGAAGCCTTACGCAAAATTTGGCTATAAATTTACCTTCTAGCTAGTGAAATTTTTAAACTTAACATTGTTAAGACAATTATGTCTTGTTAGGGAGGGAGAACTTAATATTGATCTTGGGAATATTTATTAGGATGCAAAAGGCACTAAAGTTCAGCATATCCTATCTTAGAATTTCAACTTACTGTGTTCTGCTTACAACAAATATCCAGTGTAACCCCTCAAGATGGGGGCTGTGGGGGTAGAATGTATGCAGACCTTACTCCTACCTTGTGGGGAGGTAGAGAGGTTGTTTTCAAAAGACCCTCGGCTCAAGTAACGCATGTCAAATCAGTTTTAAAAGATAAAATACCGAAGTAAAGCAGTCATGATTTAACTAATAGAAAAATCATTACATTAGCATACACGAAAGTGGAATAGTAACAGCAAGAAAATAATGCAATAACCGAAGCTTGAAGCTTTAAAATAATAGCTTTTCTTATTTATTTTTTTTGAGACAGATAATAGCTTTTCTTATTTGGAAAAAAGAAAAGGAGCTACGCTCCTCAATGACGGTAGAAGAGGATGATATTTGATGTTATCTTGTTTTCAAGGCCATTTCTCTCTAGGTCAATAATAACCATCTTACAAGAGAGACATTGGATTAAGTTAATTGGTTTTCTTACCTTTTCTTTTCTTGGGTTAAAACCCCCCTTCCAACTAATAGCCTTCAATGACTGATGCATGTTTTCTAACAAATACTATGCCCTGCCCAGGTACTTGTCAAAAATGTGCCACCAGATCCTGATGAGTCAGTGAGTGAGCTGGTAGAGCACTTCTTCATGGTCAACCATCAAGATCATTATTTAACTCATCAGGTTGCAATTCATATGCCGTATCTTCTCATTTAAAGAATTTTTCAAAGTATTACACCTGTTTTGTTTCTGTGCTGACCTCTAAAGGACTTCCATAATCTTAGCTCTTAACGTTTTGATATATCCTCAAATCATTTGTCAATATCAATGAAGGAATATAGTAACATGAATCAGAAGGTGAAGAACAAGGTGTTATTGCGAGTTCACTGTAGATGGGGTAAAAAATGAGTTTACCATATGTAGTTGCTCATACCTATTAGCATCTGATACCTTTTGAGAACACACTGCCTCTTATTTTCAAAGAATTTGTGTACATTTTTGGTGTGAACTTAACATGGTAAACTGGTGCAAAATGATTTAGATAGAATCAGATTTTAAATATGATAGAACTCAGAAGTATAAATTTTTGTTTGAATTTGCTCTGATCCTCTCACCAGATCAGATCAAATGAGGTAGTCACATTTCTGTAGTAGTTTACTGGAGCTGCAGGTTTTAGCGCCAATTAGGAAGGAGGATTTGGTCTATGATGAGCAACATTTATTTTATTTTCCGTCTATAATGAACAAACGCTTATTTTATTTTCCCCTTAATAAATGTGTAGGTTGTATACAATGCCAACAGGTTGACAGAGCTAGTCAATGAGAAGAAGAAAAAGCAGAATTGGCTGGACTATTATCAACTAAAGTATACTAGAAATCAGTCCAAAAGGCCGACATCAAAGGTACTATTAATAGTTTAATTTTGCTCTAGTATTAGGTAGTAATGATTGCAAGGTGAAATGTCCATTTCTCACATCTCAGTACTAACATCTAATGAGGAATATTATTTCTATTAAGCAGACTGGTTTTCTTGGCTTATGCGGCAAGACCGTTGATGCAATTGATTTCAATAGTTCTGAAATTGAAAGGCTCTCAAAAGAAGTAAGTTCACCTACAATATGTTTTTGAACGTGGTTGTGGTTTTTGTGCACTGTAACTGCGTAATTTATTTAAATTTTTTAGGAGTGATTGTCCTTTTTTGCATTCTTATGCTTGTTACATTCTTATTTTGGTGTATGTATTAAGTGAGAATTCAAAACCATAGAAATTACTTTATCAGGTACTTGTGACCAAGTCAGATTGTCTATAAAATAAGAGGTAAATCAGTTTAGTTGGTTGAACATCAACTTACAGGGAGATTTCATTGGCGTCTCAAAAGATTTGGTGAATAATTTGACTGCAGTAACATAGTGATCGCTACATCCTCAGATGTCAGTATTTAGTGTCTAATTCTAAAATTCCTTATAATTGCCCCTCACACGTCACTACTTTGGATTGTGCTTGCTTCAGATATCTGATGAGAGAATGAATATTATTGGGAGCACCAAGTACATTATGCCAGCAGCATTTGTTTCCTTCAGAACAAGATGGGCAGCTGCTGTTTGTGCGCAAACACAACAAGCCAGAAATCCAACACTCTGGTTAACTGAGTGGGCTCCAGAGCCCCGTGATGTCTACTGGGATAATTTGGCAATTCCTTATGTTTCACTGTCAATCAGGAGGCTTATTGTTGCTGTAGCATTTTTCTTCCTTACATTCTTTTTCATGATTCCAATTGCATTTGTACAGTCCCTTGCTAATATAGAGGGAATTGAGAAAGCGTTACCTTTCTTGAAATCCTTAATTGAAACGTGAGTTTCTTCTTCTTCGCACTGTTTCCTCTCTAGTTCATTTGATAACTTGACTTATATAGTTTTTGAATACCAGCTTTGGCAAACTGAGCAAGTATGCAATTACAAAGCAATATTGCTTAAGTATTTATACTAAATGATGCTTTATCCATGCAGTAATGCTGTAAAATCCTTCATTCAAGGCTTCCTCCCTGGAATCGCATTGAAGATTTTCCTTATCTTCCTACCTTCATTATTGATGCAAATGTCAAAATTTGAAGGATTTTGCTCCATATCAGCTCTTGAAAGGAGATCCGCGACAAGATATTATATTTTTCAGTTTGTTAATGTATTTCTTGGAAGCATCATTACTGGGGCCGCATTTAATCAGCTAAATAATTTGTTGCATCAGTCAGCAAATGAGTATGTCCTCTATAAGTTCATATTTAATTCTCCAATGCAAATGCTTCCTTTGATTAACATTCTTGTTTTCATTTATGTTGTTTGTCTTCAGTTTATCTATCACAACCTGATTTTCCTCCCGTTCTGCTAGTGATTGGACCTGAGAATTTTGTCCACCTTATTTTTGCAGTTCATGTCTCTTCTTGTGAGGTGTGACAGAAATTCAGTAAATTTTCTAGTTGTCCCACCAATCTTATTTCATGCATAAATTGTGGGTGAACATAATGATCTTGACAAATGACATGTTGATATGTAACTTCTTTAATTCATATCTAGAGAGAGCTGCTACTTCATTTTCCAATCTCATGCCTTTATTTCTTCTACTCTTTTATCGTAACTTCCATAAGGCAGAGCAAAAAATATTTCACTCTGGTTTGCTTGTGCTGATTATGAAATATCAGACAGTTAAAAGGTTGAGTGGTTTCTGATGCAGAATACCAAAAACAATTGGTGTATCCATTCCGATGAAGGCAACCTTCTTCATAACTTACATAATGGTGGATGGGTGGGCAGGAGTTGCTGGAGAGATACTTAGGTTGAAGCCATTAATATTCTTTCACTTGAAAAACTTTTTCCTGGTGAAGACTGAGAAGGATAGAGAAGAGGCCATGGATCCAGGAAGTCTCGGGTTCAACACTGGTGAACCTCAGATACAGCTCTATTTCTTGCTAGGCCTTGTTTATGCTGTTGTGTCACCGATCCTACTCCCATTCATCATAGTATTTTTTGCTCTGGCATACGTTGTATATCGACATCAGGTAAGCTTAATTAATACTTTGATTGACTTTTTCTTATATAGTTAAGTTTTTCAAAAGGATTTCTTCCAGTGGAAAAAGTGACCATTTCACTGGGTTTTTTTTATAGTCACATGGGTACTTCTAGGTGTACGCATGATTTCATGTTTATTCAAATGCTGCTGGTTGTTTGTTTGATTGAAGATGATCACTCTGAAGTACTTCTAAAACCCCCCCCCCCCCCCCCCCCCCCGGCTGGAGACTAATTGGACTTGTTATTTATTACGTGATCATGACCTCAGTTTTTTATTTATTTTGTGTTTGCTTCCCCTAATGCATGTGCACAGTCAAAACTACTTTGCAATTCTATATGGACTTGTGAAGACCTGATTTTTGATGTTTTTGTTTACCTGTAGATTATAAATGTGTACAATCAGGAGTATGAAAGTGCAGCAGCATTCTGGCCTGATGTACATGGGCGCATCATAACCGCGCTGATAGTCTCTCAATTGCTTCTAATGGGATTGTTAAGTACAAAGGAAGCTTCTAAATCGACTCCATTGCTAATTACACTCCCTATACTAACCATATGGTTCCATATCTTCTGCAAAGGTCGTTTTGAGCCAGCTTTTGTCAGATATCCATTGCAGGTATTGCCAACCAGCCGTTCTCTATAGTGGCTTCTTCTTTTCCTTCAATATGAATTCGAAGAGTGCCAACCTTGAGCAGTTATTGAGTGTTTCGTCCTATGGCTCCCCTTACTTTCTTAGAGGATCATCCATTAGGGAAACGGAACACAAAAAGGATGCGGAAAGAATACACGTACAGAAAGAACGTACAAAGAGCGAACTCGCAACTTGAAAGAACTTCCTTACAGAATGCTTAATAAGGATACCACCCACAAGTAAGAAATATGCAAAGGTAAAAAAGGACGAGTAGAATAAGTGAATTGATGTCAAAAAAAAAGATAAGCCCACGGATCAGAAAGGGGTAAGACGGATAGTTAACTGAAACCTTCAAACTCAGATGTGCCAGACAAAGACAGTGCGACTAGAGCAGCGTTTTCAAACCAAAAACACAAAAAAAAAAATCAAGCAAATTGCACGAAATGCAAAAGGGGTAGGGCATCGCCTCCATTGTTATCTGATTTTATAGGACAACAAACGCAACTATAAGTTGAAAGCTAGCCAACATATATAGCATCTCACAGATAATCTCTACCAACTTACACAACAAAAAGCCTGCTTGGCGCGAGACATTACTAGATGCCTTCGCATGAAACATGACCGGAGTTTAGCATGACTGGAGCAGAAAAACACTTTTGGCTTGCATGTTTTGTACAAGAATATATAGCAGTTGTCACATAAATAAGAAAAAATAACTAAATACTAAACTATTAAAAAACTCACCAAAAAAAAATAACCAAAACAATAACCAATAAGATTCTCTACTCTATTTTATAGCTCGCTGACGCCAGATGATATCCGCACCCCCCCCCCCCCCCCCCCCCCCTACAATCAGCTGAATTTAAAAAGGTGGGCATAGGAAGTAAGGATCATTCCTGGTCTTGTAGTGGGAAGTTCTTGTTGTTGGGCAGTTTTTCATGCGGTTGGTGTGTTCTCTTTTGCGGTGTCCGTTGGCTTGGCCTAATGCGGCCACTGTGAGAGGGACGGGTTGTTGTTCCAAGAAAAGAACAGTATACACGTCTGAAGTGGGGAAAGGATTGCAAGTGACAATGTAAGTGAATGGTTAGAGCGGAGTGGTCAAGGCGCTGCAATCACATCTGGACAAAGGTTGGAAAGTATTTTTGGTTGTTAAAGTCTTGCCAAACAAAAATATTTCAAAGATATGTCTGTCAAATAGAGAGTGATAGGAACGGCGGGGTAGCACCAAGGGGTATCTGGAGAAATCTAACTGTTTTGTGCGAAGAAAACAAGATTTTGGCGAGCACATGAACTGCAAAAAAAACGTGATGGGAGCCTGAAAAGGGTGGTGGCAGGAGACGCGGGACGTCGTACTCCCTGTATTGGGCCTTTGGTTTATCATACGGCATACTATTAAGAAATCTATATACCGCCCCTCCACTCTGTACACGCCTACAGGGCTTGGGAACAAATTTACGGAACTAAATCCATGCCGGAGGCTCCCAAAGATTTAGGGTTTCAAAAAATACTTATCCAAATAGCAAAATATTATCTTTTAATATGAGGTTTTATAAGTAGTAAGACGAAAAAATATTCAGCAAAGAATTTTTTTATTATTATCTTCATGAATGGTACTTTTAAAAAAACACATGAAATGATAGATTACATGTCTCTTACAGCAGAAACAGATGACTTGTAACAAAGATATGTACAACATATCACTTCACCTATGATTATGAACCACTACACCTAGTGAAGCCTTTGATCATGCTCCAAGAAGCTACGATAAATATATATATCTGTCTTGAGCATCGATCACTGTTGTCGTGTGCCTCCTCAACCCATCAGCCTTGATGAATGTTGTTGAAACTATCGTGCATCTATATACCAACATCCTCTTGATAAATTATGTACACCTTGAGGATAAACTGACCTTAGTAAGTCAGGTTAAGACGTCGACTTTGACAGGGGAGATGAAAAAGAATTCCTTTCTTTAGAAGTAAATAAATGAGCAACCAATGTGCTGCTACTCACAGCAAGTCAGCAACCCACTTAGCTTCTGAGTGAACCATGGTTCATATGCCAAGAAAAGACAAGCATTTATATTTCTTGCCGCAAAACACATCCATGAGTCCACAAAGAGAGGCATTATATTTCTGATAAGTGTCCACGTTATCAGGAGATTTCTGAAGCCACAGAGTAGGTAACTTGCAGGTTTTGGTCTTCTCCTTCAAGGGAAGGAGTTTTCCCATTTGTAAACTCCTTATGATCCAGTAAGCTGACTGCACAAATTGAAAAACAAAAAATTGAAGTCTATATGGTAAGGCAGAGCTAAAAAGAATAGATTTTAATGCTCCAAAACATCAGAGCATCAACGGCTCATCCATAGCACACTTTTATGCAAGTTGGAGCTTAATATACTTGAACTAAATTATTCAATTAACCAGCTAAACTACATAATTAAAGAAGGGTCTAACTAACCATAATTGGTATGTTCCCTTCCAAGGCGCAGTGCTTCAGGTGACGTGATGCGCTACGCTCATTCTCAGTAATAATGATTCCCGTTGCAATCTTCTCACTGTCACAATTTTGAACCAACTCGAGAAGCGTTTTGAAAACTTGCCCACCACCATGCTGGGTGGCCCAGAAAGAAGAAAAAGGGGTATCATAACATGAAAGCTTGAATGACAAGAAAGCAGCCACTCTAGGAATACTATCACACAGATTTGACTGAGAAACTAAAGACCAACAAAGACGAACAAGAGGATTTTTGTAATGTTATTGTTGACTACAATTACTAGATTTAAATATGTTTACAAGCAATGATAAGCTAAAGCAGAAAAATTCCCAGATAATTTCAACGATGTGAGAAGAGATGTATTTAGATTCTGGCTATAATCTTGACAAAGATTAGTTCAATTGACGTTAAGCCTTTAATTTTTCCATGGGTTAAAAGAAGGGGCTCATAAATAATTTTTGTTTGAGCTGGGGTTGAGGTGGAAACATAGCAGATCATTGTTTCCGCCATTGCTGTGTTTTTTTTTTGTTTTGTTTGGTTTTTTTCATGTTTTTCTACACTTTTGTTTGTTTTGTGGTGGTGTAGTTTTTTTTTCTACTTAGTTCCTTATGCATTAGCAATTAATGATAGTAACTCTCCAAAGGAATCAGGAATAAAGAAAAAATATATTATTCACAAAACCTAATGACGTATACTTAACAGAAATAAGAGTAACTTACCTAAGAAAAACTCGAATTTTCACCTATTTCATGTGTCTATTAGATTTCACTTTTGAATAATTCTTGATGTGCTTTTTTCTTGTCTTCGAGCGATAGTACCTTTCTTCTTTTTGATAACTTGAGCGTTAGATGAGATGTTTTAGTCAACAAAAAAGTTTCAGTTCCATCCTCATGTGAGCAAGAGACACTATGAACTTCGAATCACTAAAGAAGGGACCACTTGACAATTTGACGGGAATCTACAGCTCTCAATCAATAAATTTATCTTATGGAAAAGGGCAGAGTGATGAAGTATTCTATTTCTCTCTTTCTTGGTGCCAACTACGACAGAGAACTGATAAATCCAAGCAAACTTGGACACATACTGACTATTCATATAGTGATGCTTCTTTAATCATTGAATGGAATTGGAACTTCCTAAACTACAAACCAAGTACACAAATTCTTAAAGGACAAAGCACTTGGTCCATTCAAATGAACAAATTCTGAGATCTATGGGACCCAATCATAAGGATTTATTTGTTTATAACAGAGACCAGAGTAGTTTTTTCTCTTCTTTTCCACCTTTTTTTTTGTTGAGGAAATTGGCACTTGAAATAGGAAAAGAAAATGGAGTATTAAGAGCAATTGAGCAATAGAACTGCTAGAAATAGAGAAGATAGTAGTTACTGAATAATTTCAAAAACCAAACTACCTTGATTATTTTGGCCATGTCAGGTGCAGAAATTCTTTTCGCCGTGAAGCATGATGCCTAGATTGTCAAAGATAGGGCTATGACTATTGTTTTCGACTGAGCTTCCGACAGCAATAAACCTTTTGCCAACACATTTTTTAACAACCATGTACCTGACAAAAAGTAAAGATGCAACTAATCATGAAATACCAGTTATCAATCAAGATCAAAAACACAGGAACAATCAAATAAAAAGTCACTGTGGCAGTCCTAACAAACCATTCATCATGTTTTCCTAATCAAATAAGGAAGAGAAACATTACTTTAGAATTAACATTAGCAACAATCAAAACTAAGTTACTTACAACAAAGAAAAGGAACATGCTTAGAGAAGATTTTCAGTTAGCAGGATCCTTTTTTTTTTCAGATTAATCGAATAAGCATGGTCATTTAAACTGAGTACTTAATAAAGAGTTTAACTGCTTCAGCATAACAAGTTGAGTAGATTTAGTTCTTGCGGATACAGTTTTCCATCTCTTAATCCTCAAGCAAACACATGTGGAGCTTTCACAAACCTAAATACAATATCTAGCTTGGGTAAAGCAATATGCTACCATTAAGTCATATTTATATTTTGAATTCTTATGCACACTTCCTCACTGTGGAAGTTAAGATGCACAAAAAAAGAAAAAAGGTTAACTAGTCATCATTTGAGTGCATTCAAAGAAACATGTACACACGAGAAGGCACTAAACCTAGTTTTCGGAAGCATATTGTTTCTTGCTATAAGCTGGATAAGTAGGAAGAGAAGTTTATTTTCCGAAAAGAGGGGGATACAACTTTTGTACAACACCCCACTTCCTATATGCTTTTGTTTGCTGGTATAGGTCAATAAATGATTGGAGAAACTACTGACAAATTTATTTTGTCGGATGTCACAAATGAGAAGAGGAATGTCTTCTGCTTAAACTGAGAAGGTTCCATCCCTATGGAGATGGGAAGTTTGGGTATTCGAAGGTTGGAGATCTTTATCTGAGCATTGCTGGTAAATGTTAGTGGAGGTGTAAGTGAAGATGGGACATGTCGAGGAAGGTAAGTGAGGCAAAATACAGCAATTACCAACATGGATAGTTCAGAAGGGAGGTGATGATACATCATGAGCTTGTCAATGGGAATAATAAAGGAGAAAATGTACTGTCCATACTTGAATTTTTGGTCGGGAATAGGAATAGTATAGAGCTGATTGTAGCTAGATGTATGGTGTGATAACAATACACTGACAGATGATTTTCCGAACTTATTGCATTTGACTATTGACCAATTGATCATATTAGTTGAGATTCTAGAGAGAATATGCACTCAACCACCATGAGATATAACTCCCAGAATACCTCTAATTCTTTAAAGTATGGAGTATGATGAGGTGGAGCCAGGGGCAGACCCACGTGGTCTCCAAGGGGATCCACCCAAACCACCCCGAGAAAAAATTACACGGTATATTTAAAGTAAATTTTCTGTATTTCTGTAGATATATATATTTTGAACCCCCTGAATAACAAAGAGAAGCTGACGGCACAGTGGCAAGTCCCCCCAAAGTTAAGTTCTGCCTCACTGGTTTGAATCCCAGTGAAAGCGTTTTCTTTTTTTTTCCGTTTTTTCGTTTCTTTTTTTAATTCTAAGTTTTTTTTTTACTTTAAAAAAAGGGCTAAAGTGTGGTTTTAAACCCAAAAAAATTCAAGGTTCCCATTTCTAAAGGCTTATTTACACGTTTATACTTTTATTTTTCAAGCCCCCCTGAACGAAAATCCTGAGTCAGCCATTGGGTGGAGCCATTACTACTAAGATCATACAGCCCTACACAATATAGCTCGAGTTCTTACGGCCTTTAGTCCAAAGTAGCATTATCAAGATTATCTTAACCCCAGAGCTAAGGAAGTGAAGAGGAGCTTTCGTAGTTTCCTAGGGAATCATATAAAGACTGAAATGAACATCCTCGAGGACTTCTCAGTCTAATCATAGAGTGAAGCTCAAGAGAGATTCCAGAACTATACGGAAAGACGTGGGGAAATCTGAGACTGAAGAAGGTGGCTTCAATTGGTGGTGTGTGTTTGCGGGATTGGGTGGGGGGGTGGGGGGGGACTATCGTAACCCAAAAAACACATAAATAGCAGATGCATTTTTAGTTGGTGTTGCTTGTACTACAAACTTGGGGAGGATGTGAACCACCTTCATGCATTTTTTTATTTTTGCTTCAGAATGTGGTCATAGTACATATGATTTAACATTCATTTGTTGCTTCCTTTTTCAGTTAGCAAGTTGGAAAAGTTGCACTTTTTGCAAATTGCTGTTATTATAGAGTGGAAAGAGAAAAATACGAGAACTTTGAACAAGTAGAGACTCCATTATGTAAGGTCAATATTTGTGCAATGTCGAAACACTTGTATGGAATAGTTTTTAGACTTTTGGGAGGCTTAATGTACATTGTGACAATGCCATTTGTAAAGTTAAAATCTTGGTGAAGGAGAAGGCCCCACAATCATACCATGGCAATCAAAATAACATGTTTCCTTTGGATGAACACACCACAGGCCACATCCTACACCTTAAACCCCCTCCCAGCGTATTTACCATCCCATGTTGGGCTCAGGGGTTTATCTTGATTCTTGAAGAATGATATGAGGTAGGAAAGGTTGAGAGGGAGTCTTGTTAGTCTTATTAGTTTTATAATATGCTTAAGTATATGTAGCATGAGCAGCGATCCTTCCCAATGCCTGAATTAATTTAGTTCAAAAACAGATCATTGGAGATGCAGGAAGAAATATTAAAAGTTTTTGGCATAGAGATGATAGATGCTGCAAAACTGAATATAAGTTTTTCCTGATATCAGTGCCTTGTAGATTTCTTGAACAACACATGTAGAATTATAACACTAAAAAAAGATCCAATAGAAAAATTATAGTTGGGACAATGGACTTCCCATCATAAATGTAATATATAAAGATGAGAGCTGAAGAATCCATAAATCCATCTGTTATATCTTGGGCATGGTAGAAAAACTTACTTTTCAGGTGGTAAAATGCAGCCTTCACTAATTGAATCAGTAAGCCATATAGCTTTAAGCATGAAGGCATCTACTGCACGTCCATACAAGAATTTGATTGATTGCAGCTGCAATAACACCAAGTAGTGATAAATATTTACCTTAGAAAGTCAAGTAAAATCTAGGATAATAGCAGTTTAAGTGAATGACAGTAAATATATAGGCAACAGGACACAAAAGCTGGAAGTTTTACAAATCTATGTTATGGTTTTAGTATCTAAAGCTAGGTCCAATTACTTGACTTAAGAATTAACCGCATCCAAACTCCCATGGGGGGGGGGGGTTTTATGAACGTTAATCGTCCAGACTGAGCTCCCCGTGCGCCTTAACTATTCCATCGGGTATGTGCTACCTCCCATTAGCACATGATGCAATAGCTAGTCACTGGATTCTTTTTTTACATATGAACAATGTTCCGTTTTATGCCCATTAACACACCTCACATGCTAGAGGACCCTGAATGAAATGGCAATAAAAGCAGAGAGGGCAATGAAACTGACCCTTCTTTGAACAAGAACAACGCACTGCCCTGCGGATATGAACCCCCCTTGCATCTCTTCCCCCTTATTACGTATGGAATCAGGATATCGAGAGAACTGTGCCACCGTGTTTCTTGATTAAGTCTTCAAGTTTCTTCTCTCGCTTCCTAGAAAATCCTGTGAGTAAGAATTCCATATTTCCGAGCATCAATCTTCTTCCAACTCTAGCACTAGAGTTTATTAGACGTTTCTTGAGTTCTTGAGTTCTCAACTCTAAATGTGAAGTTGGAGGTCTCAAATTTCTAGCAGCTTTGGGAGTACGACCTACATAGATGAAGGTGATGAAAGAAGTGAAATTGTGTCCTTATTCTTTGAATAAACACTGAGTCAAATTCCAAATTACAACTCACTAACAAGATTTTAGTGCAACGAGTGACTTTTTAGACTCCTTCCCCAGTTGAATCTCAGTTTCAGTTGCTGAAAAGTGAACACGCTTTCTTTTTGGACACTCTATAGCAGCTTGATCTTCTGTTGTTCGTTTTCTATCTTTTTCTGTTCCAAAATCACGTTGAAATGATTTTGAAGCTTGGAATCGACGGCGTGGTCCAGGGTTCAATATAAGGGGTGAGCTTGTGTTCTTGGGCATAGAAACTGTCGACGCTCATTCCCTGTTCTCTTGACGTAACACTCCACAAAAATTTCTATTTCATTTCAATTTGTCATTTGACCTACTGGCTTTAGCATCGGTGCATCATTTCTTCCCAATGAGAACGATGTATTTAAACAATATCCTTTCTCCAAGGATATTCCATTGCCAGCGAGTACACTATAAGTTCTTAGCGAGGTTACTTCTCGGCGAACTGGGACTTGCATCCCTTCTCTATTAATCTTCGGAGTGGTAACTTGTTTCCCATGAACCACCTGATTATCAAGAACCGAGTTTTTCTGCAAGTTCATAGCATATTCAGTTGTGGGACCAAAGCTTTGTTGTTTTTCATCCCTTACATTATTGTATACAGCTGAAGGAGAAGACAGATGGTCAGATGATATACTGCACGGAACAACAGAACAGAGGGTATCATCTAAGGACAGATCGGAGGATGCCACAATATCGTGAGAGAGCAGTGTCATCTCCTTTCCTTTGCATAAATCCGTCACGCAAGGTAGAACTCACTCCTGACGCTGAATCTCTGCTACTCATCAGTACATGCCTCGTCAGCCATTATACTTCCTCTTCGTTGATTTTCAATTGAGATCTTCTTTGACGTTCCGTTCAGGAAGGAAGAAGAAGCAAGAAAGAACTCATATTGGAGCTATACGTCAGCAGGTGTCAGGTGGTACGTCGTGAGAAATAATTTCTCGGCCAACAACTGTTCGGGAATACTTTTGATAGCATTGCTTTTGACTTGATCAAATGAGCGTACTTCATTCTAAAAAGAAAGATGAGAAGAAACAGAAATAAGGTATATCTCATGAAAATTGAAAAAAGAACGTAAAAACAAGAAAGATCAGTGATAAGAACAGCAAGTGAAGAGGAAAGAGAATAGTAATCAAAGCAAGATGACAAAGAAAGCCTAAGAAATGAGATACAATGCGGAAAGGCAAACTCCAAATGTCAAATAGGACTTGCACTGCTTGATCTCTTTTAGCAGTGACATGGCATGTAGTACTTCTGAAGCTCTGGTTTTCCTATGCTACTAAGAAAATTATTTTGTTTATTTCATTGAAAAGAAAATTTGGTTACTTTATGTTTTTCAAATTTATCATGTCAACAATCACACCCTCAAATTTCCTCTGATTCTGAACCTGGGTTAAAAAAATGACCTGATTTGAGGACATAAGAATAAAAAAATAGAAGACAAAAAGAGCTTTATATATGGAGGATTCCTAAACCATCACCACAGCAGGGATGTGTGACCCCAATTTAGATGAGTAATGTTAATATTCACTAATGGATTGAAGGCAACTGAGATATAATGTAGTACCTTACAAAACAGAATCAGAGAATACTCTTCAAGCTGTTGCATCTGTGTCAGTGCCAAGAATCAACTCATTCATTGGTTATAATATCGGACAATTTCTAGGCATACAAGTGCTACCTTCAAGTGACGGATCACTGAAGCTTTGGATTTACATGACATAAGTTCTGCTTTAATATTATACAATATTCCACACCAGGAAGAGTTGGATGAAAAGGAACCGAGGTGACAAAATCTTGAAGTTAACTGACCTTTCAAATAAGTCCAACCACCAAACCAACGACTTCGAATCTATTGGGAAATACTTTTGGTAATTCATCACTTTCTCCTGTAAGAATGAAATACATTATCTGACATGAAAATTCTTCCAATGGAATGTGATATACAAAGAGAAGTACTTTACCTACAACATTGATGTTCTTAACACTGGGAGAACCAATAGATGCTTGAAATGATTTTCCTTCCAAGACAGGAAAATTGACTTTCTGCATAAACAGGGTAACATTAAGCCCAAACTAATCAACAGCAAAAACTAAGAAAACCAACGAGGTAAAGAACAATCATTAGTACGGGAAAACTACATGGAGACAAAAAGCTCTCACATATCTTCTGTCTTTATTAATAGTTTCCACTTTTGTCACTAATGAAGCTGAATCAATAGGAGTTACCTTCAAACAGTCTGACATGTGATCACTCTCACGTGCCACAGGGATGATATCTGCAACCAAATATGGATTACTTGTTGGTTTTCTCTGTCTGTCATCGCTAAGAGACCCAAACCTTTCGTCCACTTTCAACTGAGACTCGCTCTCAATATCATTTAAGTTTAGCTTGGTAAAACTATCTCCTGGCTGAAGAATGTCTATCCCATGAAGAACTGCTCCTTCCTTTTCCAATTTGCCACTACAACTTTGAGTTTGTGAAGCAAGAGTATATTTAACTTGAGACAGACTAAAGTCATGGAACTGCGAAATCAGCAGAGTCACTAGCAGATAACCCCACATCATGGAATGCATCTTCCATTCTCAAATCTTCAGATTCTGATAGACAATCAATTTCGGGTATCTCCTCAGTGGCACAATTGCAGCTTTCATGACTCTCTTTCCAAGCTTCAAGCCGTGCTTGTTTCACCTGTAGTGCAGCTTCTAACACAGTTGAAGCAGGAAATCTTTTTGAAAACAGTTCACCCTTGAACATCTCATGAATAACCAGTGCTTCAGATGCAGCAATCGACAACTCAATTGCATCATCCATGTGATTGACTTCATGTAAGCAGGCATTTCTCTCATGCCCTTCTCCTTTGTTCACATTATTACATCCTTTTCCTAATGCAGCAAAGTTGTCTACTTTCAATTCCTTAGCACTCCTTTCAGTTACAATTGGGATTTGAACACACTGAACTGACAGAGCATGACTGGACTTAATCCTTTCTGTTTCAGATATATCTTCAAGTGTAGTAGGAAGATTCTCTGAGCTACAACCCAATGACAGATGAAGATGAAATTGAACAACCTTTAAAAGAAATTAAACATAGAATAGTTAAGGACTGCACTAGTAATACACAGGACAGAGCATCATGCAAGCAGTGACAAAAACCAATTATGTGACATTCATTATCTTGGCTTTTCTGGTTTGAAGCGAATTGGAGAAGATCAATTAATCATCCAATCAAACTTAACTACACATTCCAAACTAGTTTGGTTGGCTATATGGTTACTCTACAACCATTCAACTCCAGTAGTGGCCAATTTCATTCCAATACTTTAAGGCAAATTACGGGGTCTCTAAAGCTAAAGGTTCTCTAAATCTCACACTTACTTTGCCCCCAGGGGTTATCTCAATTGGCAAAGGCTGAGGGACTCGTGCTTAGGTCAAAAATTTGAGCCCTGTGTCAAGGGAACTAAGGGTGCGGTTGGCCCAAAGTGTTGTCTCTAGACAGATTCATCTATCACAAAAAAAATGTAATATTCATTTCTACACCAACATACAAGTTTCTGACAAAATTCTGAACACTCCTGGCATATACCGTACTGACATAAGTGTAACAATCACCATTAATCCTTGATCCCCGAAACGGAGAAAATAAGAAAAGAATACCTGGGCTAAAGGCAAGCTTGTAAAAATAAAATTAGAACTTTGTACATGTACCAAAGAGTTCTTTTATAAATTGCACGCATGTAGAATACATGCACAAGTTTGCTTGCAGGAAAAAGAATGGAGATAAGGGAGAAAGATAATCAACAATTTTACAAAGGCACAAAGGAATGCTAAAATTGCTATGGTTGAATGATACTACAAGTAAAATTTTATTCCAGGACCAACTGTAAATGCACACACAAGGTTGGCCAGTAGGTAAGCCAATAGGCATGCAAGTGAGATATTGCAGCCTTCTATAACTCCTAGAATTTTGTAACCTTCACATGACAAATTAATGTGGTGTTCATCTCATTTCAATTGCTATTGAAGTAACCTTCATCCCATCCTTGTATTTGAGATTAAGGTGTTATGCAAGAAGCTAAATGCAAATTTGCAAGGGTGAACTGATCCAGTGTTATGCATCCCCATCAATTCACATGCAGTCTTAGATAATTGCATTAAATACTAGTTTCGTAGGATCAATTTCACTTTAACTTCACGTACTTATCTCACTCGTGGAAACAGGTTAAAAGAAAACAAACCTATGACAAAGTCAATATTAAAGGTCATCGGCCAACCATCTCAAAGCAAAAGCGTAGAGAATGCACAACTTTCACAAGAACATTCTGTATCTTTTGTGAGGTTTAGCAGCACAGCTACAGTCTCCTTTCCTTAGCAATATATAAAAGATAGGAAAATTGGGACTAATTATTGAAGCCTGCTAGTCATTCTCTTTTATTTCCTTTTTTAAATTTTATGTGATTACTAATTAGGAATATTGACAAAACATAAGACCTATACACAAGGAGTATACATAGACAACTTCATTGAAGAGGAGTTCAAATTCACAAATCTATCCATCCACCTATATATTTCACCCCATAAATATAAGAAAATGTAGTGTGGTCATCTGAATTTCAGAATCCTCATATTCAAATCTTGAATATCCCTGGTGAAACCAGAGTGGCCAGAAACCTTTGATGTACCACCTAGATAACTCTGCTACAACGGCCTCTTTGTCAAGTGGATGGGATACAGCTGCCAAATCCAAAACTTAAGATTCTCTGCATCACGCCGTTGATGACCACCCAGAAAATAATTGTTACAGAGTAAGGACACCCCTACATAATCTATTTCCACAGATCTACACGAGAAGGGCTGTTGATTAGTGCAATTTTCCGCTCCCATCCTCTACCGCATATTTTCCCTTATCGAACTTCTCCATAACCTCTACTCTTCCGTGCAAAATCGCCACACTTTGCCAGTAAAGCAGCACTGCTATCTGTTCCTCACCCAAGGACCAAATTCTTAATAATAGCAGAAGCAGTTTTCTGGTCAATCAGAAGGGTTTTTGGAACCTTCCAGGTCATCTTACAGGAATTCCTGCAATTGATAGTGTTTTTTCTATCACATATAGAAGCACGCTAGTGTGTATTGCTTAAAATGACTAGTCTTCTAAATTTTGACGAACTATTCCTTTGCCATTCTACTAATTTTTTCAAACTGTAACTTCCTTATGAAAAGCGACCTAGTGAGAGGCCCAAATGAGTAGACTAAGCTGGTCTCTATCATCCAAGTCTTGAAATCTAAATCTATGTCAGTATTGAAAATAACTTATAGCAAGCAAAAAAGATACTGATTAATGACAACAAGCCACTAGTCCTTAAAATATGTAGCTAGATTTTAACTGTTTTACAATATAGCTACTTTATTATAGGTAGTCAACAAAGAATAGTATGGATTCGTAACTTCTCATATTGTAGCACAGCATTAGTTATCACACATAAAAAAAAAATTGTACTTCTCCTGGAAGATTGCAACTTAAGAACTGAAGTTGGGAATAACTCACAGTGAAAGCAAGAATTTTCAGAACATTTTATATAAACAATGAGTTCCTCAGCTTACACTGTTAATCGGTTGAACCAAACTGAGTGGTGAGCTATCATCACCGGATAATAGTAGATGGCAACTCTTATACCCATCTTCTTGAGTTGATTGTTGATGGGACGCCACTGCATTAGGTTGCTGGAGAAATTCCTACATAGAGACCAAGGAGCCAAATTGATTTTTCTCGTGGCACACGAGGCTTATCTAGAAAAATTAGAAGTTTGTAGACCATGCAAAACTATTAAGGATCAATGATAGTTACCTGTAGAAAATATAAGCAAGAATCAATTTGTCTTAGCTCACAACAGATTATTTGTTGTGCGCTAGACAGATTATTGGAGCATACAGGATGCAGATTTATCAGCTTAGTATTAAAGTTTATTGCACCTCACTTTTGCAACTTCCTTTTTTTTTTTTAATTCCCTGTTGGTTTATTCACTTAGTCTACACTGCTATAAATGATGCTTATAAAAGTACTATAGATTGTTGTTGCTACAAAAGGTAGACCTAGCACTTTCAGTAACTGGTTCAGAAATGAGAATACAATTCACAGTTCTGAGCAAAGATAGCTTCCATCCTCGTAAGATTACACCACGCTCAGTTAAATACACATTTACACTTTCCTCCATATTTAAGCATTAGTTATAATGGTTGTAAAAAATCAAAAGTCTTCTATTGTTTCAGACTTCGTAACGTTCTCCCAAAACCAAAATGATCCACCACAATACTAATTTTAATGCGGTGAACTGTTCTTCTAGATGGCAAACCAGCTTTTATCAAAAAATACCTTGTATCTTTTCACAAACTATATGGATTCTTATATTTGAAACAAAAAATGTAACTAGATGTTAAGGACAATCCTTAAAATTTCAAACCTCTGCAAATGTCTTGCAAACAAAAAAGCTTTTGCTCCCGTGTAATTTTACTTCAACTTCCTAGAGTTTTTTTCTCAATCATTTCATATACAACAATACTATGACCAAAGAAAAAAAAAATTGTATTAGCAGTTATTACTCAATGTCTTCGAAAAAATAATAAATAAAGAGCGTACCTGAGAAAATGAATTCCCAATATCGGTACCATTATAAGATGATTTGGTTTCAACATCTTGTTGCTGAAGCCAACCCGGAAGCCAAGCAGCCTCCTACATCAATCAATTAGTTCAAATCAATGAATCCCTTTTTTATCACTTCAATTCGTTCAACTTTTTTTTTCTAATTATTGAGCTTTGCAAGTAGTGATTGAAACTGAAATTTTCCAGAGATTTATCATTGCGGTATAGCGGTAAGCTTATGAATTTCTCATTTATTCGTTTTATGCCTGAATTCTGCTGAAAAAAAGTTCAAAAGAATCGCCATAACATAATATACAGAGTGATGCAATTGAAAAATTACCTCGGAGAACTGAGGAGGACGAAATCCTAGCAAGCTCTGCATTGAATGTAGAAAAATGGTTAATCACTTTGCGCTACACGATGAGCTAACAAAGTTGTTCACTAAACTCGCGCCAGTTCTTCTTCGCGCCAAAACCTAAAGGAGGGAAATTTGCGTTTGGGCCTCGGATTTTTCTCATCAATTGGGCTAAGTTATGAGTTGGCTTTACGGCCCAATAAGCCCATTCTACACTTTTTTTTTTTTTTTGGGGGGGGGGGGGGGGGATGGGTCCCTATTATTTTTGTGGTAGTCAAGGCCTTGAGGGGTGCTATCCCATGTTAAAATCAAAATTGAATTAACTTAATTGATTTTAAAATTAAATTAAACATAATATATTTATTACTTTGGTTGTTAATGGATTTTGATTTGGTTATTCGACTACTAATCATACACGAAAATAAAAAAAAATAGTTTATTAAAAAAAAACTACAATTCATTTTTTTAAAAATATAGTTAGACTGACTAACTACACAACTTTCGATCACTCAATCTACTATCAATAAAGCTCCAAAAAATCACCACTCTTACCACAAATCATGAAACCATTTTCTTCCCTCTTATTATTGCCTTTGTTTGTATACCTGCCTAAAATAACAAATCCTTTCATTTTCTTTTACTATTTTGTTTTTATCTTTAGGAATTTTGGTTAAAGATAGTTGTATATGCCAATCTTTTCTCACTCTTTTCCTTATGCACTATGGTGACTTCCAGTTGTATAAAGAAATTTACTTCAATTATTTATGAGACTGGTGATTTTTTTGAGGAACTTTCACACATAGCTATTTAAAAATAACTCAATTATTCTTCATAGCTATAGTTTGATAATTATAATTTGTAGCTAAATGTTAGATGGAGTAAGAGGAGTAAAAGAATGGAAGAAAGGTAAATCAGTGAGATTATTTTTATATTATACATATATATATTTGTATATATGGTAAGCGAGATTGGGAGAGAGGAGAGAGGCGAGCGAGAGAGGGCAGAGGGTGAGAGACAGGTGAATTGTATATGTATATAATTGTAAATTATACACATGCAAATTGTATATTTACATATTTGCAATTAGATTTGTGGAGAGGGAAGAGAGCGAGCGAGATTGGAGATGCGTAGAGAGACGAGCAACTGTGCGAGGGAGGAGAGTAGGCTAATGAGAGAGGTCAGAGATTGAGAGAAGTTGAATAGTATATGTAAGTTAAATAAGTGGACTATTATATACACATTGGTATTTGTAATATTCCTGGGAATTGTATGTATACAAACTAACTCGAAGTCTCCCCTGTAAGTAAGTGGTTGACTGTTAGTCCAGCGCGGAGTGGTAATATCAAACTATAGCTGATGAATGAGTAATTAGAATAATAATAATTTATTACCGTGTATTTTCCCATTTTAAATATAACTTCGAACAATTCTTATCAAAGTAAGATTCGTTTTAATTTAGAGTTATTGGCTAAAATCATCCCTCAACTGTGACTCAAATCTAATGTACATCTTTATATTATCTAAGTGAGGAAAAAACATCCTTATACTATACAAAAAATAACAAGAATCATCCTATTTTTGTTAAGAAACTAATTGAACTAATAAAAAAAATGGTCATGTCTTACTATAAAGAGAAGATCAAAGTTACCCAAAAAGAATAAGGATATGGATAGGAACTGAATCTTTCATTATCAAAATTTAAATTGTGTGTTGTCAGTCTTAGTCTGTTTTTTTTGATCATCAAAATAAATTGACTTGCACAGTACAATAAGTTTTGAGATATTTCATAACAGTAGGTTTTGATGGTTTTTACAAAGATTATGGTTACAAACACATTATTTTACAAATATTCCTTCAACTATTTAGAAAATTTCTGTAATAAAATATTTAGGGGGCGCTGTACTTCATATACGATCAATTCTTATCAATTCCATAATGTTGGAAATTCCGGAGCGCATAGTTGTATTCCGAAATTTGAATTTTTTAATGTAGTATTTTGGGCTATATTTTTTTTACACAAGAATATTAGATTTGGAATATCGTTTGTTTGATATGGAGGTTAATCCTCATTTTCTAAAAAAAATATCACTTAACTTGACATGAGCTTAACTCATGTGTACATATATTTATTCGATTTGACAATTGAACTTTTGTTGGTGCGTGATTTTTTGGTGTAAAGAAAAAAATATTGTCAAGGAATGAATCTTGCATGCAACTTTTTAAAAAAGTTAAAAATATTTTTTTGTTCACTTATATAACAAATAAAAACAATCTTAATTTAATTTATTAACTATTGAAATATTTTAGCCAAAGAGCTCTTTTGATTTAGACGGTATCTATATTATTAAACACACACAACACACCCTTTTTGTTACAGGAAAAGGAAGGAATGAACATCTATTTTTGCCTTTAATTAATCTTGCTTGCTTTAAAGAAATGGCAAATGAAGCGTCGGTTACCAAAAATAAAATGTGAGCTACATACCCAAATAATATTCTGTTTCAAAGGAATTTGGGTTCTATTATAATAATAATAATAATTACTCTTTGTATATCCGACAACAACAACTCAACCTATATCTTCATTCTTTCAACAAAGTTTTTTTTCCGAATTGGTTGGTTCAAGATTTAAAATTTATAATATTTTTGTATAAGATTTGAATAATGGTAAAATTAAGAATTTACTTAAAAAGTCAATATGTATAATATATATATACATATATGAAAATTATCTAGTTGTTCGGTGTGAAGATAACACGTAAAAATATGATGGAAATTATATTGTATATATATAAGTATTTTGTATGCGTGTAGATTGGATTGCATTACACTAATAACATCTAATAGTTGTAATTATGTCTCGTATTACTTAATCGTGATAAGAGTTTTTAATAATTTTGACAACTATTTTGATACGAGACGAAGAGTATATAATGATTGGGAATACATATGCACACACCCTTCCTAGCTAGCTCTCTATAGCTCTCTATTTCTCGATTTTTAAACTTACAGTTTATTTCTCTCCAATAAATTGTATTTTATTTTTTTAAAATAAGACTAAGCTAATAACAGAAATTATAAGCATCACAAAACATTACATAATGCATATCACTATACTTGAGTCCCAATTTTTTTTTTTTTAAAAAAAATTAAAACATTATTATTTGTGGATGTAACTTGTATCGGAGATATACAGAGGCTAATAAATCATTTCGTTTTGCTTCTTATTTCAAAAGCATTTCGTACTAGAGATAAAATGAAATAACAAATTATTTAATAATTCCATGCAGTTTACTTTTTATATACCAACAAAATCAAATTTTATTCTTATTAGTTACTTAAAAAAATGTAAATAATATAACACAAAAGTAGCATTTGTTATTCATGTAAAGCAATAAAAATCAACAAAATTATTAATTAGGACAGTAGTGCCAGTTCATGTTGGACCCATCTTAGCTATTTGATTGTCATTTTGCATAATAAAACAACTCATTAGGTATAATCATATATTTCTGTATACTTTGTCTTTGGTTAAGCTTTAAGTTAAACTAAAAAAATAATTGATATTATAAAATATATTAGGGTTGGTTAATAAGATCAAAAGAATATAGGTGCATATATAAGACCAATATCTCCGTATTTATTGTCCTATTACTTATAGTACAAGATATATTTAAGCTAGTAATAATTATACGATTAAAAAATAATTACAAATCAGTGAGTTCTTTATAAATCCCAGCCTTAGAACTTTAGCAAAGTTTTTTTCTTCTTTCTTTTTAAGTAAAGTAATTAAGAGCCTCTTTTGATTTATTTTTGTCATTTCAATTTAAAACTTAAGTGTTTGTACACAAATTAGTTTAAAGGCATTTTTAGATCGAAAACAATTAAAATAAGTCAATTCAAACATGTTTTAGTATTGATTTCACATCTTCACTGCATTCTTAACGTAGAATAAATTTAATAAAGTTTCATCAGCCTATAAATATTTTATACTTTTATCTGTCTAACAATAATTATTCACTATATTCTTGGCACATCCCTTAAGAAACTATAAATAGAAGGATAATTTTATAATATCACCCTTTGAATATAATAAATTGAAAAATATAATAGGGAAATTACTATAAACTAATGGTAAGAATAAATCAGAAATTAAGTGTCAAAAGTCTCTATGACCTTTCAATAAAGTGACTGATATATTATTGACTCTATTTTTAATTTTAATATGAAACTGACAAGTATTATTAAACGAAAATAATAACTTTTACCTATTATCATATTTGGACTTAACACACTCGTTAAAAATAAACCGAGGGAGTGATAACTATAGGAGGAAATTGATGGTTGATTAAGACTCACTATAAATAGATCTTAAGTGTTAACCTATGGGCTTAATGAAGTCCCATGTTGTAATATTTATATTGCATAAATAATAATTATTAGCCGATATGATTTAGGTGATTTTTAAATAATATTTTTTTTATTATTATAATTTTTTATTGATAGTTGATATATGTGAATTTGAAGTCTTGTATTTTTAAATTTGACGATTGAATGTTATTTTTTTTCTATGTATCAATTGTGGTCCCGTAATTTTCATCCTTCACATTAAAGAAGTTCTCTACGTAAATTAAATTTCTCGTATGGTTGATTTATAACTGTTTCGTGCCGTATTTATATTTTGTTTTCCCCAACAAATTGAATATATGGTAGAGTACCAATTTATAGACACAAGAAAAAACATAGAAAAAGTATTTTAAAAAACACACAATTAGATGAAGACATTGAAAGGCCAACGCACATCAACACTTTGCTTTTAAGTCTTGTCACAACAATTTTTTCCACTCAACAGACAAATTAAAAACACCCTATCAATTTTTATTATTTTTTTTGAATTTCAGAAGTTATAATCTTTGTTTTTTTCGACTAATCACTTTGTAGTGAGCATTTTGTATATATTGAATAATTTTTTACTGTGTAATAGCCTACTAACACACAAAGACAATGGCTTAGCAACATGTAGTTCAGGTTCACTCTTTTAACGAAAAATTATATTATTTATATATGATTAAAATATATATTATAATACATCTTTTCTACTATATTGTGTGTCTATCTATATCTTCATATTTTAAATTTCTTTATTGAAAATTCTAACTCTATCAATATACACAGAATACGAACTTCACTAATCAAGCTCTATGTAAAAAACTCGACTTCAAATCATTTACGTAAATAAATCACTCTCCAAACCATCTAGGATAATACACTATCAAATTTACTATATTATAAAATAATGTGTACAAGAAAACGCCCATAGTAATGACAGACGTAAGCAAAAGCTTTCATTTTCCTTATTTTGCCCTTTTCCCCTCTTCACCAAATGCCACTGCAAATATTGTAAAATTTACACATTCTTTTTTTCTTTAAATACTCTCTTTGTATACTAAACTCCATACCCTTTTGCTCTCAAGCCTTTTCTCTCTCTCTCAGCTTCTCTGTTCCAAGGTCTGTTTTTAATCTTTGCATTTTTTTCTCTTATAATATTTGCATTATTTTGTTCTTTTTTGTGTTTGTGTATGAGGGGTAGTGGGATTTTTTTGTGGGGGTGGGGTGTGTATGACTGGATCTGGATCTGTGTTCTTGTTCTTGTTTAGTCAGCTTCATGTTTCTGCATTGTTTTCCTCAAAGATATTGAAAGTTGTAATTGACATTGTAACATCTAGAAGTTTCTTTTTCTTGTTTTTTTTTTTTTTTTTTTTATAATTTTACTGTTATATCTGCTTAATTTTGTCTTTGCATGTCTATCTGTATGAACAACTTCTTTTAAGAATTTTCAAGAATTGAGTTGATGAGTTACAATTATTTTATACTCAAATTGTTTGCTAGCTCATTTTTTTTTTCAAGAAGATTTTGTTGTGGTGAGTATGAAAATGTACCTTTCAAAAGGGAGATACAAGTTGCCCTCAAGAAAGTTATGTAGTTGAAATGTTGAGATCTAACTAAAAGGGAAACATAATATTTGAGTTTGGGATTAGTCCTGTTTTGGTTTAGTTTAAGCTAAAGATGCTAAGTTTATGTCATTTTGCTTTGATTTTGGTTTACTTAATGATGGATCTTGAATTTGTAGGGGTCAGTGAGTGTGAAAATGGGCTACTCCAGGGTTCTTATTGTTAGTAGTCTACTTCTAGTGTTTCAATTGTCAACTGTAGTGGCGAAAGGCAAAGCGATTGGATCTCCAATCATGGCACCAGCACCAGCACCAGGTCCTGAATACACGAACCTAACGGACTTACTCTCCGTTGCAGGGCCTTTTCATACATTCCTTAACTACCTTGTATCGACTAAAGTCATCGAGACTTTCCAAGCCCAAGCTAACAATACAGAAGAAGGGATCACACTTTTTGTTCCTAAAGACTCAGCCTTTACCTCACTGAAAAAGCCCTCACTTTCCAATCTTACCTCAGAACAACTTAAGTCCCTTTGCCTTTTCCATGCATTGCCACATTACTATAGTCTAGCTGATTTCAAGAACCTTAGTGATGTTAGCCCTATTAATACCTTGGCTGGAGGAAACTTGTACTCGTTGAACTTCACCGATGACTCTGGGACCGTTCATCTTAACTCAGGATGGTCTAGGACTAAAGTTAGCAGCGCTGTTCGCACCACTTATCCAGTTGCTGTTTATCAGGTGGACAAGGTACTTCTTCCTGAAGCCATATTCGGGACAGATTTACCACCAATGCCAGCTCCAGCACCAGCACCAGTAACGGATATCGCCCCTACTGCTGATAGTCCAGCTGCTGATCAAACAGGCAAAGCTAGAGCACCAGCATCGCCTGATTCATCGTCACCATCAGCTTCTCACAAGATGATGAGCTGGGGCATTTTGAAACATTTGGTTTTGGCAATTGGTGGTGGATTCTTGATGTTTTTCTTGTAATGAAAAATGATGTCTTATTCTGTTAAATTAATGTTGAACATCATGGTACATTTGTTTTTTCTTATTGGTTTTGATATACTCCATACATTGGGGATTTAGTATTGGTTACTTCACAATATTTTTGTATACATTCATGTATCATTTTCATTTTCTCATACTCCATATTCCATATTCTTTATCAACCTTTTCTCCATTCTTTAGTTTTATCATTGTGGAATTCTTTTTCCAAAGTCCTATCTTTTTATGCTTTTCAATATTTATTCCATTTGCTATGTTGCAACTTGCAAATGATGTCCCCTTATTTTTATGGCACATTGCATGATTAACACATGGAAAAATATTGTATATGTTGCTTATAGGGTGTATCTAGGTCGGGTTGGTTATAGATTTTTCAAATATCAAACTAAACTAATAAATTTCAATCTCGTTTTTCTTTATGGATTTTTCTATTTTCTTGGATTATGCACAAGAAATGAAGCATGTCAAAGAAAGATGAAATTCTAACATACTCCCTCCTGGTCTTTAAAAAATTAACAAGACATTAAGTTTTTCTTTTTTTAAAAAAATACCCTTATTACTTTTAGTAATTGATTTATTTATTAAATGTATGAAAATTGTAAACACCACTTATTTTAAATTTGGAGAAAATAAAATTAGAAATGAAGATTGATTTATTTATTAAATGTATGAAAATTGTAAACACCACTTATTTTAAATCTGGAGAAGATAAAATTAGAAATGAAGAGTTTGATGAGGAGCTCTAGATTAATAAAATTTGAAAGAGACAAATTCTAAATAAAGAAAACTTAAGTGTCCCAAATCATCAATTTTGAATTTATGTAGAGTCTTTAGTTGACTAAAAATTGCCTAATTACAATTCCCAAGGATTTTCTTACTAAAAAAATAATTAATCTATTAGGTGACATTAATTTTATGTCCGACCTCTTGAGAGAAAAGGACAAAGTGGTCCAAATAAAAAAAAAATTACTATAGTTTATTAAGCTATAATTATTACTATTATTATATGTACCATAGAAATGAGTTGTAATTAAGAAAAAAACAACCCATTCTTTAATGCTTAGGGTTATAATTAGAAATAATAGTCTTGGATTTGTTTTTAATAGTAACACTTATTTTGGAACAATTTTATTAAGCTTATTTAACCGTTAAAATGTAATAATAAATATATATGATGTGTTCAAATTTTGAACACGATAATTGATATATATATCTTACAAATAAAAGAGTTAATCATACTATGTGATAACTAATATGTTAGATTATACAAATTGTGTAAATATATTACTTATACACTATAATATAAATATATGTATATACATAACCTAAATCTTCACACACACAAATCACGATCTATTCCGTCAAATATTTTACAACTGGAATCACATGGACCTCCAAGTAATCTACTAATTAGTTCACGTGTCAACATTGATATCGTCGTTTTAAATTATTTATCGTATTTCTCTTTTTACACGATTTTTTATATAATTTTTTTCATTAAATATTTACTCTAGCGAAGTGTTTGTAGTCTTGAGAACAAAATAGATGGAAAATTTTAATTTTATCTTAAACTTTTATAATGACTAATAATTTGAGATAACTATTTTTAAAAATTGCGATAAATATTTTAAGATAGTAAAGAGTGATAAAACAAAAGAGATAGTGAGTGAGCTGTGAGGAGTGTCATTGTATTTGTAGATCTTAACAAATTCATTTTTATGATTTATGAGATCTTAGATATAAAGTCAACTAAAAAATCGAATAGTTTATTTATCAACAAAGATACCAAATTCAACATGGGCGGCAAGTTTTTTTTTTTTTTTCCTTGTCAAAGTTTAACAAGCTATGGTTACCAATTTACCATATAAAAAATGTTTAAAATCGAACTTAAAAGTACTAACATAATATTATATTTAAAAATCGAAAACCAAAATTACCGAACGAAAACTTCAAATATCATACTCAATGTTCATCCCTACTAAAGGGTGATGTAGACGGTTTTCATTAAACAAACAATAATCTTATGCAACTCTAACCTGTGACATTAGGTCATGCGGAAACAACTTTACTATTATTTCAAGGAGCCCTTCATAAGGCGAAAATCACAAAATAAAAGATTGAATAAGAATTCATGTATTCCTTTATTTTCCTCTCTATTTGCTCTGTGGTTCACAACTATGTTCAAAATCATACATGAATGACTGACCTAATACAATAAATCATTCTCTTGATCATAGGAATGTACGATTGTCACTAGCAGTCTTTGTTCTGCTGATAAATTCATCAATGGACATGTTCCCTAACTCTCCCGCAAACCGAGATCGAACAGTTATAGTTTCTGTTTCTACCTCTTTGGGCCCAACTACAGCCATCAATGGGATCTTTTGCTTCTCTGCATTCCTAATGAGTTTTGGCAGACGCTCGCCGCTGCAAACCTCGACCCGAATACCACTAGCTTTTAGTTTCTTGACTACTTCATTGCAGTACTGGAGCTGTGAACATAATGCTCTCATAAGTCAGTATGAGACACCATATATATAAAACACCAGAAGCAAATTTCACAGATTAAAATATAGAAGAAATTATGAAGCCTTTTGCTGGTTTTTTACTTGATGAAAATGAAATGGATCAAGATGTACTGTACACTCAAATAGAAACCACAAATTATGTTAAAGGGCGACTTCCAGGAGTTAGTGTAGTGTAAGCATCTCTCGTCAGGGTAAAATACTAAACATGTATTTATGCAAATGGAGACGAGAATTAGTCAAAAGAGTATTGATTACCTGAGCATCAGTAACTGGTAAAACTCGAGCTTGGATGGGAGAAAGCCAAAGTGGAAAATCACCAGCATAATTCTCTATGAGAACACCAAAAAAGCGCTCCAAAGATCCAAGAACTGCTCTATGGATCATGATAGGTCGCTTCCTCTCTTGATTTGAATCGACATATGTAATGTCAAAGCGCTGGGGTAAATTGAAATCAACCTGTAGAAGCTCATGTGTCAATGAAGGATTACAAAGAAGCTAAGGATCTTGGACAAATACAATGAATAGAAAAAACATTTTCAAGTTTGCGAGAGGTCAAGACTAAAGCAAACTTGATTAGACTTTAGAAAACAGTGAGCAGAGGGACCAAGAAGACAAGAGGACAGAGGAGAGTGGTCCCATGGAGCATACAGGCCAATGGAAAAGGAGACCAAGATCAAAACATGCCTGTATAGTTGAGCATTGCCACTTCCTTCCAAGAGCATCCTCAATTTTCAGATCAATCTTTGGACCATAGAAGGCCCCACCACCATCATCTATTTGATAGCACCAACCTTTATCTTCTAAAGCATCCTTAAGTGCAAATGTTGCTTTTTCCCAAATCTCATCATCTCCAACAGCTTTTTCTGGCCTTGTTGAAAGGTTCACCTCATACTTGTCAAAACCAAATTGCTGTAATATTTCCTCTGTCAGATCTAAAACACCCCTGATTTCATCTTTAATTTGATCTTCTAAACAGAAAATGTGTGCATCATCCTGCGAAATCAATATAGAGGGGTATCAGATACAGTAATGCAAGCTGCTACTACTTTAGAGTTTCTGGACGAAAGAATCAACACTTGAAGCAGACATTTTATCTGAATTATCTCATACGATTCAATCTTTCTCATCCTTTTCAGAGAGAGGACAAGTATACTACTAAGAAGACTGTACATTGCAAAATGTTTTAATGATTATAATTATAAATGTGGAAACAAAAATCTCTTACAGCAGTGGAGAAGATAACAAAAAGGTAAAAGTTAACAAGTTAACAACTCCCCACCACTACCTGTAATACAGGGTAAAAGAGTACAATAAAAGTCTTTCACAAAAGGCTGAAGTATAACATAATGTAAGATATCTAAGTTATGCAGGTTAAAAAGCTGAAACTCCATAACATCACAAGCAATGCACTCAGTCAAATCTCTTTAATTTTTTAGGTGCTCCTCTTGGAAAGTCCTTGGTATGAATAGAGGAGATAATGGAGGTTGGCTCCACAGTCAGATTGCCGAATTATGAACATTCCAGAAATTCTGGCTATATATATTTGGGGACGATGAGGAATGTCTGCATTGGGCATAATTCTCAAGGAAGGTGTGACAAGCAACAAGCAGAAGGGAAAATCTTTGGACCAAGTTAAGTGCTGACCGGGAAAGATGGAAGGAACATTAAACAATAATGACCAAAAAAAAGTGAACAGACAAAAAAAATATCAAAGTAGTCTGGTCTTTAAGAGGACGGCCAAGTGATGGAGGCAAAGGAGTACAATGGTACAACCTAGAGATCTTAAGTTCCTATCCCAACTACAACACTCTAAAGTCTAATGTGATCTGCTCCAACCATGGTGAGTAGGATTACTTGGCTTATGCATGTAGCCTTGTAGGCGGAAGCAGGCTGCCCCTGAATTAGTATATGGGGAAGAAAAAGAAAATCAAAAGTAATCTAAAGAAGTGTCTGACTGTCCTCATTTATAGCAGGCACTACTTTTATGTGTACAGGTTAGTGTGTGTTGTTTTCCTCTCTCTCTTCTCAGGCAGTTCTTTGTATATGTTTCGCGGGTGATGGAACTCTTATGGGGCATACTAAAGTTTAATCTGGAAGAAATTTCTGGTCTTTCTGGTGTCATAAACACCACTCCTCTGGGATCTGACAAGAAATTGAGGTTTGGGATCTAGAAGGGTTTGGGGTTTGCTCATATTTTACAAAAGATGCTTACTTAAATTGGATCATATTGGAGTTCGATAGGACGTAATTGGTACTACGATCATTGGGGGAATAATACCTTATCCCGAAGATGTTCCAGAATCTTTTCGATTGCTCATTCGAGAACTATGATCTTAAGCTCTGGAACTGAATCATTTTCTTTTTACCATTGGATGCCCAATGAAAAATTTCACAATAAAAAGAAACTAAAACCAATATAAATGATTTGCAGTTTCTTAATTGAGAAACTTTTCATGTTTACTGGAAATACCAAATGTTTCTGCCAATAACAAAGTTCAGATGTTGAGACTCAATGGTAAAACAGAACCCCAAAGAGAGAACATACTGGTTTGTTCAACCACATTAGGTATGTTCTCTATGTCCCAGAGAACCCAAAGTAGACCAAGACAAAATCCTAGCCCTCCATGAGGAGAAAAGAGACCACTTATATCAACTACAGCAAGTATGTTTGTGCTCCACAACAATGGACTTCTAGAAAATCCATCTTCATTTACTCAAATTAATTGTTGCATAACCATAGGTCATTGTGGTTACTGCACAGGAAAACACAAATAAAATGCAAGATCCATTTTTTACCACCCTTCATTCCTTCTTCTTTCAGACAATTGATCAGTAACCGCTCCCTCTTAGGGATGATAGTTCTAATCAAGGATACAGATGTTGAGACTTGAGGAAATAAATATTTTATGCTTGGAACATACCTGAGTAAAACCTCTTACACGGAAAAGCCCATGTAAGCTTCCGGATAACTCATACCTATACACTGTTCCCAACTCTGCAACTCTGATTGGAAAATCCCGATAAGAGTGTAACTGCCTCTTATAGATCAATACATGATAAGGGCAGTTCATTGGCCGAAGCTGAAAAAGCTCTTCCTCAATCTCCATCTGATCAAACATATTCTCTTTGTAGAAGTCCAGATGACCACTAATCTTCCAAAGATCTGCCTTCGCTACATGGGGAGTATAGAGCAAATCGTAGCCCCGCTCCATATGAATCTTTTTCCAAGTATCTTCTATTATGTGCCTAATGATAGCTCCCTTGGGATGCCAGAAGACTAAGCCTCCACCAGCTTCATCCTGCCAGTTTTACTATCAATTTTAGTTTCAATTCAAGCATATGCAACAACAAAACAGAAGTTGTTGAATTTTATTCCATAAAAAAGGGCATATATACATCATCAGTCTCATAAATGGGTTAATCAAAGAGAGACCTGCCTGTATGGAGAAGAGATCAAGATCTTGGCCAATTCTCCGGTGATCACGCCGTTTAGCTTCTTCTTTGAAATGAATGTATGCTTTTAATTGGTCCTCATTCTCCCATGCAGTGCCATAAATCCTTTGGAGCATTGGTTTCTTTACATCTCCTCTCCAGTAAGCACCAGCAACAGATTCAAGCTCAATAGCTTTTCTGTTAATCTTTCCTGTAGTTTCAACATGAGGTCCCGCACAAAGATCCCACCATTCATCACCTACGAAAAGAAACCATTTGACCATGAGAAAAGGCAAAATGTACTTTGTTGTTAAAGCAATAGGTTTATGTGGTGTTTCCACAATCAGATCAAGTTCAGCAAACAACGAGAAGAAGCTTTCTTGGGTGCTTTATGTTTTATAAAGGATGGATATGCAAATATTGGCTTAAAATCTACATTTTGATGGATAATTTTAGCTAGAAAAGTCCAAACTTAACCTTCTTTGTCCATCTCTAACGAGTCTTAATCCCTTCTTCGATCGATCCTAATCTGTCAACTATATCTAAAATAATGCTGTAAAAATGATGTTCTAGAGAAGCAGCTGGTAAATTCTTTAAGTAAGTTCACCAATTCTACATTTTCTGAAGCACTTTTTAGTTGAAAAGTATTATAGTAACAATAATTGTTAGCACCAATAACAGCATGCAAGCTTGATTCTTGCACGGTAAGGACTAATGACTCGGATCTGGTACCACAAGGATTGAGACCAGATCCCGAAGAGTTGATTTGGCTGACTCTGACCTTAACGACTCATGTTCTCACACCGCAGACCTCTGCAAAATTGTCAAAGCTTCCAGGGTGGGGTACAAGGCTTCAATGGCAAAGTTTTAGTAAGAGGTGGAAATTCAGGAATATTAGAAGTAAGATTTTACTACAAATCAACTATCTATGTGTCCAGCCAGGTTCAAGTCATCTGGCGTCCAGGTACAAGATTCAGTTTCCCTCTCTTTTTAGCACTAACAATAGTAATAACAACCTAACTTGCAGAACTCATTGCACTATTACAATATCAATATGGTACATCTTTCCATCTAAGCACTAGATTCAATTCGTGCATTATGACATAAAGTGAGCCAATATCTTTGTTAACAGCCTTTGTAATGGAACTCTGAAACTTCACTTACCTGTTCATGGAACACTTCCATGACATCAGTTTGGCCCTCCACAAACGTAAGTTTCTATATCGAGAAATGAAATTCCCTTAAAGTGAAAACATTTGACTTGGTTACAAGTATAAGTGAATTTAGCACAGAACACAATGAAATATAATACTTGACATAAAAATATCTTTTAACCTGATGTTTTAGCAGTATTAACAAGTAACTATATAATTCACCAAAAGAATGATATATTCAGAACAACTTGCAGCAATTATTAGGGTGGGTACTGAGAATTCCACTTGAAACACTTTCAGGAAGGATGTAATTAGCAGCAAAGACCAAAAATTTTCCTCCAAGAATTAGTCTAGCACTCCACCATATGATGATTTGTAAATAACAATGACATCAAGACAGCTACTAAGTTAAGGTCAACATGTATAATAGTAGATCCTCAAGAGATAGATAAGGTTCATACACTCAAAAATGCTCAAGTGGAATACCACAATCTTCTATTGAGATCATTCGGATCACTTAAGATACTCATTTCAACGAATCACCGGGTAAAGTCCTGAAATATATAGTGTTTATGGTTCTCAATTAACTCCCCATGATTAAATCTCATTTATGAGTCATATACAACCATAAAGTTAAAGTTCATATTGTCTTAGTTAGAAAACATGTACATATGCTTTATCAAAAAAAAAAACATGTACATATGCTAAAGTAATATTTTATATTCAAGTACCTAAACTTGTGGGATCACATTAAGTATGTTGTAGTAAGTTTCTCAAACTAAACAGAAGCAATTAATCGAAGTCTTACCAATATGATAAATGGTAATTGGTTCCTCCTTTATGCTCTCTAAAATTTCGATCTTGTAAGGTTCGTTGATAGACATTATTCTTCTCTGAGCTTCATCCCGGCTAACTTCTTCTCTAACAAGAGGCAAGTTTCGGCTGATAATTCGATCCTAGAGAAAATTTAAGATGTCAATTCTCTAACCAAAAATCAAAGCTTCATTGACAAGATCAAACTATTTTTTAGTTCTTCTTTAGGGGGAGTGGATCCTTGTGGGGAGGCAGAGGGAGTTACTTTCTAACAATCACTAAAAAAGCACAAGTTAGCTTACCATTTCCTTCTTAATCCTCTTCAGGTCACTGTCAGTCAAAGGCTCCATATCAAAATCATAATAAAAACCATTATCGATCCAGGGCCCAATCGTCACTTTTGCATTCGGGTAGAGTTTTTGGACGGCCATGGCCATAACATGAGCACACTGCAGCAAAGAACACATCAACCCACCCTCAGAATGGTAATTTATACTACTAAAATCTACTGGTCACATTTAAACTATAAAAACTCAGCATTCTACATAATGAACTAGTAAACACACCAATCCTCGCTAAAAACAAGCAACAGATAATACAAAACCTCATCTCCAACAACATTAATAGAGTATAATAAAAGAAAAAATCTCCCGAAATCAACATTAAATGATTTCTTTTCATCTATTCTACCCTTGGTAGACAAATTTACCTATGAAATTAGTCAAGGTGCATACAAGCCCGCTTGGACACCACACTTACTAAAAAAAAATCAAACTTCCCAAATCCAACAAATGTACAAGGAGTATACTATGAGTTATAAACTAAACTAATTACTTCACAAGAAAATTAGCTTTCTGCAATCTAGGAAACAGTATAAAAAACGCATTTTTTTACTGATATTAAAGTGAGCAACAATGTATACTAAGCAATACTAATTTCTGTAATCGACCCACTTAATATTTTCAATTATAAACACGATAAAACTGGAAACAATTCAATTTTATGAATACCCATAAACCGAACCAGTATCAACATTACCGTATGTCGAATTCGAAGTAGCCCATCTGATGACTCGTTAGTTGGGAGAACTATTTTCTCATTTGCGGCAGGAGCTTCTTGTAGGGCGGTGGAAGCATGGGTAGAGAAAGAAGTGCGACGTCTCAGCAACTTGTTCCTGGTAGTTTTGTTGTTGTTGTTGTTAGAGGGATCAAGTACAAAAAGAATACGATATTGACGAATTGGGAAGGAAGAAAAGGGGTTTTTACTGAGAGGAGAAAGGGATTTATAAGAGGAAGTGAAGAGAGAGCGTGAAGATAGTGATAACGCCATTGTTTTCCCCAGAGCGCCAACGTACTTCATTTGAGCTGCTTTTGGGTAATGATGTGCTGTGAGTCTTGTGATTTATGTGGTGGAGCTTTTGTTTCCTCATATTTTACTTGCACAGTTCAAAAAATAAAAAACATTTTGTGGGTGTGAAATGAGCATATTATGTAATATAGCTATAATTTCGATTATTTGTAATTATTTATCGATGAATTTTAAAAGGTTTCTAGTTTAATTTTTTAATTATATGAAAGGTGCATATAAATTCAATCTGGAGACGAGAGGTTACATTAATTATTGTATTCGGTATATAAAAAGTTCATAATAAATTATATGTATGAATAAAGTTTTGAAAAATTTGTGTAAATATAGAATTTGTATATATTTATCAAACAAAATATATAAATTGCATCATCTATTTGTATATATTTATTGTGTTTGTATATTTGCTAGCAAAATATATAAACAGACAAGTGAAACATGCAAATTGTAGCCTACATAACAAACAAAAGTATATCTATAGAGCACAATTATCAAAAATATTGCTATAGATTCATTCATATTATGTTTATCATCGTTGTTATTTTTGAAATTTACTATCCTTTTAATGGACTGTCATGTGATAGCACGAAATTAAAATAATTTAATTTTAATATGGGTATCAACTATCTAATGAAAAACAAAAAAATGTGATTGTTACAAAGGAAAATGCTTTCTAAAAACTTTTATTGGGAAATAGTAATTATTATTTAGTGTTTGAAAAGTAAAAAATCATTATTAAAAAATATTTATATGTGTCATTTAATATAATACTCTGAAGTTGCTTGGTGGGATGTAGAAAAATAGTATTGGATGAGAACTAGTAATACACACATTAATAATATTGATATTAGCTATGGTGAAAATATTTCTTATACATAATTTGTTTTATTGTATTAATTAAAAATAATATATATTGCATAATTTTTAATATTTAATTCAATTATTAAAATACGCTCCAAAAATATAATGAAAAGAAAGTGAAAAAGCTTAAAGGCCCCAAATTGTATTTGAACTATAGGTATTGCGTGATTAGAAAATGTTTGCATTAAATTAAATACTTTCTGAACTGTTTTAATAAAAAAAAATATCACATTTTGATCAATTAAAGTGACAAAAAATATTTTTTTAATTAGGAAACATATGTTGTTTTGTAGTATGCTTGCATTAATCGGTGCTTTGTAACATATTTTAGTCTTACCTTAAGAGGTAAAAAAGCTATTTTTAATAAATTTTATCTAAAAATAAATTTTAAAGCAAAAAAATAATAATAAATAAACCACAGTACAATACTATCGAAAGCATGTCGAAATATTCTAGAAAAAAGAAGAAGAAAGAAACAGCAAGTCTAACATTATTGAAGTACAAGAAAATCAAATACTAATCATAATTAAAAGGACATGAAACTACAAAAGTAATAATAAATATAATTCCTTGTATGGAAAGATAAGTAAGATAATGCGCTATTACTATTAATCTTTCATTTTAATTTGTATACTTTCCAATCTCTTATTTAAAGTTATATTTTTGATAAGTTGAAATTATATTATATTATATATGATTATCTCTCTCTAATACTTCTTTGATCTACCCACTCTTCTCGTAAATTCATTCATTCTCAATCACTCTCATACTTATACCGTCACATAAGAAGCATCTAATTTTTATATATACAAATTATTTTCAATTTTTGCCTCACTTTCTACGTTTTGTCCTATTCACCGAGGTACTCCCAGACTCACACATTATTAGTATAAAAATATAGTATTCATCTTGTTGAGTTTGAGTTTTTTCTTTTAAGATTTAAGAGTCAAAAGCATTTAAACTATTTCAATTTTTGAGTTTTATACTTGAATTATTAAATGTGAATTTTTTATCTGAACTATCACTCAATAGTTAGCTAAGACAACTCAATTAATTTTTAATGATATGTGTAATCTCTTTTTTGTTTAAAAATATTGTCATGTGGCACTCCACGCGAAAAATAATTTCACACTGACAAATCTAAATAAATTAATGTTAGATTAAGAGTTAAATGTTAAAACTATTACCATATAATTTAATTTATTTCAACCATGACATATTCAACTTCTTCTGCACCCTCTTGGACGTGACATTGATTATTCCGACTTGAAAGGTGAGAATTCATGTAAAAAAGTCAATCAAAAAAATTAATGTGTTAACAAAGAGAATTATTATTTATGCTAGGTAGATGAAAATTTTATCGGCGGATATGGCTAGAAGCATTTCTATATAAATATTTGATTTAGTCAACATCTAAGTGTGTTCCTAACCATTCAGTGATAATTCAACTCTTACTCTCAATAATTTACGTATGAAATGAAAAAATAAAAATAACACCCTATACACATTTAAGGTTATATACATCAAGTTATAAACATATTTTTCAACAATAAATTACTTATAGCAGATTATTATCGAGTTATAGCATATCAATTAAAAAATATATTAATTAACAATAACCTATAAGTAATTATTTAATACTAATTAATATGTGTGAAAATATGTATTTGTATTTTTGTACAAGTAACGTTTTATTGTCTAGGGTGGTTGAAAGAATAAAAAAAGAAAAAAAAAGTTTATGTATAAATTTGGTAAGTAGAATTAATTGTGGGATTTGAATAAATTTAATTAATAATAGATTAATTAACAAATTAAGAACATATTAAGGAATTCAAAAAGCGATTTTAAAATTATGCAGTTTCCTTAAATGTTCAAATTAGTTTAAATCAAATAAAACATGATTATTTGTTTCATTTTTTTTCCTCTTTATCACTTCTTTAAAGCTTGTTTTATTAAAATAATTAAAATTATTTTAATTAAAAATTTTATTATTATATAATACCTTTAAAACAAATCTAAATAATAAGGATTTGATTGTAATTTAATTCCCTATTATGCGGTTGCCCATAACATCCCACCCCCATCTCAACCAATACATACACAAGACATCTTCCTCTAATACATCACATCTCTCCCCAAATGCGAGTATTTTGATTTTCCCCAAAACCTCTGCCTCACTCATCCATCTCTTTTCAACACGTAAGATTTTTTGTTAGTACCAAAAGGCCGCCTTCATTCATTCTTACCCATTATCCCTCTCAGATCAGTTCATCCCAAAAACCCAAACATCCCTCTCAGATTAGTTCCCCCATTTAGTTCATTAGAATGTCTAGGGAAAGGTAGTGAAATCCCAAATAAAGTAAAAGATTGGTCGATGAGTCTGATTGATTTTCATTTCCTTCATTCGAGATATGTCACAAAACTCAAAAGGCAAAAATCAAAGGAAAAAGAGAAGTGTTGTTAGTTCTGTTAATTCGCAGATGGAAAAAACAAAATCAAAGAGGCAAAGGAAAAGAGGACAAGAAGAGGAAAGGAAAGAAAATTTTAACATCATCGAATCCAATTTTGACTTTTGCTGAGTATTTAAAAAAATACAAACATCACAAAAAAAATAAAAGGCATTGGAAATTGATCGATCAACCAAAAAAGTTTTTCAAAAAAGCCATCAGAGACAAAAAGCTTTTTTTTGTACACATTAACCCAAAAAAGTTGATAACGTACAGTAAAAAGATTATTTCACATTTGGAACAACGGTTGTGGTAGTGTATTTAATTTTTGCTTTTATTTGCCCAATAGTATATACATACAAATTTGTATGATATATGTATGGAGTTGAGTTTTTTAGTTGTATTTTATTAAATTATATATTAATATTGGAATAATAATGTAGGTGGTATGTTTGTATATGATATAAATTTGAATATATTAGTATATGATTTGATACATAATAAATGTATTAATTTTGTATGATTTGTGTATGAAAAATGGTCATTATTCAATACAGGGTCTATGCATTATGTATTACCTTTGTATCCTATATGTATAAAAATGATATTCTTGTCCAGTAATAAAAATATGTTGTATGAATGATGGTATTATGTTGTGTATCCTTATAATTTGGAACTATTATAATTAAATATTGCAACTGTATATTTTATTTTTTAATTATGATGTATGAATTGCGATTCTACTAAAGAGATTAGTTTGTCGTTTAAAAGTCACAATTAATATTTTTTAAAATTGAATATGTATTTAAATATTGTTTGAATGTGTAGGAACTAGGGCATATAGTTGTATGATTTCTGTTGAATTGAAGTAATGTCCATTAGAATAGTATAGTATTGTATGAATTTTGTATATAATTTGTATGAGTTTGTGATAATTAATTTGAATGTCAAATTAATATAGCATGTATATATGATTTTTTCTATGGAATTTTATAGTATATAAAAAATAATAATTTAATTTTACAAATTTTATAGGAGAAAAAGGTTCAAACACATGTATATTTCTGTATCAACATGATTGTGTTCGCTGATTTGTTGACCTTCCTCAGTCAAGATAAGTTTCAGTAATTTTTACAAGAAATCTCATTTAAATTTTTTTATGATTTACATAACATAAAAATTCGATGTCAATTGTTGCGTCATACTTTTCTTCTTGAATCTGACAATGGCAGGGATGACTTACATAACATAAAATAGTACTGCTAATTTCGTTACTAATTAGGTCAACTTGATTAAATTTTTTTTGGCAAATTAGGTATTGACTAACAATGGAGCATTCTTCTAGAAAACAGACTTTGCTTGCATTTGCAACTAGTGCTTCTCAACTTTGCTTCTTCCTATTCCACTTCTTTAATTTGTTTTTTAAGTTTCAACTTCTAGAAGGCCCAATCCATGTTTTTCTAATTTGATGACAATATGTCACTTGGCAAACTATTATTATTTTCTACTTCTTTTTTTCAATGGCTTGCGTTTCGATGCACTATAACTTTCGCTGTAAACATAGTTTAAGAAATAGTTCGATCATAAATGTCTATTCGATGCACTATAACTTTCGTTGTAAACATAGTTTAAGAAATAGTTCGATCATAAATGTCTATTCGATGCACTATAACTTTCGTTGTAAACATAGTTTAAGAAATAGTTCGATCATAAATGTCTATTGTACGCAATCTTACCTAGCTTTTCTGCCGAGACTGTTTCCAAAGCTTGGTGGCAAAATTTTTATACTATAAAAGAACTTTAAATAGTTAAGTAGGTTCTTATTATTATTATTATATATTTCAACGTTAGTCTCTAGTTTCAACATGTCTTAAATATTTATATTGTTAGTGTACAGAAATTAAACTCAAACATAATAGTCTCTAATTTGAACATGTCTTAAATAGTTACTCTTCTCGCAGGTTATATTTCAAAGTTACTCTCTAACTTGAACATGTCTTAAATAGTTACTCTTCTCGCAGATTATATTGTTAGTGTGCAGAAATTAAACTCAAACATAATATTGAATAATAGATGAAAGTGAATGAAAAAGAAATAGTAATAATAAATAAAACCACAAATAGGTGGTCTTTCAACATATATGATGTATACAAGAATATATATCAATCTGCAAAAATTAAAAAAAAAAAAGAAGACAAAAATCTGACCAAACAACAAAAAACATATAAACATACAAAAATGTTCAAAGTGATATTTTAAGTTATGCCTGTTGATGAGTCCCATTTCCATAAGGATTAACAGTACCATTTGTTCCATTTTGTGTGTGCTTGTTAGAGTCTGTTTTTTTCCTTTTAATGACAATGAACCAAGTAAAAGCTTCTAATAAAACAGCAATGACACCTATGGCTATGATCACACCAGTGTAAACCCTCTTCCAATTCTTCTGTCCATTCAATGCATCAAATCCTTTGAAAACATTCGCGATGCTCAGACTTATTACCGCGTATCCAACAGCATGGTGGTAGATGTTCCAGTATAATCTGTACTTGTGGTCTGGCTTTGGCCTCAGAAGCAAAGCAAATACCTACAATGTTTGTAATCATACAAATTAGTAACAATGAAGGTCGGGTATAATCGTTAGTTCAGGTGTCTAAATGATAAAAAACAATCGGGCAAGTTTGAGGGGGACGTCTATGTATTAAACCAAAAAAAGTCCGTTCTTTCTTGTATTTGCAAAAGTGAATTCAAGATTTATAGTTAATGCGTTCAGATAAGTAAAAACAATTAGTTCAGTTGAACCTGTCGCACTCACTCTATCAAATGTGTATAACCCTTGGCTCATGTGTCTAAATGAAAAAAAAGGGGGACAAGTTTGAGGGGTCGGTTATGTACTAAGCTCTTTTGTTTGTGTGCAAATGTTTGCAGGAGTGAATTCAAGATTTAGAGTTAATGCGTTACCTGAAGTGTTCCGAGGCAAAAGAGAGTGATGCCAATGTTCCTATGAGTAGTGAATTCGATACCGGTAGAATCACTGCCAAGTTTGAGACCAGTTCCCCATCCAGCAACACCAACAATATATGCAGAAGTTTGACAAGCAACATGTATATAAAACCAAGCTGGATTTGCTGCTTTGAAAACCTTCAAGTACCTTGCAAATACTGCACCCATTGGCATTAACACTCCCCAACTCACTGCATTCAATACTCCATGAACCTGTCAAATTTACAAACATGTCAAATTCTTTGTTGCTCTTGGGGTAGTGGATACAAAAATGAGTAATATCGTAAGCAAAGATTCATATAGTTGACCCCAATTTGTACGTAGTTTTCGTGTTGTATCACATAACAACTTTGATGAGTTCAATTGAGTCTGTTAAACTAGGTTATGATATTATAACGGCTCATTTGGTTGAGAAAAACAAGTTATCCTGCGATTTTATCTCATCCTATATCTTTTATCCCTCGTACCAAAGCAAACCCTAATAGATTCAGAAGTAGTGATCCAAACCAACTCTAATCGATACCTACTGTCAGTATATATAAGTTAAATTCTAACGGAGAAAAAAAAAAGAAAGGGTATTGCGAATTACTCACATTTCTTCTACGTTGTCTAGAAGTAACTGAACTACCACCACCACCTAACTCTCCATTAGCAAAATCAACCCTCCCCCCAAAAGAACCTCCTGTATCCACAGATGCGTCTGAGCAGTCAAAGCCTGACCAGAAACAGCACCACACCCACTTTTGCAAGCTGGCTTCCCAACTCGTCCTTCCAGCCCGGCCGTTGTCCCGTCGCCCCCCTCCGCCTCATTGGTGGCTACTCACTCCCATTCTCGGGCCCCCTTGCCCTCACCGGCCCCTCTGTTCCCCTGCGTAGTCGCATCCCTAGCCCCAGGGGCACGTGTCAAGCCTGAATTTCTCCACTCGCATTTGTTTGATTTTCCTCCTAGACAATTTAACATCACCCCCACCATTCATTCGTCTCCTCACTCTACCCATTTGTCATATTCACATCTTTCCACCCATTCCTGCTGGCCCGTCCATTCTTTTTCTCTCTCTAGTTTAACCCCTCCACTCCAACCTTGCTTCCTCATTTCCCCTCCCTCCCCCGTCCCCCCCCCCCATTTTGCCCTCTTCCTTAGCCCTTCGTCTTTCTCCTTTACCTCCACTCCTTCTTCCATTTACACCCACTCTCCCTCTAATCCCTCCTACCCGTCTGTTCCTGCGCTCCTTATTTTCCCCTTTTCGTGTCCCCTTTAGAAATCCTCTTTTCCTTACTCCCTTTATCTCCCCCTAAACCGCGTCCCTACTCCCGCAACCTTTTCATATCTCTTCCCCCTTTCTCGAGTGCTACCCCTCCCACACCCCTGTTTACCCTCCTCCCCTCTCTCTCCGACCCTTCACCTACCCTACCTCATACTCTTACTCACTTCCATTGTACCCTTCTTACTCTATTGCCTTTACTCCCGTTCCGCTCAACGTTGTCACCTAAATTGCAAAAATAAACATTGTGAACCAACCATCATTGTTCCATCAATATTTAAACCCCAAGCTACCCAATCTGTATTTGGTACACCTCCATGTCTGTAAGCAAGATCAACTGTATGGTTATCTGGATGGTAACTCCAGTGAAGAACAGAGTTTAGTAGAGGCAGAGGATTACAAGTTGCAAATATTTGGTTATTTCTGAATGCAAAAGCAGAGCAATTTTGATTCTGACCATAACTAGTAGAAAATTGAGTTGAAATCAAGATTGATGAAAATAATAAAGTTGTTAAAAGTATATCCATGTTTGTGCTCTGTTTTTTTTTTTGTTCTGTTTTGCTCAGCAAAAACTCAAATTCAAGAACTTGGGTGCGTCCCAAATTGTTGCAAGAATTGATTTTCTTGGGATTTGGGATGATTGAATCAAGAAAAATTGAACTATTTGTTGAAAATTTGGGATAAAGTAGCTTAGATTATATAGACTTTTGAAAGAGAAAAATAAATAGGAAGATGAAGTAGGTGATGACAAATTCGAAGGAGTTAGTTGACCGCTTCCTTTACGTGGAATTTTAGGCATTGTAACCGCTAAAAAATATTAGTATAGTCGTAAGTACTTTTTTCAAGTTCTAAGTGCTCAGTATGATTTTGAGTTTGAGTTTTAATACGAAATCACAATTCTTTTTAAAATATATATATTTAAACTCTAAGTATGAAATCACGATTTTTTTAAAAAAAGATCTCGTATTTAAATTTTGAATATGAAATTACTAACTCCTTCAATAAAAGATTTTGAATTTATATTCGGCGTATGAAATGTTTTTGTTAAGTAGGTTTTACGCACTGATTGAATTTTTCAATATAAATCAAAATTCAATCATTTAATACGAGTATCAAGATAGAATTAAAAAGAAAAAAGGTAAAAGAAGAATCGTAGGAGTATATGTGGAAACCAAAGTATACATTATTAGAAACACAATGAAGAGTTCTAATGGAAGTATTTTATTTTTTGGGGGGTTTTCCACAAGATGTTTAAAGTTCACAGATTAAAATTTTAATTAAATTTGAATCGCATACTATATGGCCTATTCGGACGTGGCGCTTCCAATATGATTTTCTTCATATTCAGAATTCGAACTCAAAACCTCTTCTGATTAAGGATAAAATACTCCATTCAGTGCACCACTAACACATATTGGTTCCAATGGAAGTAACTAGGAAGGTGTTTGATTTTTATTTTTTTTAGTATTTTTTCTATTTTTACACTGAACTTTTCAACAATTGACTAGACTTGGTGCTCAAAACAAATCTTTGCTTTCAAACTTGGAAAAGTCATGAATTTAGTAATTTAATATTTTGCTATTAATGAACGTAATTTGGATATTTTGGTCATATAGGAAGTGCTATATTTTAATAAAAAATTATTGTATTTAAGAAATTAGTAATAGAACAAGAGAATAATTCAATTTAGCTGAGGAGAGTAGTTGAACAATATACATGTAAAGTGTAAATAGATGATATAATAATGTAATATTCTGACTCATTTTTTCAAATGAAAAATTATTTTAAATTTACATGTCTTTTACTATTTAATTAATTTGTTTTAAAATGAGCCAAATTTTAAAAATTAATAATTTATTTGTAGAACAAGGTCGATGTAGAACAACATTTTAATAATTGTTTAGAATATCATCGTCTTAATTGTCCTATGTTGCAACTAGAGCCAATTTGGTGGCAATAATTTTTAAAAAATCAAAAAAATTCGAATATATCTTCTTGTCTATTTGACTGAATTTTTTAAAAACAAATAATAAGCAGAATAAATATTTTTCAACTTAAGAAACTGAAATAGGTTTTAGGAATATCACAAAATTGCCGAAAAAGAAGGAGGAAAATGATTATCTAATTATTGTTTTATTTTTATAGAAAACTTCACTAAATAATATTTTCAAAAGAACTGTTCAAACACCATAAACATTATGACCTCAAGAAATATAATGTTGACTTCTTTTTTATCCTATATAACTCTTTGATTTCCAATTTACATCATATTTATAAAATTTACAATCAATTTTATGCTGATCATGAATTCAAATATAAAATACTATAAAAAAACTGTGAGTATATAGAAACATATGACCCTCAAGAAAATATAATGTTGACTTCGTTTTATCCTATATACTCTTTGATTTCAATTTACATCATATTTATTAAATTTTACAATCATAGTTTATTCTGATATGATTCAAAATAAAAATCCTATAAAAAATGTGAGTATATAGAAACATTATTGACCTCAGAAATATAGTTGAATTCTTTTTTATCCTAATACTCTTTGATTTCAATTTTAAATCTATATAAATGTACAATCAATTTATCTGATCATGAATTCAAATATAAAATACTATTAAAAAACTGTGAGTTATATAGAAACATTATGACCTCAAGAAATATAATGTTGACTTCTTTTTTATCCTATATACTCTTTGATTTCAATTTACATCATATTTATAAATTTTACAATCAATTTTATTCTGATCATGAATTCAAATATAAAATACTATTAAAAAACTGTGAGTTATATAGAAACATTATGACCTCAAGAAATATAATGTTGACTTCTTTTTTATCCTATATACTCTTTGATTTCAATTTATATCAATAGTTATAAATTTTACAATCAATTTATTCTGACTCATGAATTCAAATATTAAAAGACTATTACAAAAACTGTGAGTTATATAGAAAAAACATTTATGACCTAAAGAATATAATGTTGACTTCTTTTTTTCTATATACTCTTTGATTCAATTTACATTCATAATTTATAAATCTTTTTTTACTATCAATTTATTCTGATCATAAATTCAAATATAAAATACTATTAAAAAACTGTGAGTTACATAGGAATTTTTCTAGGAATTAGTATGTAAATTTGCAGGAAAATAAGTATCCTGTGAATTTTCATACTAATCCCCAGAAAAATCTCCACAATTCACAGTTTTTTTAGTGTAAACTTAAATATATTTAAAATAAAATTTATATATTTTCAAAATTATATAAAAAGTAATATAAATTACGATAATGTTCCAATTCAAAATATATCAATAATGTAGATCATGAATTTTTAAAAAGTTCCGTGTGTAACTCCTGCAAAATGGGAAAAATAAAGAGGAGATAGAGAAAGGGGAAACGCATGGAATAAAACAAAGGGGAGATGGAAGACGGGGGGCGATCGGCAATATAAGGAAAAGCAGGTTCGACAAACGGGCAATAGAAAGGGAAGAGGCGAGTAGGGAGGAATGTGAAGGAGTGAGCACTGACCCACGTGTTAGAAAGGAAAAGAAATGGGAAGAGGGCGGAAGTAAAAGGACAGGGAAATGTGGGAAAACGAGCGGTTTATATGTACTAAATAATGTTAAATGATTTCTACATAGATTAATACTTATGTTATTTTTATTTTTTAAAATTTTATTAAAAATAAAATATTATCACGTAAAGTATACGGAGTGAGTAATATCCTTAGCCCTCTAGAATAGTAAAACATGGTTTATCTTGATAAGTTGATCGTTATTTTGTCCACTTTCATTAAAACAATTGCCACCACAATGTGGACAAATCTTTATGAAGAAAATATACGTATAAAATTATAAAATATGGTAGATTATAATTGAAATTTAAGAGATATGTCTTAATTAAATAAATATTGTATTAATCTTTTGAACTCTATTTTAAAAATAATTTTGTATACTTTTTTGATTGAGGTGACATCAAAACATCTTTCATGCACATTAATTATGTAGAGTTACGGAGTGTGTCATATAAATCAAAAGGTATACAAAATTAAAAAGAAAAATTGAGTTCGAGGGATAATTGTGTAGTATCGACAAAAATAATGTTCTTTTGAGAGAATACTCTATCTCAAAAAAATGACATATTTTTTTCTCTTAGGTTTGTTTTTAATATACAAATTATTTTTTAATGACATTTTAATTTCAGTTTTTCACAACATGCTTAAGGAGACACAAATAGTATGAACATAGCTTTAACTTTTAAGATTATAAAATTAAAAAATCTTTTTTATTTTTTCGTATCAAGTCAAATTAAGTGATTTATCTTTTAATAATATCCATGTTTTACTCTTGTAACGAGGAAGCTTTTTTTTTTCCACCGTCTTTCCAGTATTGATGGATCCCAATTAATGTGGAACATAATGAATGTAAACATTTGGCTGTTATTTATTTTTAAATTAATGACTTTGAATAATTTAGTCTTTAGTAATGTATGGGTGATATTAATATGAATTACGATATAGTAATAAAATTATTTTATTTTTAATTAGATATTTTATATTAAAATTTTCTGTGTATATAGAAAAAATTTTGTTCGAAACATTATCTCAAATAGTTAGATTCAAATTTAATTAAGTTCTAATGCAAGTTGAAGTAGATAGAATTGAATCCTTCTACATTTAATCATATGTCATGGCTTAGAGTTATGATAATAGACCACAGAGAGAAAATTCATTGTAGAAAGTGATTTGGGATTTTTATTTTTAATGGGTCTATCAACACAATTTAAATTTATTATTTTAATTCATACTTTATATGAAAAATGAATTTGTTAAATATTCTGCGATCTATTTTTAACACGTCTTATATTATGAGAATTTTTGTTATTTCTAATAATTTCCCAACATACACTTCATCTTATATGAAATGACAACCGTGTACATCAGTTAGCTTATAAAAAAAAGTAAAGTAAACAATAAAATTGAAGTAATTAAAGGAAAGTCCAATAAATAATATTCTAATTGTTTAAGATCTATGGATTGAATAACTAGCTAGTAACGTAAGAAATACGTCCAAAATGATTGATGATTTAAATTTTGATATCTCCCAAGTTTTTTTTTAAAAAAATAGAAAAAAGTATAATATAGAAGGTAAAATTAAATATTTGTTTCGAATTTCGATATACATGCATATAACTTCTTAAAGAAAAGAAACAAACAAATAGAAATCTAAACATGTTTTTTAATTTGAAATCATTTTATAAACAATTATACTCGAATCTAATTAGTCCTATATTTTAAAAAAATTCAAAAACAAAAAAGTAAAGGTGATCTTTATTATTCTTTGGAATTTTTCTTTTTAAGAATTGAAGCCTGACTATTTCAAATTTCAATTGCCGCATAGGGGTTGTTATAGGAAGCGCAACTATCAAGATTTTATTGATACATAAGACTCGGAACTCAAACATCGCTTATAAGAAAATAGTCTTAGAGCATGTTGGCTCAGCTTTTAACAAGCTGGTCAAACTGAACTTAAAAGCTGATCTTTGACTTTATTTAGCTGTTTGGAATGATGAAAATAACTTATGTAAGTTTAAAAAAAAATTAGTTTAGCCAAAAGTTAAAAAGGGTAAGAGGTGTTTTTCTTTTTTTAGCTTATAAGCTGTTTTTAAGTGAACACCCATTTTTATGTGTTTGCCTCTTAATATTTTTATACAATATCAAAATAAAAACATAACCCTAAATCTCTTTCTCCAATTTTTACCTTTTCACGTTGGGCCATTAGCAACTTCAGCACTGTTATCAAACACAGTAATGCTTTTTTAAAAATAGTTTCAACACTTTCAAAAGTACTTTTTTAAAGCTGCTTTTATTAAGCCCATCCAAACGGGCCCTTAGTCATTGCACCATATCCTATAAGCTATCAGCTATTGTGAATCGGTGATATTATATTCTTAGGAATTAAATATGAAAGTGAAGACAAAAGAGAAGTAAAAGAAAGAATTAATAAAAAGAAAATTATTAACAAACTATATTAGGACATGGCGATGGCGTGTTGACCAAAATTTAGTTGACTAAGCATTGTATATTATAACAAGTCATGACTTACAATATATATTATAAGAAAGTTTCATAAAATTTAAGATATACTAATTAATAAGTACATACATTGCATGCAAATGCAATAATGCATGTGGCCTTTTTTCGTAGGTTCATGCAATTAATTGGAGATGATTAATTCAACATCCAAACTTGACCTAACCCTACTTATCATTTTTAAACAACTCATCAATTTATTATAAACCCATTCATCATTAATCATCCTTCTTTATTCTCTCGTTTTCTGGAGCCTAAAGGGTGAAAAATGTTAATAAAAATTTCAAAACGGTATATAAATTTTTTTTAATCAAAATGGCAAAATCAGTAGCGATTTTGTCCGCTGAAAAAAGTAAATTTGATTTTTTTTTAAAAAAAAAAAATTAAACAAAATGGGAGCGATTTCCAAAATAAAATTTTCTTTTAATTTTTTTAATATGTCGCTGCTGAGGCAACGACTTAAGTTTTAATTATTTTGTGCTTTTTTTTTTAAAAAAAAATTAAAATCAAATCGCTGCTAAGGCAGCGATTTTTAATTAATTAATTTATTTATTTTTTAAAATCAAATTGCTAAAAAAGATTTTGATTTAAAATCGCTGCCTTGACAACGATTTGATTTTAAAAAATAAATAAATAACTTTAATTAAAAACCGCTGGAATTTAATTATTTTTTAAAAAAAAAAATTGATTTAGACTTTTTTTTTTAAAAAAAGAAGATGCAAAAAGTAATTTTTTAAAAAAAATCGAACTCAAGTTGCTGCCGGGGCGGCGACATAATAAAAATATTATAAAAAATATATATATTTTGAGCGATTTTGTTTTAAAAAAAGTTTTATTTTTTTTTAAAAAAATCAAATTTAACAAATCGCTGCTATAGTAGCGATTTTACTTTTTTCGACGGACAAAATCGCTACTTAGTGAGCGATTTTACCGTTTTAGTTAAAAAATAAAATTCATATAACGTTTTAAAATTTTTCACCCTATAGGCTCCGAACTCTCATTTTATGTTACACTATCTAAAATACAGACTTACTCGAGAACGAAGGTACATTAGATTTTCAAACCTTCTTCGACCGAAGTGAGGAGTTTTTATGTTAATTTGAACATAATTTTTTGTTTCAAAAAATTAAATTATATCTTTAAAAAGTACTATAAATGATATTAATTAACGATTCAAAATATTGAAACAAAAATAGTTGCACAAAGTGCGGAACCGAAAGAGTAATAATTAAATGGAAATATTACAGAAATACACACCTTTGTTTACTTATTTTCATTATCCCCTATTACTTTTAAAATATCCCAAATTTTTTATTTCTTTAATGTATCTTAAATGCATATTAATGTATCCAAACAAGTATTTAATGTATCTGAGCTAGTTTTTAATGTATCCTAACTACATATTAACGTATTCAAGACAATACTGAATGTATCCGAGCTATATTTTAATATATCCGAGCTTCAATTATTGTATTCATTTTTTTTAATTTTTATGGGATTAATGTAATTAAGGGGCAACTTTATAGGACTAGATGAATTCATATATAAAAACGATGTTGGGAATGAAATATGTAATTTATACTAATCAAATTCCTTACTTTTTTTTTATTTTACAGTAGTGGATGCACTACAATAAATAAAGAATTTTATGAAAATAATATAATTATTGCTATATTATATTAAACAACAATTACAACCCTAAAAACTTATAATCAACATTCTAATATGTTAAAAAATTTAACCATTTTGAACGCAATGAATTAACTCAATTACCACTAAAATATATTTACAAACAATAACTAATACGGTAAAGAAAATTTCTCACCGTAATTTTGTATAGATTTGCGCATATATTCTGCTAATAGTTCATGTTACAAAATTTTATTTTATTTTTAGCCGCCATCATAATTAATTACTACTATATCTTTTAAAGAATATTTTAGCAACGTGGTCAATGAATTTATTAGGTTAATGACGTATTTGTTGAAAGACCAAATCAATAATGTTAAATCTAATTATATAGTTTAATTTATATCTGCTTATACGAAATTTCCTCTTACCATTAACAATTAATTTTTCTTGTTAAGGGTAATCTCAAGTGAAGTGTCGTATGCGTTTCTTTAATGATGTGATTTCTTGATTGAAAGTCAAAAATCATCCGAATTTATTGAATGTCAATCTAAATATTATCGATAAATTTTAAAATATTGAATTGAACTACGAAGAGTTTTAAATCAAGGTATTTTGATTTAAATTTGATTATTCAAAATAAAAAAAACTCGAATGATATAACTATCAAAAATTAAAATAAGAATAATTCCAATGGTAAATTACATTGTGCAGCAAGCTTGTTTTGACTTTTGACCAACCCACTTTTGTCTTCTGTAAATTAATGTGATGAGTCGTTAAACTATAGTAATTATAAGATATTAAGGAATTGTTCGGTATATATAGGATAAGATGGACTAATTTATAAGTAAAATTAGAGATAAAATTGTATAAAATGAAGTGTATAAAATGAGAAAGAGAAAGATATTTGGATAGAGAATTGTATAAAATAAATTGTATGATTATAAGTGTATAGAACGATTATATACAATTCGATTGCTATTTAAATATGCGAAGAAGAAGATAATAAAAGAGACGTTAGACAGGAAATATACAATCGATCGAATTGTATAAACGAGAAAGAGAGAAAATAGATACAATTTGAATTTGTATAAACGGAGAAAGGAAGAGAAAGAAAGAGAGAAAGGCAAAAAAAAAAACTGGGCCAATGAGTATTTGTTTTGCTATAATATAAGTGTATAGACGAAAATATATGTACTGAATGACTGTATATACAATTTTCTCACGCTTTATACAAAAGAAACACAATTTATACATTTCGCCTTAGTTGTATATGTGGTAAAAGGCGAGCGGTTGGGGGTTGCGAGCGAGAACTGAAAGAGGGGAGAACGGGCGAACAAAATATATGTATTTTTATACAATGTTCTTCGATTCATACAAATAGAAAACAGTTTTATATACTCGTGTTTGTTTTGTATAAAAAGTGAGGGAGGAATCGCAAGCGAGCGAGGAGAGATTGGAGAGCCGAGAATGGGAAAGAGTGGTGAGTTGAGATTTTGGAGATAGGCCGACTGAAAATTTGGCAAACGTTTGCTATGAAGACCACAATAAATCAAACCCTAGCTACTACATTTATTTATAGCGTATTAAATTTGCTATTATGTACAATTATCCCTAAAATTAATTAAATATTTGATGGACAAAATATAAATTTTATCTCAAATTTAATTCCGAAATATTTGAGCTTTATCTTATTTAACTTAGAGATTATTGTATCTAACTAAATAGATCAGTCCAAATTAAATTTCAAACTCAATAATTTAGTTTGTTTATCAAACAATCTTTAAAATATTTTATATCATTCACTTTGAAATCCCCACCTAATTCCTTTTTTATTGGACATGTTACAAAAGTCTTTTTCTTTGTTAGGTTCCCATTTTTTTTACACTTCAATGACTAGGTCATCTAATTTATTCTAGAAATATGGAAACACTAGCACATAACACCTAGACTAGATCTTTATTTTTATTTTTTGTAAGAAATTTTTTAAATTTATAATAAGAAGTAATCAAAACAAAATGGTCCAAACATTAGAAAATTGTTTTGACTACCTAGTAGTCAACTCTCTTATCTTTGATTTGATTGAGTGGAATATATTTGGGGTGGGAATCATGAAATTAGAATTAGATTTGTGAAAATTTTGATTTTATTAATTTGAAAAATTATCATCCAAATTTAAATCAAAATATTATATTATAGTAAATAGTAATTAAGTTTATGGTAATACTTTTGAGTTTAACTTTTATTCATTAAAGATATTATCCGAAATAGTGGGTATTTTAAAAAGTTATGATATATAATGAAAATTTAAATTACTATATGTTGCACTTTGCTCCATCAATGTATGTATTTACTTCCCACATTGAATCAAGTTTATAGAAACACAAATTATACAATTGATTATTCTTTTACTTCTATAATTAATAAAATTTCATTTACAATTACATAATTAAAATTCAAAGCTAAGTATGGATGTTTTTGAAATTTCCTCCGATACAAAAGGATGTTCGTAAATCATACATCAGTCAAAATAACGTGTGGTTATCTTCGTACACTTTCTAGTTATATACTAAATCCTAATATTTGTAAAAAAAAAATTAAAAATATTTTACTTGTCACTATTTAAGTTGACACACTCATTAAGAAAATAAATATTGATACAAGTATTTTGCCAAACTAGCGCTATTAAATGATGTTTAGTATTTAGGTATTGGAAAATGATTCGAAAAAATAAGTATTTAATGTTGCGGGTAAAACATGAAGAAATATAATTATATTTTTTTGATATGTCAAAAATAATAAATAAAAATAAAAATTTATTTTAAAAATAAGTGACAAATAAAAGTGAATAAAAAACTTTATATTATATGGCCTAATATATAACAAACACTTTGGGACCAACTTTCAAGTTATATTAGTTTAATTTATGAAGGAATATTAAAGAGAAAATTAATTACATCACATCAAACAAGTTTAATTTCAAATTAGCACTAAAAGGAAAAGAAATATACAAAGAGTTAGAAATGAAGACCAATTGTTTACGTAACATCTAACTCATTATAGAGAAAGATAGTATATGACTGATATCCTGGTAAAAGTGGAGGCTTATATCACCAATGTGTCGATATCGGGTTCATCTAAATTTAGTGTTTTTAACGTGAAACATAAAATTTATTAAAATTATAATAAATAATATATCTGAGCTCATAATTTTAAAAAATATAATGAGTTTGATACTAAAAATCTTAAAGATTGAACGCATTAAATTTAAATCTTGAATTCGTCTCTGTCATTAATAAATATAAGACATTTGTATTTCATTCCCACACTATATATAGTAAAAAGGAAGGACTCTCTCAAGATATATGAGTTTAGTATTTGTTTTAAAGTGAGAGATGTGTATCTTGAATGGAATTGTACTTACAAAAAACTTTACTTAAAAGAAAGGTCTATTTTCTCACATAATTTGTTGATCAAATTATCAATTCTATCATGGAGTAACATTACTTTATAAATAAAGTTGGTAAAACATGCAATTTTCACCTCATTGGAATTGACAGTATTAAAAAGTTCACGTCTACATCAAAATATGAGAATTATAAGCTAATTGAAGAAGTCCAAAAAAAAGAATCATAAACTAAACTACTAACAACTCACCGGGGCGGCTTTAGCGCGTAGAAGAAATTAGACAGAATTAATAGAGGAAAAGATACAATAGTCCCGTCATTTTTTGGGGTAAAGATTAATATTCCTTGAGTTTTCACATGAGAGCGACTAATAGTCTCTCATGTTGCAATATTGCGTGCACTTTTTGGGTTTCTTTAGAAATTTACCTATTTTTCTTTTTGCATTCGATTTATCACCATAACCCTATGTATGGGATGCATTCAATCCCGCTAATTTTATATAGTTAGTAGAAATAACAACTCCATATCACAAGAATGTGAGAAGAAACAACACTTTGTTTTGGTTTTTTAGACTAAAATCATATTACAGGTAAAGTCGAACGAGAGGTATTCATCCATTATGTTAAGCAATGTTTTAGTTTAGCAGCCCCATTCCATTAAATTTCCTCCGGTGAGCAGAACCACCAGGTGTTTTTTCTATCTAGTCACTTGCTCGTCAGAGATAGAATATCTATTTTCCCCTATTAAAATATAAACAAAGACGATAGGGCATCTCCTTGTATGAAATTTTGGACAAAACTAATGTTAAAAAAATAGGCCAAATTTTAGAATAGGACCAAAAGCCCCCCCCCCCACCCTACACCAATATTACAAAATGAGGCGCACTATAGATGCTCTATGTGCAAAAACTCTAAAGATCACTTTGAGTATTAACTACAAATGAGAGAGTATTTGAGCCTTCATATGGAGAATTAAATACATACTTTATTTGCGTCAAATCAAGGTGAACATGCTACATATCATAATAAAAAGCTAAAATTCTTAAATCTAAACTTTAAGCTAGCCGTTGGCTAAGATATTCAAATATTTTTGGCCAAATATTATTTGGATGAAAATGGGTGAAATTGTCACCATGTGTTTGAGCCATAGCATTTCCCGTGAATGAAACATATTTTATTTTTTTAAGAAAATAACTTATACCTGATAAATTTAAAAACTATCAAAACTAACCATAAGTTTCGTATTACATGCAAAATAGAAATTTCGATCCAATTTTCTCAAAAAATCATTCCTAACTCCCTCTAGTAATCGTGGCACCACTGTAGCCATAAACCTTAAATCAGACACTCCTCCGCATCATCATGCCCCCAAACAATTTAAGGATTGATGTTTCTTCATCAGCTCCATGTTATCAGCCGCTCGGAACCACCGTGATTTATTCAATTTGTTACTTTATACATACAACATCAACATACAACACATAATATGCCATACACTTTATTTTTTTTAGAGTGCACAAATCTGAAAGACAGTCTTTACAAAAATGAAAGACGTCCCCACGAACACGATTGAAAGTATATTACCTGCTTAACCGGAACCAAGGTGAACCTCGAAGTCTGAAGTCCACTGGAGCTTCTAGCTCGGGAAATCTCAAAATCCAACTCTCAGAAATAATGGGCATATTACAAAACCTTGACAAAACAAGCTCGGAAAAATTACGTTGTGCCAATCGCAATGAAAAAAATAAAACACAAGGAGGAAAGAAAAGATTCATCCGATCATTGAACTTCTTAAACATAGACAACCGAGAACTAGCATCATACAAATCATTCAAGCAGTTCCATGTAAACGAAATTCACTATAAGAAAAATATGTGATTTTTACAAATTACTTCAATTGTTCTCCAAAGAGACTGACAACAGAGCTTCTTACTGATTGTTCAACTAATTTTTGGATATAAAGTCCATGGTACGTATATGCTCTATATAATAGAAAGGTATAATTGACCGTTCAATTTCGCCCCAGCCTCGACGATACGCAGCTAATTGAATTGCGTTGGTATCAATAAATAGAATTATTTTTTGCCTAAATATATAAGTTTAGCGTGTAAAAATTGAATTTCTAAAACCCTTACCCAAATAATGAAATTTTACCCAAATCTACTAAGTTTTTCGAAGGATTGAATTTGGAATCATTTGTCAAAAAAATTTGCCAAATAATGAAAAAGTGCTATGAGACAAACAAAATTTGCCAAGTTCCTTTCCCCAAGTCTTACTTGCAATCTATGCGCCCAAACGAGTCCTTCATAAATTAACAAACTCAGTGACTTATTCCCCTTACCATTTCATTAGAGTTGAATGTTCCAATTAGCTCAACTACGTCCACTTTATGGCCATAGCCTTTACTCACAACTCTTCATAAATTGCATATTGTTAGAAGAAAGATTTCACAGGATGACGCATAGCGGAACAGTTGAAAGAAACAAGCATAACACTTTCACATGCAAAATAATTAATATAAAGTTAGAATAAAACATAATTCAAGAAACTTGCATCAATGACTATCAAATAGTTCTATATATGAATAATCCCCCCCCCCCATATCTTATGTACGCACTTTAATATATTTATCTGTATTGTGTCAATTTCTTATCAGACAAGCATAATACATTTTTAAAACACTTACATAATAGATTTATAATTTTATATTGCATGCATAATTCACTTTTAATGCATGATAGATTCATCATAGTACTTTATATATTGCTATAAATGATAATAAATAAAAATATCGCTAAAATAATTGATTATTTATTAAAAATACTCATCCAAATTATTTATTGTTGAGACACTTTTAATATTTCAAATTAACTTAATTGTTCAATCTTCACAACTACTTAAAATATTCTTTTATTTTTATCCCTTATTTGAACTTTTTATATGATGAGTTCAAAAAACTTTAATTGCTTTTAAGTATTTCTATGTTATGAGTTCAAGACTTTTTTTAATTATTTAGTATTGAAATTGATTATTATGATTAATGTTTAATTACTCTAAAGATCAATTTGACAATAATTAATAAGGGTAAAAATGAAAAGTAATGTCTGATTTATTAGCAAACAAAATAAACGTACTATCCTCTATAGATATAGTTTTGATAAATGTGTTTCATAACCATAGTGTGATTTTGCTATGGAGGCCCTGATTTGAATAATTCACGAATTAAGTTGTATATTTTTTTTGTATCAATTTGTATATACGAATAAAAAAGTTTATATAATTCAATTTGTTGGCAGATCGAACAATGAAAAAAAGGTATTATGTGTGTTAAAATCGTGTACCCACGCTAGTTCAATGATTATGAATTGATCAGTTTTGTATCGATTCATTTATTCGTATATGAAACATTTTATTTTTTTCTAGATTTGTATACGTATACATTACATGTTCATTTATTTCTTTGAAAAATAATTTTTATATTTGCGAGAATTTGTATATGTTTCTGTTTTTTGTGTTTTACTTTTTATCATGAACAATTGAATGATTCGTAAATGAAACACTTATGTTTTTTCTAGATTTATTACATATTCATTTATATCTCGAAAAAATTGGTTTATATATTTACCAATAAATTTGCTACTTGCTATGCTCTCTTTGGGTCTCCGTGGATTCTACGATGGAACAAGATCGACAACAAAAAGAAATAGAAATAAGATCAAACAGTAGCCCTCATGACATTTCAATTTTGATTTACAGTTGTTCTCAGTACAATTTTCTTTTCGAAACGATTGAAACCATTACAAACAAATCAATTATTTAAAATGAGATAAAATACATCTTTTATTAAATAGATAAGAAACGAAGACCCAAAAATGTGAGCTACTTCACTAGTCTTATAAATCCGTTATAGGCCCCTTATTGTGGAGTGAACATAAAAACATAATTTTTTGATAAGAAGCAAACATATGCTCTGTATTTTATTCGAAATTAACTAAAAGCTTTATAAAAAAAATAAATTATAATCCATTTGCAAAATCAACACTTCCAAAAGACTTGAGATTATCACCAGACTGAGCATGAGCTGTTAAAATGTTACCAGCAACAACAGCACCATTTTGCCAAACTTGATTAAAACTAGTTCTTCCAGCAGGAAGTTGTAAAGTCGCAAAAATAATGAACTCATTGTTGGAATACTCAGCTTCAATTCTCGGAACATTGAAACTCAAAGGCCCCTCTGTTAACAGAGTTGCATAACTAGAAACAGGGGAAGTGTAAGCATGAATTTCTCCACTAGAATCTCTAAATGCAACTAAACATTGTGTACCAACCATCATTTTTCCATCGATATTTAAACCCCAAGCTATCCAATTTGAATCTGTTACACCTCCGTGTCTGTAAGCAATATCAACTGTATGGTTCTTTGGATAGTAAGTCCAGTGAAGAACAGAGTTTAGTACAGGTAGAGGCATGCAAGTTGCGAAAATCTGGTTATTGCTGAATGAAAATGATGAGCAATCGAGATTCTGAGCATAAGTAGTGTAAAACAAGATTGATGTGAATAGCAAAGCTGTTAAAAGTTTATCCATTTTTTGTGCTCTGTTTTTTTTTTTTGTTCAGAAAAAAAAACTTAAATTCAAGAACTTGGGTATGTATCAAAATGTTGTAAGAATTGTTTTTCTTCTTTTTGAGATTGGGTTGATTGAATCAAGAAAATTGAACTGTTTGTTGTAAATTTGGGGCGAAGTGGATTAGATTATATAGATTTTTGAAAGCGAAAGGGGGAGGGAAATTGATGGCAAAAACGATGGAGTTAATTGACCGTTTCCTTTACGTGTATCTCTTCGGATATAACGAGTGGAAATACGATGATAAAGTATTATTTTGTTCTTTTAATCGCCGAGGAGTTTTAAATTTGGCGTTAATTACGAAATTTGATTATCGAGAGTTATCGAGCCTCCGTTCACAGTCGTTTGTCATGATTTTTATTTTAGAGTATAAAACTAGACTAACATTTTAAGATGTATGTTTAACCGTAATTAATATGCCAAAAATTATAATTTATAGTACTTTTATGTTAGTTTAAAATATATAATTTTTGTTTAAAAAGATTGAATTAATGTGATATAATATACCTTAAAATTAATCAAATTGACTTTCGAAAGCGCAACATGACAACAATTCGAACAGAGGGGGGGGGTGTGCGCTATTACTAAGTAAAAGATACTTTTTCATAGTTTAAGTTTAGACGATGATGAAACATATTTTATTTGTCTCCTATTCTTACCTGAGTGGATACTCAGATCTATTACACAGGACATTTGAATTAAAAAAAAAAATTTAGAATGATTAACTTATAAAAAAGAATCTTGAGTTTTGAGAATGACATTGCCATGCTCAAGAAACATTTTTATAATTATAATCATGTGATATAAGGATACATTTTGAATTTGAGTCTTGAGGAAGAAATTGTGTTACTTAAGAAAGATTTTATCACCCATATTAATTTTTTTGACATAAATCTGTATTTAATCGGACTTAATAAAAATATAAAAATTGGATAGAAATAAAAAAATTATCTTAACTATAGTAACCCAAAGAAGAGTTTTAATGGAAGTAACTAGGAAGGTGTTTGATTTTTATTTTTTAAAGATTAGTATTTGTTTTGGTTTATTTTATTAAATTTAGAGCTTGAATACTTTTCTATAAATAACTAGATTTGGGTGTTTAAACAAACCTTTGTTTTCAAACTTTGAAAACTACTCTTGAATTTACTAATTTAAAATATCGTTATTAATGGACATTATTGCCGAGGGACTTGGGACCTAAGAATTAATACTGCCACAGGTATTGCATGTGTTATATAGCTATTATAAATAATGTAAATATTTTTAAATTTAAAAGAATTTGAATAAAATTGTTGCTTCCAAAAATCTGCTTTAAATTAAAAAATATATCTATTTTCTCATCTGATTTATTGATCAAATCAACAATTTTATCCTGAAGTAACATTATTTTATAATAAATAAATATATGGTAAAACATGCAATTTTCACCTCATTGGAAGTGATAGTATCAAAAAACCATGTTTAAGCTAAACATTTCCCATATTAAAACATGAAAATTATTAGCTATTTGAAGAGGCCCAAACGAACTACACATCGAACTGAATAGGTTTTAGCCGGAGACGACAAGCGCGATTTTTCGATAGAATTTAATAGTTTTGATTCATACACAATATTTATTTTTAAAACATATTGAATAGGTATGAACTAAAATACCGAACCTATTAACTTTATTTTTGCCGCAGGGGCGGTTCTACTACTTTGCAGAAAAAGCAATTGCCTTAGGCCTCGAAATTTGAGGGGCCTCACTTTAAAAAAAAAATACGCTATACATATCTTTTTTTAAAAAAATATTGAGTATTATTTGTAGAAAATACTTTTTTTTTATAAAAGAGCAAATAAGTAATAGAAGTTTGACAAATTATTAAAACTATGTCTCAAAAAAGATTAAATAACTGACTATAATAAACTTCATAAAAAATATATATTCAAATTTAAAGTCTTCTTTGAATTTGACTTAGCGCCATATCCATCCGCATATCTAACGCCCTACCACTCTCTCATCCCTTCCACCTAATCTATCCCCACCCCCCACCCCCCACTCCCCCCTCCCACCACCCACCAACCCCACCTCCAATCCGCCCCCCCACCCCACACTCCACCCCACCACCCCCCCCCCCCCACCCCCACCCGCCCCCCTCCCCATCCACCCACCCACAACCCCCCCTCTTCACCTCCCGTCTCCCATCGCCTTTTCACCCCCCCCCCCACCCCCACCCACCCCCGACCGATTCCCCCCCCCGATTTAAGAACCACCCTACTTTTTGGCTCTGTCTCTAACAAACACAGTGCTTAAGCATATATATCAAGTTCTATTTGATATTGATGATCTTAGTGATTAAATGTATCTCGACAGCAACAAATCTAGTAAGATTCATAATATTGCAAGTTAGAGTGTATCTATGTAATTAACTCCTAAACTATAGAATTTTCGTAAGTGTCTGACGATTATCACTGCATAATTCAAAATTAAACTATGGGCCAGCATTAAGGAAAGTGATATGGACTTCTATGCGACCCATTATCATCATATGATCACTTCATGAACAAACCCGAATTTGGGCCCATTTTTAAGTTGTAGTCCGAGTTTAAATTTTGAAAAGACTATCTAATGTTAACTTATGATACTCCATAATTATATTTAGGGCAACTTTCACATATAGCAAATAAAAAATTTATATTTGTATGCTATAGCAAAGTTTGCATAATTGCGACTCCCCCCCATAGCAAACATAGAAACTGTCTAATTCGTTTTTTTTTTTATGTGCGAGTATACAGTATACAGTGAAGAAGCAAATTATATAAAACGAAGTGTATAACAAGAAAGAGAAGACACTGGCAGAGAACTGTCTATAAAAACGAATTGTATTATTATAAGTGTATAGAATGATTATATACAATTTAAATTTGCTATATAACATGAGAAAGCGAGAAAGACCAAAAGAGACTTGACAACGAATATAACATTCAATCAAATTGTATAAAATGAGGAAGAGAGAAATTAGATTACAATCGAAAATGTATAAACGAGAAAGAGAGAAAGGCCAAAAGAAACTGGGCCATGTGAGTATTGTATTGTATAATATAAGTGTATAGCGACGAAAATATATGTAATTGACATGTGTCCATATACAATTTTTCACACTCTTATACCACAGAAACAACATTATAATTTCGCGTCTGTTTTTTTATTTGTATAAGTGAAAAAGGCTAGAGTGGATGGGCGAGCGAGATTTGGAGAGCAGAGTAGCGAGCCGAGGATCTAGAAAAGCGGGAGATCGAGGGGAACAAAAAAAAATTAGGTATTTATACAATTGTTCTATGCTTTATACAAGTTTAGAAACAATTTATACACTTGTTAGCTTGTTGTAGAAAAAGTGTGATGGAAGTGAGCGAGAGATTGGCAGGAGAGTGGCGACGCGAGATTTTTGGAGAGAGGCGCCTGTCAATTTTTTGCAAAATGTTTGCTATGAGAGAGCACAATTAACCCAAACTCTGGCCTACTCATTATTTTAGGCTTATAGTTTGACGTATTATATATAATTTTTCCTTATATTCTACTATTATAGCTTGTAAAATAATTATAAAATACAGTTATTTTTATATTTTTTTAGCAGAATACATATATCTAAAAATTGTTGGCATAATTCTTGTATCATTCATATGTATGCTATCAATTGTATACATGTATCGATGTATAAACATGTATATACATTGATACTCTATGTATGCTCATACAATGTATATACTACATTTTGAAAAGAGTGTCGATATAGTTATATGCTTCGTTCTGAAAATTGCTTCGTTTCGAAAGAAAAATATGTCGTTATTTTATATTATTTTTGCAAAAAAAAAAAGGCACTAATCTCGCAATATATGAAAGATTTTCTTAAACTTTGTAAGTTTACTCTGAAATAATTTATGTTCATTACTGAAAATCCAATAAAAAGACTTTTCCCCCTTTATTCTAAAAAAATAAGTTTGTGAGTCATCATATATATACTTGAGTTAGTTGGTTATATTTACCTCATGCACTTAGGTAACTCGTAAAATGTGACCTTTTTAATTGAATTTTCGTCCAATTTTTAGTTTACATACTACATTGCTGTGGTTTGTCAGTCTGGCGTACCAACGCACCAATATGAAGTAATATGCTTTCTGATCAACAGTAAACAGTACCGCTACCTTAGGCCATCGATCATCATAACATATCATAGTGTGTGTGGGTCACTTGTCCCTTCACTTTAAAGCTAAGTTATATCATAATGTGCAATTTGTCACTATTAATCTATCAAAAAAAGGAGTGTCAAGATGGTTATTTCTAACTTAAATTTCTTATTTTATATAGCAATAATAATGTCATCACATGTACAAAACCACATATTCTAAGGAATTACTTGTATGTATCAAATTTTATTTTTTCTATGACAGAGTTATCTTTGTTCAAGAAGTGTCAATTGTTCAGCAAAAAGTATGTTTATATAGTATTATATATTGAATTTCCTAGTTACTTCGTGTGTTCACTACTTTATATTTTAATTTTTCTCGAATAAAAATTCTGACTCTATCATTAACGGATGAAAGGTTTAACTTATATGTTGTACTTTCCTTAGCTATAAAAATTAACTAAACCTATATTCAAGTTACATTGCTTCAAAGCTAAGCTCAAATTAGTAAAAGGTAATTCCCTCAATGATTCATTCAAGACTAGTGTACAACAAGCATGATAAACAAACTCCAATTCTATCATAATTTTTCATAAAAAAAAAAAAAGACCCCTCCTTTAATTCCTTTTATCCATCATAATTTTTCATCACACACTCCCAAAATTCTTCACCATCATGTTTCTTCCTTTCTTTCTCATTTTCCTCTCTTTTTTTCACTTCACAATAGTCTTTTCCTCTCATTCATGCACAACCTCAACATCTACTAAAACATTTGAAAAATGTATGCCACTCCCTTCACAAGATGCCTCAATTGCTTGGACATTCCATCCACATAATGTCACACTTGATATAGTCTTTTTTGGTTCATTTATATCTCCTTCTGGTTGGGTTGGATTTGGTATTAACCCTAACTCCCCTGAAATGACAGGAACTCGCGCGTTAATCGCCTTTCCTGATCCAAATTCAGGCCAACTTGTTCTTCTACCATACATAATTGATCCATCAGTCAAGCTCCAAAAAAGTCCACTTTTATCAAAACCTTTAGACATTCATTTAGTAGCCTCTTCATCAACTTTATATGGTGGCAAAATGGCTACTATACATAATGGTGCTACGATTCAAATATATGCCACATTAAAACTTGTGTCTAATAAGACCAAAAATGTACATTTTGTTTGGAACCGTGGCATTTACGTACAAGGCTATTCACCAACAATTCATCCAACTAACATAAATGATCTTTCTTCAATAGCCACAATTGATGTCCTTTCAGGTTCACAATCAACATGTCACAACAATTTCTTAACACTAAAAGATGTACATGGTGTTATCAATTCAATATCATGGGGTGTTATTCTACCTCTAGGCGCGGTCACGGCTCGTTACTTGAGGCATGTTGAGTCACTAGGGGCAACATGGTTTTATGTACATGCAGGGGTACAATTATCAGGGATTTCATTAGGTACTATTGGATTTGCAATAGGGATTCGATTAGGGCAACTTTCAGGAGGGAGAGTGTATGGATTACATCGAAATTTAGGGATCGCGACGTTTGTTTTGGGCATGTTACAAACATTGGCATTGTTTTTTAGGCCTAAGACAACAAATAAGTTTAGGAAGTATTGGAAATCATATCATCATTTTGTTGGTTATGGTTGTGTGGTATTAGGAGTTGTGAATGTTTTTCAAGGATTTGAAGTGATGGGAGAAGGAAGGTCTTATGTTAAATTGGGTTATTGTTTGTGTTTGTCTACATTGATTGGTGTTACTGTGGCATTAGAAGTGAATTCTTGGGTTGTGTTTTGTAGAAAAGCAAAGGAAGATAAGATGAGAAGAGAGGGATTAATTGGGAGTTCTGGCAAATTTAGTGGATCAAGTCATGGTTGATTAAATTATTGTATCATCATGTATGTCATTATTTTTAATTTGATTGTTCAAAATATAATTTGAACTAAGATTTTGCAAGTTTATAGTGTAACTTTTTTTTTTTTTTGATTTCTTGTCCCCTAAACAAGATTTTTGTTGCATACTATAAATTCATATTGAAACTCATGTATTTATGATTATTTTTTGTGATTTAATGTTGTTGGGTTTTGAAGGTATGAATAGAAAATGAAGGGTTCAGACTTTTTCGAAGGATTATGATCTTTACGAAAGATGATTGTGACTTTTACAAGAAAAATGTGTCTTTTTCAAAAGTTGTGACCTCTCTGATAAGACATAATTAGCACATTTCATTTAATGTTCAGTATCGAATCGAAATCACGTATTGGTGAGTATAGAAGTTTGAAACTTTGATGTATATAGTGTACCAGCTCAGAGAGTGACTTTTTAGGTAGTCAATATCAGATTTTGTTTCTCACTTTATTTCCATGGGCCCATTGGGCTGGCCCAAAACTAAAAAGACACACTAAGAGAATGGGTAATCAACTAATCTTTCATGGACCCATTGGTTTGGCCCAAGCCTAAAAAAGACTCACAAAGAGGAAAAAAAGAAAATAAAAAAAAATATGTCAAGAAAAAGGAAAATAGTAAAAAAAAAAAAAGGAAAAAAATATATGTCAAGAATGGGATTCGAAACCATGCCCTTTCGGACCAGCTACCTGAAAAATAGGCGCCTTAGAACAACTCGGCCATCTCTGACATTTATATTAATTTTTATGTTTTTTAGATACAAAATGTTAAATCACGTATTGAGAACTATGAAGATTTTATTGTATACTAAGTATTATTAATAGATAATATATTATTAATTTAAAGAGTAATTTTATGATTTAATAAAGATTAATTATATGAAGTCTTACAAAATTAAAATAAACCCTCGAAAACAATATTTATGAATTTGAAAAAGTCATTATTAATAATTTCGATTATCGCAATAAAATCGATATCAATTGCTTGTTAGATTAAGGGGTGAAAATGATACATGTTTACAAGAAATTTTGGATACGATCAGAGAAAATGATGGTTGCAATTTGAGAATAAAGTTGAAGATGATACAATACTGTTGGAATTAATTTCACATAAGGAAACACTTGTTGCATTTAAAACTCTTCACAATTTTGGATGCATTAAGAAAGTTAGATATAAGCTATAACTAGATTTAAATTAGAAAAAAAAATGAAAAACATAGAGATCATATTTCACTTAATTGTTTAGATATTTTATTATTTTAAAGGATTATTAATTTATAATATTAATAGAACCATGTATTTATACAAGAGTCTTTCTGAAAATATACTCTCTTATCAAAATCGATAATTTTTAGAAAATATTATCCTAAAGAATTTATTAATTATTGAGTATTCATTTAAATTGGTTCTACTTCACCTCCAAATATAACCTCACAGATAACCACAATAGAGAAGTCTTATAGGGTTGTTTGGCGTAAAGAATAACATCAAATAGTATTAGGATTACATTATAATCACACTTATTTGTTCATTGGTTGACAATAAAAATCATTAGTTATTCTTCATCTTAGATGGTATAGTAATCACAATTCACAGGATACAATTATCAAATGATAAAAATATTATTTAAATTCTTTTTATACATCAATCTACAATTTATAAAAGAGATTTTAAAAAATTTATGAAATGCTATGTTATTTAGAATACAATAAATTAAGGACAACTTTCAAACTACAGCAAATAAATAAAAATTCATATTTGTAATGGATTATAGCAAAGTTTGCATAATTGCGCCCTCCATAACAACATAGAAACTGCTTAGAATTGCTATAAAATACAGTTGAAGAAATTGTCAAAAATGAATGCTATTCAAACACGAAAGAGAAAGAACACCTGGACATGAGAACTGTATAAAACAAGTGAGTATTAAAACGAATTGTATTATCATGAAAGTGTATAGAACGATTATGTTAAAATACAACTTCGAATTAGTATAAAATGAGGAAAGAGAGAAGACAAAAGAACTGACAAGGAATATACCCAATTGAATCGAATTGCTATAAACGGAAGGAGAGAAAGGCAAAAAAGAAACTGGGCAGTGCCGAGGGAGGCGGAATATTTTCTTTATTGTATAAGTATAAGTGTATAGGACAAAATATATGCTACTTGACCCCAGTGTATAGAAATTTCTCACGCTCATACAAACGGAAAACACAATGTATACATTTCGCTTTGTTGTATAAGTGAGAAAGGCGAGGGTAGCAAAGCGAGATTTGAAAGAGTGTGCCTGAGCAAGATCTGAGAGGAGATGAGAAGAAAGGAGCAAAACAAAAATATATGTATTTATACAATTTTCTTGCTTTATACAATTAGAAACACTTTTATACACTTGTGTTGGTATAACAAGTGAGAAGCGAGCGAGAGATTGGAGTAGCAGTGGCGAAATGGCGAGCGAGGATATTTGCAGGAGGAGATTGGCCTGACAATTTTTGCAAACGTTTGCTATGGAACACAATTAAATCAAATCCTAGCTAATCCATTTATTTTAGATTATTAGTTTACTATTTTTCCATAAATTAAACACTTAATATAAAAATATTCTTACTTTTAACATTTTTTCACATATTGAAATCAAATCTCAACTTTTTTTTCAAACACATTGAAAGTAGCAGTCAGATTGTCAAAAGTCAAGTCAAATTAAGGTTACAGTTCAAAGAAGATTTCAATAATTGAATGTCCTTTAATCCTTTATTATTTCCACAAAAAGAAGAGGTTCATTATTAAAATCTATATTCTAATAATCACAGCATTATTGTGTATGCACTATGCAGTATAGTATTAATATGAAAAAAAGGTTTGATATATATTTACGCTTCGAATGAAAAGTGTTTGTTATGATATCAAATTTTGAAATGATTTTTTATTTATATGCACTATTTAATAATGAATATATGTCTACGTGGATATATAATTAATTATAGTAATATAATATTTATGATATTTATGTGAGCATATATATATTTTTTAAAATATACTATTAAATAGTACTGAAATAAAAAATTATTCATATAGCTTCATATTGTAACAATAATTTCAATTAAAATTAAAGTATTTTTTAAACTCTCGGAAAAAATGGTAGCCTGCAGGTCGCGGTACGCTATAATTGATGAATCCTATGATTTTCCTTTCAAGAACTGAATTCTCTACAGTTTCAGTTCAGAGTTTTAATTAGCTATTACTCCCCACCTAAATTATTAGACTCAAAATTTGACTTTTGCACAAAAAACCCAAAAAGCAAGAAAAAGAAAGGATTTTTTTGGAGTATACTGATACCCCTTCTATATTTCTACTACTAGTTCTTCTTTTCTCTCTCTGTATCCTCACTTTTTCTGCAATCTTCTAGATATTTGTGTATTATTGGTCCCTTTTTCTTTTTCTTGAATTTTTGCTTTCAGTTCTTGAATATGGTGTCCATTATAAAAGGGTAATGGTTGCTTTTATTGGACTTTGGGCTGCTTGATTGGTTGTTTAGTGTATAATTTTACATTTTTGGGGTTCTTGGGTTTGCTGTCTTTTAGTCTTTTATGTTGGGGGCTCTAGAGAGTTTTGAGACAGCCACCCAAATATTTAATTCTTGATTTGGTCTGCTAGTTGTGCTACAATTGTTGTCAGTGAATCTTGATGTGTTGGAAGCTGTGACAAAGTTCAGCTATGGCTCTCTAGTAGGTAAGTATTTCATTTCCCCCCAAAAAATTTAATGGTTTGTGCTATTATTGTTTGGATTTCTTGAACTACTCTTTTTTTTTTTGTCATTTGAGGGTTTTAGGGAATAGTCAGTTTTTGTAACTTTTGAGTAGCCAACTTTGATTTTGTGAGTTTATTTAATAATGGACTGTCATCAAGTAGTCAGTATGGAAGAATCAGAATCTCTTGTTGTTGATGACAAAACAAAATCTGATTGTCAAGGGAAGGGTGGTGTGATTAGGAATGTAGAGGGGTTTATTGGGGTTCTTGATGTTCATGTGCATCAAGCAAGGGATATACATAACATATGTATATATCATAAACAAGATGTGTATGCTAAGGTTTCCTTAACTAGTAATCCTGAAGAAGCTGTTTCGACTGATACTATTAATGGTGGGGGGCAGAACCCGGTTTTCGATCAGAGTCTTCGACTTAATGTCAAGACTATTGAAACATCAGTGAGATGTGAGATATGGATGATGAGTAGGGTGAAGAATTATTTGCAGGATCAGTTGTTGGGATTAACTTTAGTACCAGTTTGTGACGTTCTTGCTGAGAATGGGAAGCTAGAACAAGAATTCACCTTGTCATCGAGTGATCTTTTCCATTCTCCGTCTGGTTTTGTGCAATTGACACTTACATATACTGGTGCAACCCCGGAAGTCTTGGAAATTCCCAATCCAGGCCATTCTTTGGCTGCAGCAAATGCTGATGAAATAGCTGAGAGTATTCCTTGTGAACTGGTTAAGATTGAATTCCCGGATCCTCAAATTGTGAACGAAAATGAACGAATGGTTACCGAGTACTATGCAATTCCCTGCACTGAATTGGATGGTCAAAGCTCTGAGCATATAGACTCCAAAGAAAATGGTGGACACATCTCTTCTGAAAACGTTCAGATTACACCAGAAAGTGTGGCTGTTGAAGGTCAACATGCCACTGAAATCAAGAAGGTAGAGACTCTCACCCTGAGTGCTTCAGCCAAAAGTTCTCCATCAAACTCAAACCCCAAACAGACATCAACCGCTACGAAGGAGGAATCTGCACTGCCTTTGAATGATACTAAAGACAGTGCTAAAGAGGCTGATAGCACCTCATCTGTTAAGCCTATTAGCACGTTTACGCTGCCAGTTGTCAACGTGAGCATTGTACCAGAGAAGCAGGTTGTGCAGCAAGACATAGTTGATATATATAAGAAAAGTATGCAGCAATTCACCGAAGCTCTAGAAAAGATGAAACTTCCTCTGGACATTGAAAATGGAAATGACAAAACAGAGAACTCCAGTTCAAGTGAGAGACCACAGACGCGCCCAAATGGCCAAAGCCCAAGAGTGTTTTATGGTAGCAGTGCCTTCTACTGAAAAGGTTCACAAAAGAAATCACTTGTATGTTTTATCTACCTGAACTTGCTTATAGTTTAGCATAGAATGGAATGTTTTCAGTTTAATTAGGCTAATCAGGAAGATGTTTTCTATGAACTTTTCCTGTTGCTGTATTAGAAATGTTATTAACTAATGTTATTTAACTTTTCTTGGTTCCTGTCAGTTCACAATCCACTCTCTTTATTCATTTTCTAGCACTGAGTTCAATAAGTTATGAACCTTTCATTTCCTAAACACTTGAGTTCTAGACTTGGTGATAGGCAGCTTATTTCATGATCCAACTAAAAGGACCATCCGGTTCACAAAGCATCTCCTGTTAGCAGGATCAGGGAAAGAGCCGCACTCCAAGGAGTGTGATTTAGACAGTCTACTCTAATGTTGGTACCTTCTACAGCTAGAACCGCGGAAAGGTGTCCTATGTAAGCTAAAAAATGTAGAAAATTTACCAAAGCAAGGGTGTTGATGATACTCTTCTGTTGAAAATTCCAATTCAATGCAATTTATGTAGATACAAATAACATGGCATATCTTTATGACATAATATGTTAGCATGCTTGTTACTGGTCTCTTAAACAATTGAATAACAAATGATTTAGTCATGGTGGAGTACTTTGGTTGACTATATTCTACTTATAAATTTGACATTTATGGCAAAAATTGTGTTCAGGGGGTGGGGTAGACCTCTAGTTCGATTTAGTTTTTAGTATATTTGTAGCTTCTCAATGTGGGGTCTATCCACTGTCCAACTTTATATGACCTACCTTAACTTTTCACAAGAATAATGTTAGAATGAGATAATAATAGTCATACATAAATGATAAAACTATGTTTCAAAGGTAGAAAGAGGAATAAAAATATCAAATGAAATTCAAGGACTTTTAAAGTAGTAGTACTATATTATAGACATCATTTGTTTTAGATATTCTTTTGGCTTCGCTAACGAAATGTTGTAAGAGAGTATGTTTCAATTTATGTCACTTTCCTTTTTTCGAGATTCAAGCTATATAAATCCTGTCAACATTTTAAAATGTGTTTTTTCATCATATTGATATAAAAAAATGTTGTACCTGACACTACTTTTCTTATAGAGTTTGAATGTTTAAATTTTTAAGTTTTAAAATAGTGTTAATCTAATGCAATTGAACTTTCATCGATTAGTCAAACTAACTCTCATAATAAAGCAGAAAATGTCATGGAGTAACATAACATCAAAACCTATTCCCAAAATAACTTGATTATCATATAGAGAGGTCTGAGTATCAATAAGGAGAGCAGTATAAGGTTAATAACTACTGTGAAAATAGGTAACTATGACAAATCCTTTGAAAACTGAATTTGCTAAAACATCTAAGACATAAATACCAGCTGGAAGCATGGTTAAGTTATTGATTGATATGTAATGTAAAGTTTAGAAGTGATCCAGATAAAAAGTTACAATATCAATGACTAAGAATTTAGAACAAGTGAAGTGAATAGCATCAATATGCAGTAAATTATTCATTAGGAGACCCTAGATGGGTATCCCTAAAATGTATCACACTAAATCAACAACCTCCCTTACATCCAAATGAAAAAAAGGAAAATCCCATTTAAGGGAAACTACAGAACAAACACATTACCAGACGAGAATCTGCAACGTTACAGCAAAAAACATTTAACTCTAAAGATTTTACGCAAAACTTTCTGTCTATGTTGTTGTTGTATGTATCGTTGCCTCACCAGAGATGCACGATACATTTCTGACTATATGCCGCAATCTGATTTTACACCTCACTCAAGGAAAACAAAAAGGGGGAACTCCTAAAGACATAAACTCAAAACAAAAAACCCTTTAGCACAAAATCTTGTAAACTTCTATCTCTAGACCTTCAAAACAAGCAACTCCAGTTAGCCCTACAAAAGGATATCCAATTCTTTAACACCTCAACTTCATATAGCTATAGAAGTATGCAAAATTCATGATTCAAATTCTACACCAAAGTTTCACCGAAGTAACCAAACACCTTGCTTTGCCAAATTCGTCCTGCCACCAATCCTGCATCATCAAAACAGTAGATAAAGATGACCAGATTCGACATGTCAAGAGGCAACCGACAAATACGAAAGAAAGAAAATAGAAGGGGAAACAATAATGCAAACCACAGCAGAATTACGAAACGAAAACCTTTTAGGTCAGAAAAACAAACAACGATAAGAAAAAAGAACTTCTATTTGCTCCAGTAGCTATCAACAAAGAAAACAATATTCAAGTCAAATCTTTGAATTTATTTTGCTCCTTCTAAACTGATGTGTATTAACACTTCCCTGGATCTTTAAGGAATGGTGATGGTTAGCAAATACAGAATGTTCAATGAACTCGCAGCCATGTTAAGTGAAGCATTCTTGTTCATGGGAAGTATCCTTATTCTCTTTCTCCAGAACATGCAGTATAGTTCGAGAAAAGAAAACATGACACATGTATTAGTTTTTCTAGTCAGATGAGTGAGCAACAAATAAAGAGCAGTAGTAGCCACAGAAAATAGTATCTGTACCCAGCCTAGGACAACTAATCAGCCATACTCCATTCCAATTTTAAATAGCTCTGTCCCACGGCATTAGAAAAGTACACACAAACATTAATGGCCTTTTTCCAGGAACATGATGGGATAGAGTAGCCACAGGCCATGCACTCTATCGATTTTTGTTCCATTCGGCTCAAAAGGTCATATTTATGGTGTCTCCCCACTTCTATTCACCTTAATTCCCTTTGCTTGCAACGCTTAACAACAAGGTATCGAAGTCATTGAGGAAGTGGAGAGAATCTTTCAAACAGGAGAAGGCAATACCTATCCTTAGGTGGCAAACACTTACTAATGGTGCTCTAGAGTCCCTGCCCACATGTATGATGTCCTAGTTTCCATCCCAGCAACAGTGGGGAAAGGGGCAAGACAGATTAAGAGAAACTTCCTTTGGAAAGGCAACAAGGAGAACAGATCTTGTTAATCAGACTGAATTATATCACACAAGGACTTGGGGTCAAAATTTTGAAGTTTCACAACAAAAACATGCAATTCAATCATTTTGGAGATACATGAGAAGAAGAGATTTGTCGGAAGTAATTCAAGCAAGCTAAGCTCCAGAATTTTGGTGCTTAATCGACAGGTAATGGCTCTAATGAGGTTGGAAAATGGAAATTTATAAGAAATCTACGAGGATGAATTCTCTGAAAAGCCTTGTTTCAAAGTAGGAAAGGAAAAAGAATATTATTTTGGCAGGATGTCCTCTTAAAGAGCAATTCCCTGATTTATTCATGTTCAGAGCACACATAGAGATAACTATAGCTCATTGCTTAATTGCCAATGGCTTGGAATTTGTTTGAGGTTAGAATGGTAAGTAGACAGCATCGCTGTGCTGCCGAAGAAGATGGATGAAGTGTAGATTCTCCATGTGCAACCAGATTCACTGGTACGGTATGAGCAAAAGGATGGAATTCTCTTATTCAAGTGTTCTTCTTTTCTTAGATATTTTCATCTCAGGCTTTTTTTCCTCAAACCTGTTTTGTAAAACTTTTTTCTTGAGGTGAGGGTCTATGTGAAACAACCTCTCTACCCCACAAAGGTAGATATAAGTCTGCGTACATCCTACCCTTGTTGTTGTTGTTAAAGTGTCTTCCTATAAAGACGCCGGGGGTGGGCTTCAGCAAAGAGAATTTCGCAGGATGAGTTAATATATTCTTGGTTGTGGGCTATTTTGAATAAGATTTCGATGTAACTCTCACCCTAGCAATGTAGAAATCCGGCAGTGAGGAAATTAGCCTTCACACACTTTGTTGCAAAATGCTCAATAAAATTGCTGCAACCCGGTCACCTGTATTGGATATGGTATGATCAAAAGATGGAATTCCTCTATTCAATGTGTTTTTTTCTTTTTCTTAGATATTTTCCACATCTCGCTCAGGCTTTGTTTCCTCAACCTGTTTTTGTAAAACTTTTTTCTTGAGCTGAGGGTCTATGTGAAACAACCTCTCTACCCGCCCCCCCACTCGATTAGTAAGTCGTCTGCTTCACATCCAGACCGTTGGTGTTTGTTGTAATTGTCTTCCTATAAAGACTTCTACTGCACTTTCTTGTTGCTAGATTCTCAATAAAATGCCTTCAACAGTCATCCAAAAATGATTCTCAGTCAAGTCATGTGATAAGTTCCCCACTATCTCTCAAAGTACGAACAGAATTGAGTGCAGAGATGATCAAGAAACTAAACCCCAACTAAGGTGGCTTTGCTTGTTATTCTTGGTGGTAGCCCATGAAGGCTGTTTGAAATGGAACTTGCTGAGAAGAGATATCAATCTGTGCAGGAAATGCTAACTACCTACCAGTGTGAAAGGAGCTCTGAAGGCATAATTCTTGAGAACATGATTCGATCAATTGAGGATTGCTATCCAAAATCTAAAGTGAAACACCTGATCAACTATTTTTTTGTTGCCTATCATCTCACAGTTATAAAGGTAATTTACAGCAAGGTAGTATAAAGTAGGATAAGTGGTAGGCATATACCCAACAACAATCAGTAATCTTCTAACACAGCAAATAATTTTTTTTCAGACCAACATTTAGCAAGTAATTACACTTGAAAGAACTCAAAACCTAATATATACATTAAAAGATGCCAATATGTGCAACTTGTAGGCTCAGAAGATTATATAACAAAAACCTTATAAAATATTTTTTATAGGGAAGGAAATAAAAACCATGCACACTATATTGACATCAAAAGATAATAATTAGAAAGCGAATACAGATGGAACGGATCACAAGTTAAATCAATAGTAGTGGTCTTTGACATAGAATATGTTAGGGGTGGGCACTCGTTTTCTTCGATTTTTGGTTTGCCAGTAGTGTACAGAATACTGTATCAAACTAATCCGGTTTGGTTCTTTTTCTTTAAAGTTCGATTCATTTTAGTTCGATCTTTTTAATTAGGTTCTTCTGTATTTTTTTAATGGAACAACTAAAGTATGATAAAAAAAAAATTAAAAGGCAAATTTTCTTGCCAAATTGAAAATTCAGCAATGATTCGTTGTAAGTTAACACAACAGCCACTGTCCGTACCCACGGCAAGAAGCAACTGACAGCAGGCCAGCAGCCACTGCCCAAAGACCAAAGAAAGGCTCATGCATTAATGATAATAGTAGACTTGCACTTTGCAGCAGCCAGAAACAATGAAACAATCAACACAAATGAGCAGCAATAAACAGTCTGTAGTAGCACTGGACAGTCTCAACAAGTGCTCAAGCCTCATAAAATGAACAGCACACAGCAACAACATAAAATGAGCAGTAGCATTCAGATTTGGGAATGGGTTAAGGCCTTGGGACTTGGGATTGAAATTTACATTGTGCAAGAACGGGATTTTGGGCCAACTGGGAAAAAAAATTCTGAATGCACATTGGATATAGTTTTAATTGAAGTATGAAATTTGAATGAATATTATTAAACTTCGAAAAAGCCGAAGTATTGGGACTGTTATACGAAGGACCAAACTGAAATACCGAAGTCTTAATAAAATTTACCACATCCGAATCGAACTGATTCGGTTTGGTCCAGTTTTTCAGTTTTTATGCCCACCCCTAGATTAAGTACATGGGCATTTGAAATTGAGCAACAGATTTTCATTAAAAGGAAAAGCAAAACAAAGTTATTATAAATAAGGAACCAATTCTAAAATTCTGTGCAGGCCATAACTTGAAAAGTGAGTGATTGATCGGTGATTGAGCTCAATCAACCAACACATAGAAGTACTACTGGCTTGGGCCCAGTGGGACTCGGAGAAGACTTTAAAAAAGCACCTCCCACAACCTTCACCCATATAAAGGTCATAACTTGCTTAAAAAGAACAATGCAGTATCTCAAAGATTTTTCCAACGGAATAAAAGGAGCAATTCAACCCAAGCTACTTAAAGACAGTAACAGCTTTGAGATAGAAGCCATGGGCTTAAACTTTAAATGCATAAGCACACTACTCCCTCTGTATGGTAGCCATTTTCGCTTAGTGTGATATTAAGGAAGTAATCTTTGATTAATATTCTTAAAGTATTCTTTTATTATTTTGACATGGAAAATATCATAACCTATAGTACTTCCACGTACATTCAGAAGAAAAAAATCACATTTCCAAAAGATAAATTAATCCATGTCCAAGAACCATAATGGCAAGAACTGCAAAGAATCTGAGGCAGCAGAACTTCAAAAAAAAACTTCAAGACAAGATCCCCAAATTCATTCATTCCACCATGATGTATAAATGCTAAACCTTACACAAGGTAAAAGATACAGGTAGTTCTATGGCATCTGAGATATATTAGGAACTTGCAGGATTGAAAAATGGGGGAATTTAAAGTCTATTGGAACTACTTTGCAAGCAGAAAGTATTGCACACTTTGGAGGTGGGGCACACGGGGAGAAGGGACGTTCTCAGATAAAGCTTATTACCAGAAACTGTTAGTGAGGGAGGAGGTGGCTTTTCCGCATTTTTCGATATGAATACCACAGGAGCCTAAAAAGTGTGTTTTCTAAGTGGTTACCAGCTAGGGAGCCATCCTGATGATAACCTGAGGAAGAGGAGGATTACACAGGTTTGATGCTGTTTTATGTGCAGACAATCAGGAGAAATTATGAACCACCTCCTCTTGCCTTGTCACGTAACAACGCATGGACGGTCTTGAATAGGTTCAGAGTACTATGGGTGATGCCAGACCCAGTAAATAGAGCAGTGTGCAGTTAGGATTTCAGGAAAAAGAAGAGAAGACCAAGGGCAGAAGATGTAATCCCTCTAGCCCCTATGTGGGTGATTTGGAAAGTGAGGAATAGGAAAGGATTTGAAGCAGTCAAGAATGACATGCCTGAGGAATAGCCCTGTGTTTTTAGTTTCTTTTATATGCACCCGTGAGGTTCTACTTGTATGGATGATTGGATGACTTCTGTAGAGAACCATATTTTGGTATAGGTTCTTTACTTTTTGGTATACTACTTGTATGCAGGAGTTTCTTATCCCGACATCAATAAAATATTTGCCTTAATAAGAAAAGGATAATTGTCCTCTACAGAAATTCAAAATTCTACCAAAGCTAAAGAGTACCCCAAAGTCGTCCAAGTCTATCAAAGGGATTGTATGAAAGAGAGACACCACATAGAAAAAGCCTATTGTATCAAATGTAAATTATTTAGAGGGATATCTATGGTGTACATTAGGGCTATTAAAGACATTCACAATGGAGCCCAACCCAGGTAAGGATAGTGGGAAAAGACTTGGACCACTTTCTAGTCATGATTGGGTTGCATCAGGAATCAACCCTTAGCCGTTCCTTTTTGTATTAGCGATGGACGAATTGACACGACATTTTCAAAGGGAGGTGTCATGGTGTATCATGTATGTTATTCCATATGACATAGTATTGATTGGTGAAATGCATGAAGGAGTTAAAGATAGGCAGGAAGTTCAGAAAAAGGCCTTAAAGTTTAAAGGTTTCAGGTTAAGCAGGACTACACAGAGTACCTAGAGTGCAAGGCCAGCACCGTGACACACGAGGTAGAGGTGGAAGTGGAAGTGATATCGATGCACTAGACATACCTTAGAAAGAAAGCTTTAAGTATCTTGGGTCCATAATTGAAGGAGACATGGAATGATGATGATGTCACACACTGTATTGGTGCATGTTGGGTGAAATGGAGATACTAAAGTATTGTACAAAAAGTATGTGTCACTAAGATTTAAAGGTAACTCCTCAAAAGTGATGGTTAGACCCACAATATTGTATGGGGCAGGATGAAGAGTGCTTGCTAATAAGAATGTTCATGTTTAGATTATGAGGATGCTCAAATGGATGTGTGGGTATACTAGGAGAGATATGATTAAGAACGAAGTTATACGGGACAAGGTGGGAGCAGCTGCCATAGTGGACAAGATAAGGTTGAGATGGTTCGAACATATGAAGAGAAAGTGTGAGAATGCGCAAATTAGGAGGTGTGAGAGGTTGTGGTTGTTTGTAGCAGGTGTTAGGAGAGGTAGAGGTAGGCCGAAAAAAATTGGGGGGTGCGGGGGTGGGGTGTGTGTGATTAGACAGGACACCGAACAACTTCAGCTGACTTAGGACATGACCTACCTAGGAAGTATGGAGGCCGAGGAGTAGGTAGTCGAGTGTTGTCGTACTTCTAGTAGTATGAATTTAGGCATCACGTAGTTTCCTTTTCCCCATGTGTATTATTATATATTATTGCCCTTGTTTTGTACATTATGTGTATTAATATCTATTATTGCACTTGTTTTGTACATTTGTTGTTTTGATGTCTCTTTCTCTTTCTTACTTTCATGCATCAATTACATTTATTTTGACCCAAGAGTCTATCAAAAACAGTCTCCCTATCCCGCAACGCTAGAGGTAAGGTTTGCATACATCCTACCATCCCAAGACCCCACTTTTGGAATTACACTAGGTATGTTATTGTTGATGTATCAAAAATAAATTATAAAAAGATATGAGGCATGAAAAGGATATGGTATAGTAATGATCTTTCAGAAAAAGAAAGTTCTCAAATTCCATCTCTTAATTTTGTCTTGTATCATTTAAGATCGGGAAGATCATACTTTATCTTAAGTTCAAGATTTTGAAATGATATCCTATCATCTGCTTTATTCATAAAATTTTGATGATTTTTGGTCTTTGATCCTACATACAAGTATCAACCAGTTTTTTAATGGTCATTTTGATTGGTAATGCGTCTATTGAACACAATTCAGCGGAAAAGTTACTCCAACTGAGATCATGAGCATCACTTTAGACCAATGAGTGCTTGCTAGGAACAAAACCAAGTAGTACAGCGATTACTTTTCTTTTTGTATAATCCTGGTATCTAGTTCAACTTGCGTGCACCTCAACTAGTTCCACAAGATATCTGCTACCTCCCACAAGCACAGGTACTGAGTCACTTTGTCCACTAAAGCTTGAACATATGGAAAGAAATCACCTATAGTTTTTTGCCTCCGGCGGAATTAGAACCTGAGACTTCAAGATTCTCAATCAACTTCATATGCCACTAGGCCACACCCTTGGATACAATAGTATAGCAATTACTTAGACTACACCATTCACTTGTATTTTTAGGTCAGTGTCTTTGATGCACAACGGAACATAGAAGTCTAACAATAACGGCAGAGTACATCATCAGGCCTAAATTCCCGTAGAGAATGAAAAAAGTTCAATTATGAAAAAAAATATTGTTAATCATGGAAACCAATATTTATGAAGAATTAACACCTAACATTAGCAAGTCATTACCAAATCTGGATGAAGCAAGATCAGAAACAGCTAGAATCAGCTGAAAGTAAGAAAGCAAAAAAAATTTAAAAAAATCAACAAGATTTCTTGGACTTTTAACGAGAGTAAGGAATAAGAAACAACGTACATGCTTTTCAAAGAAAGGTGAATATATACAGAAAAAATATTACTCCCTCCTTTTAAATTTGTTTGTTTGGTTTCGACTTGGCACGGAGTTTAAAAAGATAAAGAACGACTTTTGAATCTTGTGGTTTTAAATTAAAGATATGTGGAATGTACCAAAATGTCTTTTAATCTTGTGGTCTTAAACATGTCATGTGGAAAGATAAAATTAAAGAGTTGCCAAAAAAGGAAAGACGCATTCTTTTTGTAACAGTCTAAAACGGAAAGTAAGACAAACAAATTGCAACAAAGGGGGTAGCTTACATAGCAATATTATGTTTATAACATCGAATTATAATTATAATAATCATAACATCCAATATACAACATGGAACAAATGTTAATTCCAACAAGCCAACTCAAATTTACATACCAGCATGAAATTACTTCTGTCAAACAATTAAGTTCAATCTTCAATCAATGCATTAAATTTCAGTTTTCAGTTAATTAATCATAAAAGATTTACATTCACTTTCATATTGAATTGTTGTGCTGAATATTTAGCATTATCTTTCATTGCAAGTTTCATTTTTTCTTATCCTAATAAATAGTAATAAGCTTATAAATTATAAATTGGAGAATATAAAAATAAAAAGGTTTACCTTTGATTGCAAGTCAGTTTTTTTATATCCCACAATAAGCTTATTAATCATAAAATTGGAGGAGGATGAGGAGGGAAGAAGAAGACAAGTGTGCCTAAACAATAGAAGAAGACAATCAAGAGAATACTAAAGTGTACATAGAGAGGGATCCTAGTACTCAGGTAGCAAGAGGCATATTTATTTTTGTACTTTTCTCTTCTTGTCAACTTTTAAAGTTGGTCTGAGAGAAACATTTGCTTCTTTTTTCTTTATCTTTTTTTGGAAATGGTAAAAGAAACATTTGTCTCTCACATAGATCGCTTTGCACCTAAAGTTTAAAGAGTATGCTCCTTTGAAGTTGCATCACTTGCTTTATATCACTATGTCACTTTCATCGATTAAGCAAACGGCTTTAGTAATACAATCTAAAAGGTTACATTACAGAGAAATAAGCAACTGCACTAAACCTAAAATAAATCACAAATGACCAACTTGTAGCTCCTTTCAAGCTTCCTTTTATCAATGGTTCAACTAATATCCAGAGATCCTTCTTGTTTTAATCCACCATAATTTGAAAATGACATGAGACTCTCCTTCTTTTTAAGTAAATGGAATTATGTACATTGACTCACAATGTTGTGCTTCTAATCTGTGTTGCTCAGACTCTCCAACCATGTTGTTGCACCCATGTCAGATCCTCCAAAAGAGCACTACCTTTGGACGTTACAACATGCATCCGTTTTTGAAGAGTCCGAGCAACACAGCTTCTTAATCATAATGCAGTTCTAAAAGTGAGTAAACAAAAACCTGAAGCACAAGCATGCTCTAGAAAAAGAACTTGATGCCAAGTTAAAGTAGTTAGACATAACATCACACATGCAAGTATGAGAGATGCTTCTCTACAGAGTGAATCCCTATAAAGATTCTTGTACTTAATTTAAAAAGAAAAAACCTAGATGTATAAAGGTCGTAAGTCAAAAGAAGGAAGTGTGTTAATCACCTGCTTCTGATGACAAATCATGGTATCAACAACATTAATCCAAGTTCATCAGAAAATTAAAAGAAAATTTAGCGAGGTGAAGCGACCTCTGGCTTTAAAGGGATAGTGAGAAGCTTACCGCTGTTTGACTGTCTTTTACCAACACCATAACTGCCAACATAACTAGCAGAATTTTTAGGTGGCATGTCTGAGGGTGCATTGCCGAGTCCATAACCAATTGAACCAGATCCATCTCGCTCAGAATTTGCAGAGCGCCAAGTGGAATCACTATATCCCAAACCACCACTGTAAAAATCAGCTAAAGGCCCATCATAGCTACCATTAGATGCAGGATATGATGAGGTAGGAGCCCCACTTGATGTAACATTTCTTCCATAGCCTCCAGTCAACCCATATAAACTATCATCACCCCCATAACCAAGATTTCCACTTTGGTTAGAAACATTTCCTCTACCTTGAGGGGAAATTGAAGATGAACCCCAAACTCCAGTGTTGCTAAAGTTTCCTGCCCCGGTGTTCCCATTTCCAGCTACTGCAAAGGTGCTAGAGCTTGTGGAGTTCGTTCCATAACCCAAACCCCCACTTCCCCACAAATTACGAGTTGCTGAGCTGAAGAATGAACTACTTCCTCCATTTACTCCATCAAATCCAATAGGACCACCAACTCTGTTTGAACTATTAACATAATAAGGGTTCAGTCCCCGTCCATAGCTCAAGTTGCTGTTAAAGTTTGCACTTCCCCCATATCCTGGGCTTAACCCTGGTTCAAAGTTAAGCCCCATTCCATAACCAGAACCAAATGGAGCAAAACCACTCCTACCTCCAGCAATGGGGCTAAATCTACCATCCATCCTGACTCCATATCCTGCAACTGTATTCGGAGAGTATCCTTGTGTGTATCCATTAAGGAAGTTATTGATCCTACTTAATGGATGGTTGAACCCGCCAAGTCTTGGACCTGGTGATAACTCTTTGGGGACTGCACGTTTGACCTCGACCATTTTACCATTCAGTTCATGGAAGGGCTTAAGCAATACTTTATCCACTGCATCCTCTGAATCATAAGTTATGAACCCAAAGCCTCTTGGTCTCTGAGTGTTATGGTCGTACATAACTACTACATCTGTGATTGTTCCGAATTGCTCAAAGTACTCCTTAAAGTCAGTCTCAGTTACTGTGGATGCTAAACCTCCAACAAATATTTTTCTTGTACGTCCTGGACCAGGAGAACCCTGAATGCTAGGAGTGCTTCTACTTATTGTGCTCTGGTCATCCCTAGGAACAGCCTTCTTTGCTTCAACCTGAAATATAAGTAGACCATGATGAGTAAAAAGAAGAGATTTGAGAGTTAATTATAACCACTCTTCCAGATGTGATATGCCATAAGAATAGGAACAATGTGCCAGTTTAGTGCAGGGTAGAACACCATTTGTACCAAAAAAACATAGATTTATAAAGCTAACTCTCCATTACAGTGCCACATTTCCCATCGATTTTAGGTGTCATCCAAGAGTATAATCTCATCAGAAGTTCAAACGACAACCTTATATGCTCCTTGTTCAACAAATCAAAAGGAACCAATTTGCAAACTAGAACAGCTTACCATCCTGCCATCAATGTTGTGTTTCTCCTTGATTACCCTATCAGCAACAGCAGGATCAGCAAAGACAATAAAACCAAAACCACGGGCACGTCCAGTAGTCCTATCCTTCATAATTACAGCCTCTAAAACCTCCCCATAAGTACTAAAATACTCCTTCAGACGCTCTTCATTTGTGTCCCATGAAATTCCACCAATGAATAACTTCCCAAGATCAGATTGCATTTTCCTACAAACAACAAATCCAAATCCTCAAAACCTCATCTCCAAGGTGCTCAATCATCATTCTATAATATCATATTTAAAGCTAAAAAAACTACCATTTCTCATGTGCACAGCATAAAATAACATAACTTGATGAAATCAAACATAAATCATACAACTCCACCTAACTTTCCAACAAGAACACACCCATCTAGATTCACTTTCAATTCCCACTAGATAAAATGAAATGCAGATTGAAAATAAACTAAAGAACACACCTTTACAATGAATAAAGTACCAAAACCAATCAAACATTATCAGATTCAATCAAAATGCATCGGATCCTTAAACGATCAATCAAAATTTAGAATCAAAATATAAAACCCAACAAACAAGCAAAACCAACATCGACCCAACAATCAAAATGCTTTCATCAACCCGAAACAACATCTAACAAATACAATTGATTAGAAAAAAAAATGAATACCCAAATCAAGAATCAACCGATTGAAGAATACCCAGATGAGAAAACAGTAAGATCTAAAGAGGGGGCAATAGTAGAACGAAGGGCGTTGTTCTTCCTTCTCTATATTCTGCCCCCCAACTTTGGTGTCCCCACTCTTTTCTCTTCTCTTTCCAATCTTTCCAATCAAATATGTAACAATTTTGAATACAAAATTTGTTCAGCTAAGAAAAGATTGTTTCTAAGCCTTTAATTTTATATAAAAATTTAATCTTTTTGATTTTATATTAATTTTTTTTTATCTTTTTTTTTTTTTTTTTTTTGGTAAAAAACAAAAAGGAACGAGAGAAGTGGTAGTGCGAGAAGGCAAAACAAAAGAAAATTTTTGATCTGATAAATTTGGAAGGGATTGTTTGTCTTCCATTTCATTCTATATATACTTACTGGAAAAAAATCCTTAACACATTTTCATATGTTAATGTTTTGTACATGCATGTCTATACTATGGTCCTGTCTATGAGAAACATCAGCCATTGATTTTAGACAACTTGTTTGAAATTCAAAGAATCACACATGTTGTGCCATGATGAATGGTGTTGATGGACTTCATCTCATTGCACTTCATTTGTCTAATAGTTGAAATTTGAAAAGGAAAAATATAAGTTTCATGCTTGAATTCAAATTTAGTCGGGCTTTAATGTGAATATCGAATAAAAAAAATTGTATGATCATGTTTACTTCTTAATTATCTTTTAGTGTTGATTGACTATGAAAGAGATAAATTATATAAGGTCAATAAAGTATAGAAGATATTCGGACGATTAATTAAATTAGTTATTAATATTTAATATTAAATTATGATAGTTAACGAGTAAAATATCATGCGTGAATAATTAAATGTTTGTTGTTTTGATGTAGTTCTCCAAGATGAAATATTTATATACTTGAAATCGTGGTTAATGTTCAATCAATGACGTTATTTTTGTATGTGTTATCTATCTGGTTAATTTATTTTTCCTGACAAGTGTTATTATCAATGTTAAGCAATAATTTATCTCGTGACGAGGAATGAGCGTCTTGACTCTCATTCTTTTCATGTGAATATTACGTCATGATAGCAAAATTACACGTAGTCACACTAAATGAACAATTTATGAGAAATTTGTGTGATAGCTCCAGATAATTACATGTTGGGATTGAGACACCAAAATATGATTATTTGATGTTTGATTCAAATTTAAAGTCTGATGTATAATATAGTTAAGTTTAGGTTAAATAAAAATGAAATAGCAATACTATTGCATATCAGAATCATGCCATAGAATACAATTATATATTTACATAAATATTCATCCTTTAAACAAACATATGCAAAGCAATTTTTTATAGTCGTTAATTCTTATGTGTCAATCAAAGTTCATGTTATTTATGATTGGTAGTAGTTTGGTATTCAGATACTAATTGGAAATCTTAAATGTTTTTTAAGTAATGACTCTTAAGTAAATCTTATAAAACCTGATACACATAATTTAATTTTTTGAAAAATATTCTTTCTTTCTTAATTAATGTCTATTATGCAAATCTTGAGAAAATGGTCAAAATAGTACTTAATGTATGGACTTATGTTGATTTGGTCTCTCATATATGCATCTTATGGTAAAAGGTCTTTTATCTATACTAAAAACCTATCAATTTAGTATTTCATCCTAAAGCCCTAACGACACCAAAAAAATATGTCAAATTAAACAGAGATGTGCAATCTCACATGACATTGAAAAGACGATTGAACGATCAAAGAAGAAGAATCACCCAAAATAATCAGAAGACTCCATCACCAAAGCTTAGAAAATGAAAAATGCCAAAAAAATTGATGAATCATATCATGGAGCTCAAGTTCACATCGAAAAACATCCAACATCAAGCCTGAAAATTCGAGAAGGACAAAAAAATCTGAGAAACTTAAGGTGAAGAAGGTCCATCAAGAAAGGTAACAAAGACGAAACTAGAATTTACGTAATCTGCAAGTGCAATGAACAAATGAACTATCTACACAAGGACTCTACTAGGGGTGTCCAAAAATTAAACCTAAAAAAATATTACTGGATTATTGAATTTTTAACAGGTTTATAAAAAAAATTTATTGGGTTATTGGTTCGGTATCGGTGTTTACTATTCGGTTATTGGGTAAATTGATAATCCAATAAGACGGTAATAATTTATTATTTTATGTTTTCAAACTATTAAATATAAATAATTTAATATATAATTAGATATTATAAATATATTAAATTATTAGTATTCTACCAACTTCACACTAAGCCGCTTTACTTGTTTTTACTGTATATCAAAACCAAAAGATTAAAGTAAGGGGTTCACAATTGTAGTTGTTTGATTATGTTTTAGTTTTAGTTTAGTCTTATTGAACTATTTTATTTTAGTTTTGGCGAAATAGTCTGGTAGACCCCTATACTTGTATCAGTTTGTATTTTAAACCCTTCTACTTAGCCCTTTGTCATCTGGACCCTTAAACTCAATTAAAATGAGATTTTTAAGCCCTTCCAACCATGTGTGTAACTCACTCTCTTTTATATAATTGACATATCATATTCACGTTAGATATATTAATGCCACATCATAATTATTTCATACTTTTTAAAATTTATTAATCAAAATTATTTTAAAATGTAAAATAATAACATTTTAATTTATTATTGACATTTCTAATTCTCCCTATTTTCACTATCAAAAGAAAGTCATCACCAACGTCATCACCATTTTTACCGACGAAATCACATATACTTTCTCCCTCACCCGTCTTTATATTCGCCGCACACCATCACTGTTATTCTTTCCTCCTCCAACCTCCATGGAAACAATAACCTAAGCCACCTAACAACCAGATCTTTCCACAGCACAACCAGATTTGACCAACGTTTTCACAATCCAACGCTGACTATTATTTCAACACCCCAAATTGCTTACAAATATAATTTTACACCAACCTCTGATATGAAGCTTGTCAAATCGACCCAAAATCTGCCTGAAATTTTCTTGGGTCATTGAACGCTGACTATTATTTCAACACCCCAAATTGCTTACAAATATAATTTTACACCAACCTTTGATATGAAGCTCGTCAAATCGATCCCAAATTTGCCTGAAATTTTATCTTGGTCATTGAAATCGATCGAAAAAGATAACTTTAAGGGATTAGAAGGAGATGATTGCTGTAAAAGATTGAAGATGGGGATCTGCAAACTCCCCTCTCCATTCTCTCCGCATACCTGCAAACTCCCTCGCCGGATGCCGCCTCATTGCTCCCATTCTAGCGAAAAAGGAGCTAGAGTCGCCTCTCTCCCTCTCATACCATTGCGAATCACCGAGCACCGCAATAAAACCAACACAGCTCTCTCTCTCTCAGCTGATAATCGCTATGAAATCTGATGTCACCAAAGTGTCAATCCAAGATAGGGCTAAAGAAGATGACTATAGTGTGGAGAAAAAAAAGTTTAGGCAGCGACAGTAAGAGAAAAAAAGGATTTTGCAGCGATGGAGGGAGAAAAAAAATGTTTGGCAGCGATGATGGTGGGTTCCTGGAAAAGTGGGTGGGGGAAGAAATATGTTCTTTTATTTTTTCAGTTTTTTATTATATTATTTAAAAAATTTAAAATTAAAAGTTTAAAGGAAAAAGGACGGATTTACCCCCGAACTTTAATAAATGGTACGTATATACCCTTCGTTATACTTTGCGTACACATATGTCCCTGTCGTCCAATTATAGGTACAAATATACCCCTCTCACTGACGGACCCCTATTTTTGTACACGTGTCTTAATCCTATTAAACTATCTGTTTGACCCATTTTTTTAACCCATAACCCAACAATCCGCCCCATAGCCCACCCAAAACACACAAAAAAGGATCCCAATTAAAACACCCAAATTAGGAATTAAAGGGTATGATCTGCATTTGTGATCCTGCTAGGAATTAAAGGGTTGCCACCTTCATGAACAACTCTTGCATTCTCAACTTCATTAGGCAACCAATCTTTAATAGGAAGGTAGGGATATATGTGTACGCAAAGTATAACGAAGGGTATATACGTGTCATTTATTAAAGTTAGGGGGTAAATCCGTTCCTTTTCCCAAGTTTAAAATATGATGTTCACTCGCCTTAAATGCGTGTAGTCACACTCTCTCGTCAACTCAATTATTTTAATGTCACATAAACATGATCAATGGTCAAAGGGGTTTAATATATTATGTTTATTTAGTTTAGGGGTCCATATGCCAAAGGGCTAAGTAGAAGGGTTTATGATACAAACTGATACAAATATAAGGGTCCACCAGACCATTTTGCCTTTATTTTAGTGCGTAACTGTAGGTTGTAGCATTTGCAAGTTTGTAAAGGTTTGTAATTTGATTAACATAAAAAAAAATCATACTATGTTTTGGTGGTAAAACGTAATTATAGCCTTCGTACTGTATTTTCTCTTATTGATACATTTGCAAGTTTGTAAAGATTTGTAATTTGATTAACATAAAAAAAATCATACTATGTTTTGGTGGTAATGATAAAAAATCGATAAACCAAAACTAATAAAGAATATCTTATTGGTTTGTTATTGGGTTAGCATATTTAAAAATCGAAAACTGATAAACCGAATCAAACCGATCGATGCACACCCTTAGAATCTACAGAAAATGTCAAAGACGATGGATTCATTCGAGCGTCAGTTTGTGAATATGGAGGTTCAAGCTGAATTCATGGAGAGTTCTATGGCTGGAAGTACTTTCTTATGGACTCTAGAGGATTATGTCGGCAACTTGATTCAACAAGTGGTTGATGACTATGGACTCGAGGTGTCCGTGGGGCTTCCACAAGCACTGACCATGCTATATCTCCTAAGGATGAGAAGAAGGCCGATAAGGATGAACTATCCAGGCGTCTTGCTTAGCTCAAGTCCCATAGGTAATCGACTACAAACCTCGGTGCACGGCGCCTCAAGACCTTCAACTTTGCTTCTAATTGGATCAACCCAAAAGTTGAGTCCAATTTTAAATCAAAAGTTGTTCCTCTCCCTTCCCTTAATTACTATCCATTCTCTCCTTTTCCAATAGTCCTTTTAGAATTCAAATTGTCTCTGCTACGGCTATTTGAGTTTTGAAACTTGAAACCCTATAAAACTTTATTTGTTTTCAATAAATATTAACATTTGAAAATTTTGAATTCTTGGTTCTAGGGAAAACTCTTCTAGCCTAGTCTTTTTTTGAGTTATTTTTTGGCTGTTTGAATTGCTCACAGTAAGGGTTTGTTATCTTTGATTCGTTGTCTCAGAAAACTGATCCTAAAAAGGTAATATTATCTCAATTTTTAGTTTTCTATATGTTGAACTTGCGTATTAGTCGGGTTTTTTCTTTATATATTTTGCTTTGACTATCCCTATTCAATTCATTTTTCTCGATATTTTTATTTTTGCTCCTGATCTTTAAGTCTTTATGCTTGCAATCTTAGATAAAATGACACGTCAAAGTAGGGAGTTAAAGGGTCGAGGTAGGGGGGGGTAGGGTGGAGGGAGGAGGGCTGGAGGCACGACACGTTGAGGTAGGGGGTCGAGAGGTAAGGGGTCGGGGGCACGATGCATCGAGGTAGGGGGTCGGGCGCATGACGCGTCGAGGTAGGGGATCAGAGGCCATAGAGTTCATTAGCATCAATATTAATCAAGTACGAGCACAAACGAAATAAATCTATCATGTATATTAAATCTAAATTCATATGCACATGTTGGATTATTTATAAGTCATATTTACATCACAATTATGAACAAGGTTCATACAACTACACTCTAATAACATAATTTACAAACAAGGAAAAACGAGACACCTTACATTACTAGATACTTATATATTAAAAACGGAAAAGGGCCTAAAATATCATTGAAGCATTGAAAATGGTACAAAATTACTCTTCATCCACCCATTGACTCCAAAATGCACTTTTCATCCACTTATTGACTCTAAAATACCATTGTCATCCCCCTTTGAGTTCAAAATTGACCACTTTTTTAATTGTTTTAAAATTAAACTCTTTAAATATTTTTTTAAAATACTTGGCGTTCAACTATTGGTTATAATTTAATTTATTAATTTATAAACCAATTCACCATCCACTCATTACTAACTAAACCCCACACACTTAATAATCCAATTATAATATCAAAATCGTCATAAACACTACTAAAACACGAAATTTTTTTAGATTTTTGAAAATGACATTCAAAGTTATTCGAGTCCGAATCGAAGCCCCAATTAATTTTAGGTTGAGCCACTTATTTAGGAGGACACTTTCAATAGGATTCTCTTTCAAGATTGAATTAGAAATTTATGATTAAAGGTAAAGAAGTAATGCATTCCGAATTAGATATAATTTTATAAATATTTATGATTTGTTTTAAAACCTTTAATATATTATTTTGAAAAAAAGTTACCTATGAAGTAACATCCATAATCTGAGACGTAAGAATAATTTAAGATGAACATAGTCAGACTTTAAGTTTAATCGGTATTTTTATTTAGACACTTGAATGTATCATAATTTACTCTATAGATATTTTCGCCTCAAATATTTAAATACACTCAATTGACAATAGCTTTTCTGTTGTTGCATTAATGATGTAACTGATTTATTAATTTGGAGGAGTTTAATTAATAATGGGTGGATAGTAGATTGATTTATAAATTATACTCATAAGTTAAATTATAACAAATAGTTGAGCGTCACGTATTAAATTTTTTTTTTAAATAGTTTCACATATAAAACGTTAATAAGTGTTCAATTTTGAACCAAAAGGTGGATGACAGGAGTATTTGTTTTGGACCCAATAGGTGGCTGGAAGGGTATTTGAAGTCATAAATGAATAAAGATACTGAGATATAATATGTAAATATATACCTATACTCCTACCTTCCCTGCTGAGGTCGGATGGGAGTAAATTTTGTACTCATTTTCCAATCTTTGATGGTATTTTTAGGCCCTTTTCCGTGCTTTTTTTTATAAAAAAATATGGATACGAAATAACTATTCTATGTATTATTTTAAAACTTGCGATAATATTATATGGGTGAAATTTATGATGCAATAAAAAAAAGTTAAAATAGTGCATTCATTAAAGGGCAACTTTCACATATAGGCAAACAAAAAATTCATATTTGTACTATAGCAAAGTTTGCATAATTGCGCTCCATAGCAAATATAAAACTGTAATAATTCGCTATACATATACAATGCATAATCCCGCTGGCCTAAAAGTGTTAATTCGCTGGCCTATTTCGCTGCCTTGTATAATTCGCCTAATCCATTTCATCACTGCGATTGTAATAATGCATCATTGTAGAATTCGCTTGCCTATTTCCGCCTGGAATATTTTTATAAATTTTGCTTTGCATACAGTTGAATCGAATTAAAATATATGTATATTGCATCATTATAAGTTGTATAACAAGAAATGTATATTTTTTCTCTCGCTTATACAAACACAGAACACATATATACACATTCTGTTGTTAAAGCTAAAAAAATTTTATTTCACTGCAATTGTATAATTCGAAATGTGTAATAATTTGTTGTCTTTTTTCTCTGCAATATTTGAAGTAAATGTTTGTAAATTGTATAATTAAGTGTAATAACCCTAAGATATATATTTTTGCATGTGGGTATATATAATTTTCTCCTCGCTTTTATACAAAACATAAACAAAAGTCTAGCCTTCTCTTATAAAGCTAGAGAGGCGAGCGAGAGATGGAGAGTGGCGAGCGAGATTTTGGGTTAAGAGACGCCTGACAAACTTTAGCCTAACGTTTGCTATGGAGCACAATTAAATCAAACCCTAGCTACTCCATTTATTTTAGGTTATTGTGTTTTGGCTATTATATACAATTTTTCCCTTCATCACTGTTGAGTTATTTACCTAGAAGATTAAAGATAAATTCTCACTAATATATATACAATTCTAACTAGCTTTTACTAGTTTAAATTTTAGACAAATATTGTAAAGTTTCAAATTTGTAATAGTTTAAACTTCAGATCAATACTTTAAAATTGACTAGTAACACTATTCAAGCTTCAAACTAATGTATTGATATGAAGTTTAATTACTTGCTTTCATAGAGAATCCTTTAAGCCATAGTTTAGTAAATGGTTATGTTTTAAATAGAAACTTCATAAGTGGTTATTTATGCAAATAACCCTAAAAGGCGCCAAATAAAAAAATGGTACTTTTCAAAAGAGGCGCGGAAATTAGGTTTTTAGGTATTCAGTGATATGAGCAATTTCGCACTCACCACAACACTGTAAGTTTCCCTTCACTGAAATTTGTGTATCTGATTCATTAGAGTTTTGTTCGATTACAAAGAAATGGTGAATCTCTTTATAAAAAAATGAAAATTTGTTTGATTTATTGATAAATTTATTATTGTACTCTGTGTATTATACATATTTGCCAAGTTTATGAAGAATTTCTTAGTATCAAAACTCAAAAACTATACATAGGTTTTGCGTTCTCTTGATATGGGTGTTCAGGGGCAGATCCAGGGGAGGGAGGGTGTTTAGCTGAATTTCTCGACGAAAAATTATATTGTGAGTATAAGGTTAATTTTTTTATTTTTAGGTAGGTTTATATGTTTTGAATCCCTCGGAAAGGTTGAGTTAGTGGTTCAGGGATTTAAAATTCACTTTGGGGTTTCCAAGTTTTAATTTTTATAACCGTGATGTAAATATTTATGTGCATATTATGTTTGATAAAATGCCAATGAGAGGATGATCAATAGGATATGAGTCTTTTCTGTGAGGTGCATAATATGAGTATCTGTTTGGAGTTTAGTTTGGTGAGAATATGTTAAATGGGGATTAACTTGTAAAGTTTGTTCTATATGTCATGTAGATCTACTTTATTGAAATGTGTTCTATGTTAAATATTTTAGGCGAAGGACTTTAAAAGTGGAGGGAACTTTGTTTTCCAGCAGAAGTTTTGTACCAAAGACAATTCGACCTTTCCTAGAAAATTTGGAACTTGGGCAGCTTTATTTTCATTGAAGTCTAGCTTGGATTTGAAGTTACGTTTTAAGCCTTCGAGACGTATTCATATGGAGAACAAAGAGAGCAGCAGCTCCAGAGGTGCTTTAATTGTTTTAGAAGGGTTGGATCGCTGTGGGAAGACATCGCAATCTGGCAGATTGTACAAGTATTTGGATGAGCAGGGACATTCAGTTGAGTCCTGGAGATTTCCTGACAGAAATACAGGCGTTGGGCAAATGATTTCTTCTTATCTTGCTAACAAATCACAGTTGGATGACCATGCAATCCATCTTCTCTTCAGTGCAAATCGTTGGGAGAAGAGGTTTGTTCAATTCACAGAGTCTTACTTGCATTGCCCATATGTAGTGTGTAATTATGATGCTCAGTGTGTCTGATTCACAGAGATTACCTGTCAGAATTCAGTACTTGGTCATGTCCCCTGTCAACAGGGGAAGACCCACAACTCTCGTAGGTCCATGTGGGTGCTCGAGCACCTACTGCTGTCGATCCTGACTATATATATACATATAGATAGCTGTTACTGAATAACAAACAAAGAGATCAGTGAGCACCCTGGAAAATAAAATCTCAGTGGATGCTTTGGTTTTATGGTGGATCAAAGAGTTGTAAAATCCTACTGGTCCCATGATCAATTCTCGTCTCAACCATATTTTTCTCATCTAGCTGATGCTTATTTTTACCTTTCTTGTTTGTGTATGTGCTTTCCTTTATTTTTTACTTTCCCCGACAAAGTGCTCTTTTTTCCTTTCTCTCTAAATTGCAACTTTCCAAAACTGAAGAACTTCATCTTCTCAATGGCAAAAAGGGGAACTCCTTTTGTCTCCTTTGTTGCAGCTCTTTCTTTCATGAAGGAGATTTAACCCTTTTGTTAGGTTAAACAGATTGTTTAATTTCCCTAAGTAATCCCCCCTTCTGTTTTCTTGAATGGCTTCTGGTACTAAAAGCTCAATCAAATATAGTATAAAGAATAAACTCCCCCGTTGTAGAATTTTTACTCACAAATTTTGTGAATAAATTAAACTAGTCAATTTATGTTCAGTCTGGGCTAGTCTACTGCACAGAAATTTTATTTTTGGAAATAAATTTAGAGTGAGCCATGCTGCTATTATTCATAGTTGACCAAGAATGATTGAGTATATAGAATGATCTTTTTATTTTTTTATAATGGAGTATTAACTGTAGTTTACATGGTAAATAATTTTTACCATCAAGTTTCAAATAGTTCTACACTTAAATTTGATGATTTTAATGATGCAGTTGAGCACCCATGATTTTGCCATCTACCATCGCCTGTCAAAAATCCTTAGGCATGAGATCTGTCACTATCCTTTCCATATTTTAGGTATATGTGGAGATGAAATTGGTTAGCTTATTAATCAAATCAATCAAATGGTTAGCCAGTAGTCACATATCCTCCAAATTTGATATGCTGGCTATCCATCTGAACTGATGGTTTGAATGCTGGGCTTTTTTTTTAATTAAAAATTGAACGCTGGGACTTTCTTTTAATAACTGAGGAATCCCTGATATGTTGCTTGTGAGCCGCCAACTACCCGTCTTGTAACAGAGGGCTAGTGGCACGCAGTTCAATAGACTGTGGAATAATGGCCTCATTTCTCCATCCCTTTCCATTTAATATCACGCTTTTGTCTGCTTTTTGTGTTCTAATCCATGACACTTAACCCTCATATCACGAGTTCTGCTTTACCACTAGACCAAAACCATGGGGCATGCTTGGACCTCTTTATGCTATTGGAAGTACTTTCCTCACTTAATCTGGCTGTATTTCCTTATAATTGTTTACAAGCACTAGATGGATAAATTGAAAACCAAGAGACCAGCTTTTGGCTAATTATTCACATTTTCTCTCCCGCTACTTTCAAATTGATAAATAAGACTTTGCCTTTGTGGACCAGAAAATGAAAATAACCTTGTATAATGGATGTAAAAAGAATTAAGTGGTATAGACTCCCTACTTTTACCAGGTTGAAGAACTCTTGAACAGTTGTCTGCCTATGATTGTCATTTGCCTGGAATATATGAAGACCATTTAGCTCGTCAATCTGTATAGCAGAAAGCTTAAAAAATTGTGGTCTTCAATTTAGAGCAGTGTCTTGTAAAAGAAGTTTAAGGAGCTTGTTAGGCTGTGACAAATGCTTTTTCTCCCCCCTCAGTTAATTCAACATTTGTCTTTCAGGTATCATGCTTGAAAGTTCTCACTAAAATGAATAGTCAAATGTTTATATGCATGCTTTTCTAATTTTCTATTCCCTTTGAAGTTTGTTCTCAAGCATAGGCATTGATGAAAATAGAAAAGTTTTTGGAAATAGTTGAATTCCCACTTTTAAATACCATTGTTATTTAACTGAAAAGTTTTACCTACATTTTTTCATTCGAGGTCGAATAGTATATCTGAAAATATTCAGTGAGTTGACTCATGATCATTGTAGAATTTAACATATATTTAGCCTGGTGTGCCTGTAAATCATTAATTTCTGTTGAAAACTACAGATCATTAATGGAGGAGAAGCTGAAGAGTGGAACTACTCTCATCGTTGACCGCTATTCTTATTCTGGGGTGGCATTTTCCTCTGCCAAGGGACTTGATATTGAATGGTGTAAGGTAAAATCATGTCTTACTTCACTGATGTTGCAATTTCAAAATCTCCTAGCAAGTTTAACACTGATCTTTTACTGTAGGCTCCAGAAATAGGGTTGTTAGCTCCAGATCTGGTTGTATATCTCGACATATCACCAGAGGTAGTTTTCTTTCTTCGTTTTCACCTGTCTTAAGTTAAGAGAGATATTTCAATGCAATTTTCTAATTTGAAGCCTGTATTTGGTATATATGTTGATTTCTTGAGCAATCTACTCTGTTATTGAGGATGAGCTGTTCCCTTTTTACCTGTCTTTCCATATTATGCAGGTTTAAAACCAGTCTTACCTTTAGAATTTATTCTCCTACTGCTTGTCTTGTTGACTAATCCTTTTCAGCTATATTTTTGAATTTGGAAGATATGTTGTTATCATGACTGTTTATTAATGATTCAATTCTATGATAACTAGAAAGCTGCTGAAAGAGGAGGTTATGGAGATGAAAGATATGAGCAGCTTGAGTTTCAGAAAAAGGTTGCTGGATCTTATTTGTCTCTTCGTGATTCCTCGTGGAAGGTGACTTGTTCTCCATTTGTCGATGGAAATAGAAATGTCTGTTTAAGTAAATATAGCAACTAGTCTGATAACCTACTAGTTGTAGAATACTGTCATTTGGTTTTTGACTCAGCAGTACTTTCCGAGTTAGTTGGGATGTTTTTGATATTTAATTAGCATGTCTATGGTGACTAAACAGAAACATAATCTGACATTGACTAAACACTACTGATCAAATTCCGATTTGATCTTTATACACATAAATTCACTTTTTTCATGAATCAAATAACAGGCTGATCAGTTTTTCTTATCCAAAGCCTTGGTGATAGCTTTGCCTTGTTGATGTTGTTTCCTTCATTTATTGCAGGTTATCGATGCAACCCTTTCGATTGAAGATGTAGAGAAGAAGCTCAGAGAAGTTGTACTTGACTGTATGATTACGTGCCACAAAGGGAAACCATTGTCTCAGTTATGGCCATGTTAGGTCTAGTGAATGTCTGCATGAATGATATGTATACCTTCTTTATTACACTATTATTTTGATGTATTTTGCTATATTGAATCTTCTAAACGATATCCTTGGAAGTGTGGAGTGTTTCATGTTTATAGATCCCTTTTATGTTCATGCTGCAATACCAGTGTTTTTGGTGATTATTTGAAATTCTATTTTCTCAAGTGGCGAAAGAGAAAGGATGCAAATGTTTATGTAAAAGATGATTATACTACAAACCATTATATTAACAGAATTAAGAATCTTTTCTCCTTAGTAATTAGAGGAAGGAAAACAAAAGAACTGTTTCCAAGTTTTCCTCTTTTGGGTCTGAGTAGAGTGAACAGGAAGAAATTAAGGAAAATGAAATCAATTTTCTTCTTACAGCAACATATTACATGCCAATTGTAATCCTACAGGTGGCATATGGGTAGGGCTGTGTGTACACATCCTTACTCTTTACCTTGTGAAGCTAGATAGGTTTTTTCTGAAAGAGCTTGTTGAAGAAGAAACAATCTTCTTTCTTTTTTAAATTTATATTCCACCACGTCCTCTGTGTAAAACTGAAATTCAAAACCTAACTCCTTATGAACATAAGACGGGGAGAGTTGATTATTGGAATAACACAGACCAAATTGAGTAGAAAGGATATTGCTTATTGATTGATTCATATAGTGGCTCCAATTTGTTTAGGATTAAGTAGATTTGTTGATGCTGTAGCTGCTTTTGGTTTTTAGAGTTGTACGCTTGATCCACATTAGCATACTTTATTTAGAGCAATACTAATGATCTAGGATCTTATGAATTGGCAAAGCCAAACACAACTTACAGTATAATTTTTCATGATCTGATATATGAAGCGGATTCTTGGTCAACGTTAATTTGTATGTTAAAAGTAATCCCTAAGCTGTCTTTGGGTACCTAATTTTCTTGTCTTTTTGCACTGTGTAAGCAGAAACATGTTGATGATTAAGTCAAATGAAGATACCAGATATACTGTGATGCAGTGGTGATTTTATTAGAGAGGGTTGTGCTTGGATGTGAGAAAATGGATTATACTGATGAAACACTGGATCTATTTCGTGCTCTAGTATGTACATATAGGACCTCCCTTGCGCTTTTAGGACTTCTATACCTTGACTTTGCTTTGATGTTTGAACCAATTATTAATCAAATAAAGATCATACTTGAGTCTTGCATTTGTTTCACTTTTCTGATTGATGTATAGATTATAGAGGCTTATTGGACGCTTTCCTTTTCAGTGAGTTTACCTCTATATTGTCTTCTTCAAACTCCATTTATGTGATACGTGAGCCAAGAGTCTTTTGGAAACAACCTCTCTATTTCCACGAGGTAGGGGTAAGCTAAGGTACTCTCCCCAGACCTCACATGTGTGAATACACTGGGTATGTTGTTGACTTGTAGTTTTTCCTTTTCAGTGAAAGACTTATAGGCTCCTCGCAGTATCTAAATGTGTATATAAAACTGTCTTGTTATGACAAGCCCTTATTCTTAGCATGGACTTAAGAGTATTCCTATTCCCTTGCATTCTTGATCAGTGAGGTGATTGAGTTGCTACTTCCAATTCTTATCTGAAGCGTTTCGAGGGTCAAAAACATTCTTTATTGGTGAGTTGATTATTTGCTTGAATGTAATTATGGCCACAGTCAACCACTGCTCTCTGAGATGTGAGTCCAATGCAGAAGTGGAAAAGAGGCTCCTTTTGTGGAGCAAAATATGTCATTCTGTGGTATATCTGAGCAAATGCAGGGCATTGTAAAAACAGTTTGGTTATTGCATATGTTCAACAAAGTACAACAGCTTATGATTCATTATAATAATATCAATGTCCACTGACATGTTCTTATTGATTTCCTTGCTATTTACATGAACTTTCTTACATCAAAATTTGGTAAATAATATACTCTCATATTTTGTGGTCCTTGATCAGCAATGTTGTTGTAGTTTAAAAGTTCAATATCTTTGGCCTAAGGCCATTTCCTCCTTGCTTTTTTCTTGATTTTCCTCTGCCAAACAAAGTTATCCTCCGGAAAATCTTAAGTAACCTAGTAGCATATCGTTTTTGGGAAGAGAAATTCACAGAACCAATGCAACTAGTCACTTGGCCAACACTCTTCTTGCTTGGCGTTCTTCCCTCTAGTCCATATGGTTTCAAGCTTTGAAAATTTGCAGAAACGGGTTCAACTTTCTTGGAGATGGTTTCTGTTTGCTTAGATTTGTGCTGCAGTTGAAGCGTTTTCTTCAAGGACATCAATTCTTCTTCAAGGTTTTGGATTCTGAAGCTCGTGGATTCATATTCCTTCTTTGAGAATTCGGACCTTTGCATTGCTGAATCTTTTAACAAGAAGCTTAGTGTTTTGCTGCCTCCTTCACTTCCCTCCATATATGGACTCTCAACCAAATTCTGGCTTTTGGAATTTGGATACATTGTACTTGAGAGGCTTCCAGAGTACTCTCCACATTGAGCATATCGAAACGAGTTTGAACATTCTTTAAAAGCTTGCTGTGTATTTAGTTGCTGAACAAACAGCGCCTGGACAATAAGTCTTAATGGCATCAATTCATTTTGGACTGCTTCAATGCACACTTCTTGCGAAAGTTTCTGGCAATTGAGGTATTTGCACACCGATCCTTTCTCTTCTTGTGACATATCTGGATGTGCCTGGATAAAATGGAAATTTTATCTTTATTGAGGAAAGAAATTTCAACAGTAATCAACAGCTCTATGCATTTTCACTCTAGAGGTGTGCTTGATTGAATCAAACAGAAATGTGCCTTTCAATTTCTATTATATAGAAGACTTACCATGAGAAAAGTGCTTAAAGCTCTGTAGAGATGATCGTGCGTTTGCCTGCTGGACAATGGAACAGTTTCAATGAGCTCTAAGAATCTTTTCGAACTCCATTGTGGATCAGTGGCTATCTTTGTTAGATATATATCCCAAAGTTCAGCGACAATGTAGTTTCTTGGTGAAGGTGTATGAGTTAACTCCATGAATGATACATATTTTGAAAATATGCTCTTCATTACTGTTAACTCAATGCAGGAGGAAATGGAGTCATTGCTGCTATCCGAAAGGAGGAAATCTTCCATTCGAGCCAAGTATAGTAGGGACGCAATCTGATCTTGCAGCTTTTCCCTACTTTCACTTGTTAAACCCAGTTGAAGTGATCTTGAAAGCAAGGAGAAATAAAATCCAACGGGGATTACTTTACTCGCTTTCTCTCCCATAGGGAGCAAATCAAGAATCCCTTGAAGAATCTTGGAAACCTTTTCATTAGTATCATCATCATCATCCTCAACGTCATTGTCAGCTTTCTCATCCTTTCTAGCGTCCTGCCAATACTGGTGAGTTTTTCTAGAAAGTACCCATTTGTTTGCATAGAAAAGAACTATGGGGCTGACATATTTTTCCTTCATCCCTTGTCTTCTCAGAGATGACATTATCCTCTTGAAGAACGGAAATGGCAGAGCGATGAGATCTTTAATCCACAAATCTTGGCTGAGAATAGCCTTAACTGTCTCATTGCTCCAAGGCTGACTAGCTAAGGCGTCTAATGTAACAACTGGATGGTCTCTTCTCCTTTCAGGATCAAGAATTTCCATGCAGGCCATGAAGGCAAGTGACTCGATGCAACGGCTAACAATCAACAGCTCCTCAGCCAAAGGAAGCAACATTTGGCATTTTTGGAGTACTATCAGAGTATCATCCCAGCTTTGCAGCACAACCTGGTTCAAATATATGTCGAAACGCTCACAAAGATTGCCCGAGATGTACTCTTCTGTCATTTCAAGGTACTCTGCTGCACATCTTAGTGCTGCAACATTGAAAGGGTCAACTAACGTGGAGGATCCATAGATGAAGAGTGCCATCATTTCAAAAGTCTCTGCTCCTCCAGGGAAGTTACTTGGTAATTCAACCTCATTTGATTCATTCAGTTGTCTTCTGAAGTATCCGCTTTTCGAGAACAAGGGGTGCTGCAACATCAAAAACCAAGTAAGTGAGCTAATTGAAAATATCATAATATTGAAAAATGGTGCTCAACTGTAGAGCTCCATGCTAGTTGAGTTGGGAGATCTCACCTTATGCAAGTTAAAGGTTCTGTCAGCTATCCGAACTCGAATTGTGACAGGTAAACCAGTTTCTTGACTCCTGAAAGAACATTTCTTGATAAGTTTAAACAACATAGCTAGTGGAATCTCACACTGGGGAGGACAGTGTCTTACCCTTATCGTTTAAGGGTAGAGATACTGTTTCTGATAAGTAAAGCATATCAAACAAGCACTACTAGAAATAAAGTTTTTTCCCACCGTGAATCAGTGGGAAATTTGTGCTATTAAAGATGATTTTCCCATACATTTTCCACCGAACCAACTCACTAGGAAATACATGGTGGAAAGAGATTCGTACTGAAATAGTGGGAAACCTTCTAATTTCTTCTTTTCTCATAAGTTCATCAAAACTGTGGAAATAGTTATTGAACAGTTTTTAGTGGGAAATTAGTGAATTTTACTTGTGAAGTAGGATTTCTTGATAAGTTTTAAGTCAAAACAATACACACAAAAAAACATAACTAAAAAGTTGAAATGTGGAATTAAACATAGTTGTTACCATGAAATGATCTTGATTTTAAGCAAAGCACCAACATTAGGAGATGAAAGTGGACTATAAAGAATTGAAGAGTCTTTTGGACTTGAAGAAGTACCCATGCTTCCGCTTCCTCATACGGCCTTGTGGTTGTAAGGAGGTTTTTAAGAGCGATGGGAGTTCAGGGCCAGAAAAATCTTATCTAGTCAAAGATAGAAACATTTGTTTCTGAAAGGAAGCATAAATGTTGGAAAATCCAGCTCAAACTTCAAAAATATAGTACTAGTAAAATGGTAGAGTGCTTCTAGAATCCAGAAATCCTGTGAAGTGAACAGCCAATGTGGAAATTATAACAAAAAAGGTCAGCACCCAAGGGTAGCTAGCCTATTTGATCAATGATGTATCTAGACGGAGTCGGTACCAGGATTTGAAGCTTATGAGTTTTGGAATCTTAAGTTATTGAATACTAAATTAATAATTTGTACATATTTAATGGATTTTGAAGGACAAATACAAAGTTTGAATCTAAACCTTTAAGAGTTTTGCTGACACTCAAGCGGGTCATTGACACTTATGTCCTTATTTTGTTGTGTTGGTCGTTAACTCATGCCCTTCATAATATTTCTCAAGTTATGCTCCACATGACTCTTTTAAAGAAGTTAGAGCCAAAAATTAAAGACTAGATCATCTTAACGAGTAAAAATTAAAGATCAATTCATTTTAATAGCAATTAGTGTAATTTCAACAATTCTAGCTTTTGCCCTTAGAAGCATAATGTTTTAGGTCCAAATTTCAGCCTAGATGATTTGGTAAAGCCTTGACGGACAAAGTTATTCTATTTTTCATACATATATTTTTATAAAGTGATGTTACCCAACGAAATAATTAAAATGTACGTAAACTAAGCTGTCTTGAACACCGCTATAAGAAAATACATTAAAAGGTCCATACTTGTTATGATGAATGAGTATTTGAGTATAGTAGTTTTTTGTTTTTGAGTCAAAAGTCACAAGTGGGACTCAAGAAACTCCTAATATTAAGGCTTCAAAGACGTTCGAGAAGTTGAAGTTTGAAAATATAGCAATTTTCTTGGCTTTTGGACTGTATACACACGTGCATGAAAATTGAGAAAACTAGCTTCCTCATTGGAAAAATTGAAGGATGCTATTACATTGCATTCTCCCATAATCTCAAATAATCGAGTTTGGTGAAAATTTCAAAGGATTTATACCTACAAAAATAATGTATATATTACTTCTATCCGTCTCAATTTATATAACGTAGAATTTGACGATGGATTTAAGCATACGGTCTTTAAGGATTTAGAAAAATAATTTAGCATCTAAGGGTGTGTCCTAGCCGTTATTGAAGTACAGCTCAGAAACCTTGAGGTTTCAGGTTCAAAACTCAGTCAAGTCAAGGTGCACGAAAATTGGCCTGGACACCATTATCATGAAAAACAAAACAAAAACTATTTTATGTCATAAGAATTAACAATATAAAAGGCTTGAGAATAAATTACGATTAATTATTTTTTTGTTTCAAATTTGAACAGTATCATATAAAATGGAACACAAAGAATACATGATATTCAACATTTCCAATGAACTTTAATTTCGAAATACTAATTTTAGTACGTAGCTTTTGAAACTCAATGCATGTATACGTACACCTCTCATATTGGAATTTATATATTTTTTATTTTGTAGGCATATATTGACTTTTCCCCCGGAATTCACTCCTATGGTTATATATGGAGTCCGAAACTCAAAGGGTTTTTTTTTTTTTTTTAGAAAATATAACAAAAATTCCAAAACGGTATAAAAAATTAAATGAACAAAAAATGATAGGAAAGAGATGAAGAAGCGCAGTAGGGCAGCAGATTTACTTCAAACTGAAAAAGTTAAAAATCGCGCTGAGGCAGCGGATTTTGCCAAAAATTTTTTTTTTTAATTAAAAAAATTGAAATCGCTGCTTATATCGATTTCAAAATTTTCTTCGGGAAAAAGAGAGGAAAAGGGAGGAAGAGAGGGAGAGGAGGGGGTCGACAGGGGGAGGGGGGGGGAAAAAAAAGAAGGAGAGGAGAGAGGAAAGGGCAGAGGAGGGCGAAAGAAAAAGAGGGTGGGGGGGGGAGAGAAAGGAGCGCGGGGAGCAGGCGTGGAGGGAGACAAAAAAAAGCGATGGGAGGGAAAAAAAAAGAAGGGGGAGGAGGAAGGGGGGGGGAAAAGAAGAGGGGGAAAAAAGGAAATGAAAAAAGGGGGCCGGGAAGTGGGGTGAGGGGAAACAAAGGAAGCGAGGGGAAGGCAAAGAGGAGGGAAAGGGAAAGGGAAGAGAAGGTCGGGGGGGAGAAAGAAAGAGAGGGAGGACGGGACGGATGGGGAAGGGGGGGAAAAGACGGGAGAGGGGCGGAGAAGGGAGAGACAGAAAAGGGGTAAAAAAGAGAGGGAGGGGAAAAAGATCAGAGAGGGGCGGGCGAAAAAAAGATGAGGAGAGGAAATGGGAAAAGGGAAAAAGACGAGGGGAAGGCAAGAAGGAAGGGGGGGAAAGAACAAAAAAAAAAAAAAAGGGGAAGGAAAAAAAAAGGAGGGAATGGGAGGGGGAACAAGAGAAGGGGAACAAATAAAAATTATAACCAAAAGTTTTTGTTTTAAAATAAATTGCGCTTCTAGCAGCGATTTCCGAAAAAAATTTTTTTTTTTTTTTTGTAAATCGCTACAGAGCAGCGATTTACAAAAAAAAAATTTTTTTTTTTTTGTAAATCGCTGCTACAGCAGCGATTTATATAAAAAAAAAAAATTATCTTTATAAATCGCTGCCAGTGCAGCGATATACCTATTTTTTTTTAAAAAAAAAGAAAATTAAAAATAAATAAATCGCCTGCCCTCGGCAACAGCGTTTGTAAAGAGAAAAAATTTTGAAATCGCTGCTCAAGCAAGCGATTTATTTTTTTATTAAAAAAATTTTTTTTGTTGGCAAAATAGCTGCTCAGCAGCGATTTTACTTTTTCAGTTAAGTAAATCGCTGCCTCGGGCCAGCGGATTTTACCGTTGTGGTTAATATTAAATTTTTATATACCGTTTGGAATTTTTGTTAATATTTTCTATCCTTTGAGTTTCGGACTCGTTATATATGGGGGTTATTATACATGCATTTTATATTTATTAAATAGAGGGTAGGGAAGGGGAAATAACAGAGGGGTTATGAAAAATCGAACTCTCACGAGTAAAATAAAAATACAAATAGTCAATTACTTGACTCTCGAATATTACTCATTCTCACAAATTGAATTTTGTTCAGCATTTTAAAAAACAAGTCGTTTTTTATTACGTATTTCTTTCTCATATCAATCCTTGTTCTCAATCTCATGATCGAGGTTGTTATCAAATACGTCTATCTGTTTCATTTTATTTGGCTCATGTAGATTCTATGCTCCTCTTAACAAATTATTTATTATTGGTGATTCATCTTACTAAGTTTTTATAGGCTTTGAAAACCTAAATTTGACTATTATATTAGTACCTCGTGTAGTTATTAATACTAATGAATGTAGTATTGGATTTTTTAGAATTAATTTGTTAAAATGAACTATTTTTTATTAATACAAGAATCAAGATTTAAGGAGTATGTATGCAAAAATTTTAAAGACACACGTAGTACTACTAATATTTAAGTGAACTCATGGGGGAAATTCAAGTGTATTGGGAATGACAAAATGTGGAAAATTGAAGCCAAACCACATATTAAATCAGATTTTCAAAAAATTACTAGTATGAAAAACACTAACAAAAGGGTAATTAATTAATAATTAATAATTAATAATTAATTAGGTGAAGTGTAGAATAAGTTTAGAGGGTGCTTTTTGTAACATACGATAAGGTGAGCCAACAATAACCAAGACGGCACGGCTTCTAAAATTGTACTAAAATATATAAGTACTTAATTTAGAATAATTAAGTAGGCTTTGCTTTTATTTCAAGTATATTTACTTTGCTTAACCAACATTTTTTAATCCCAACCACAACTTTATCCCTTTTTTCATTCTTCGTGTCCCTCAAAATTATGTTGTATATACATGCATACATACACAAGTTTGTCTTTACTTACCATGTTTTTCTTTATTATTTTTCGTTGATTTAATAGAGTCAGCAATATTTGAGTGACCACTAAGTAATCAATAACTTAAGTAAACTTTTCTTGTAATTGAGCTTTCAAAGTTGAGCCAACTGATTCAATATAATCCTCCTCTTAGGTGAAGGGTGTATCAATGTACATTCTTCGCTGAAATATTATGAGTATATTTTTGACTTTGTACTTTCTTATCATAACTGAAAAGAAAATTTGTACATTGGCTTCATCAAATTTCTGGCTTTGTCATTGGCCTGATCTCCTATACTTTAAATTAAGATTATTCGTCAAACTTAGGTTGAACAATTCAAGCAAATTAAATCGTCATATTTTACAATAATTTCAACATATATATGAACAAAAGGAAAAATGTTATGAAGGTAGCCTTGTTGTCTATACCTCCGATCAGATGAATAAAAGACCTATCGTCCCCAATTTTTACTAGCATAGAAAAGTTCTAGAATGACGTATAGACCGCTAGCACATCCCAAGAGTTTACATATAATATACATACATGTACACACCATATACAAATCGAGTGTATATATAGTGTATACTTCGACCATTTTTGACAAACTAGATGGTTGAAAGGTACATATTGATAAGTACTATCCCTTCACATATGATATGCATACATGTACACACATATACATATCATATACAACCTAGTATATATGTAGTGCATTCTTCGATCATTTTTGATAAATTAGATGATCGAATGGTACAGATTGATAACTATCCCTTCACATATGATATACATACAATATACAATCGCGTGTATATGTAGTGTATATTTCGACCATTTTTGATAAACTAGATGATCGAATGGTACATATTGATGACTATCCCTTCACATATGATATACATACAATATACAACTGAGTGTATATGTAGCGACCATTTTTGATAAACTAGATTGGCGAAGAATAATAATATGGTAAACTAATCTATGAGAAACATTCATTGGATAACTTAAGCTTGAACCACAACATATTGATAACTATCCCTTCACATATGATATACATACAATATACAACTGAGTGTATATGTAGCGACCATTTTTGATAAACTAGATGGTCGAATAATACATATTGGTAACTAATCTATATGATAAACATTAATTGATAACTTAAGCTTGAACCACAAGAAATAACTTGTCCATATTTAAAAAAAGTGCATCTCAACAATTATCAACATCAGATAGAAAAGGATCCATTAGCAAGTCAGCAGCAGATGGTCTTGCTCTTGGTTGTCCAATGCATTTTTCAATGAAATCTTTCAACTCTTTATCACTCACTTTGTTGAAAGCTTGAGGCTTTACTCCTGATGTAACCTTCCTATATAATTTGGCTAGGCTTTCACATTCACTATATGGTATTTCCATAGTGGCCATTTCTAGCAAACACATTCCAAATGAGTAAATATCTACTAACTCTGTGTAGTCCTCTTCATATAGTTCTGGTGCCATATACCCTGGTGTCCCTAGCATTGAGTGTGCTGCATGACTCTTCCCTACTATTGTAGCCAACCCAAGATCACCTATTTTTACCTGTGTAAACATAACAACTATGATAATTAGCTATTTTACCAGTAGAGGCGGATTCAGAATTTTAAGGTTGTTAGTAGTAAAAGCAATTGTATTGTTGGGATTTGATGAGTCGACTATTTAGTGGTTTTGAGGTCCATGAGTAAGGTTCAAAGAGAAGGACTAATAGGCATCTAGACTGACAAGCTTCTGAAGAAGGGATGCACGTGATATCTTAAGCGAATCCAAGTGAAGAGTTAGCTTTACAAGGCATATCACAAGTTCACAGGATATTCACGTTTTTGGGCTCAATGATGGCATAGCTCTATAGGGACAAATATGTGAGGTTTGTTGAGTCAAAGACAACGCGTGTCAAGGGCTTGGAATTTCAGAATGAAGATATTTTTGTTTTGTTCAAAACTTGTTGTAGAACGATCTAGAAAGCAATACTGATAGATCCCATTTGGTCAAACGCCTAGCAATAAACTCGTATAATTATCAAAACTCAGTGTGAATCATCTATGAGTATGTGGATTGGGACCTCAAATTCTCAAAACATTAAGCTAAATGCACTACATAAACTAAAGACAAATAGAATGATTGAATTTTACCTTCCCAACATTGCCATTGATAAATATGTTGCTGCAATTAAGATCTCTATGAATAACACAAGGATCATGAGTATGCAAATAATCCAACCCCTGCAATATCTGTCTAGACCAATTCTTCAACGCCTTAATAGAAACGCGACGATGCTTCTTCCTATAATCCCTCAAATTCCCAGACACACATTCCTCAGTAATGAAATTGAGTATGTTATGTTCTTTATCTCTCCAGAAATGATACAACACAATGATATTATCGTTCTTCAAGTTCTTCAACAACGTAATCTCAGAATGAATTTTATTCACAACATAAGGCATGTCAATAAATTTACTCAATTGAATTTGATTCCACGCTACATCTCTGCCTTCTTGTATATCAAATGATTTGTATACTTTCTTCACAGCACCATGACCTAGTAACTCCACGTATCGACCAAATCTACCTGATGGATCGACTTCAGCAAATTGTTCCTTTTCTTCCTCCATCGAATCAACACTTGTAAATGGCATTTTTAGTCTTTTCTGTTATTCAATAGTCACAATAAATATAATTTTAGGTTCACTATAAAAAAAAATTAAAAATTAAAACATGTATTTCATATCGATGATTGTTAATAAAGCTTACTTACCTTTAGTAAGATGAAAAATATAGAGAGGGAGTAAATAAATTGGAGGATAAAGTATTAAGGCAATTGATAAATTGTATATGCAAAAGCCTTATATTTATATATATATTTATAGAGAAGTCTAATTTAAGTAAAATAAGGATTGGATTATACGTAGGCATGCATATATTAATTTCTACGTAGTTTCAAAAGTTATCAACTATATTGTTAGCTCATCAATGTCACGTGTGTGTTGCCATTATAATTGGTAAATAATTCATATTTATATTTAGTTAAAGAAGAAAATATTAATGTTTTCTAACGATATCAATAACAATTATGCTTCAATCCCAAACCAATTAAGGTTGGGTTCTCCGGAAAAAGGCGACAGGAAAAAAGTATGTCTATTTTTAGGGGGGTTTTTAATTTTCACGTAATTTATGGGTCTAAAAGACTTCTTGTGTAAAGTCCAGAAATATGCGGCTCGGTAAAAAGTACCACCTACATATCAAAAAAATAAATCATAGGAAGCATTTTTACTTGTTGTTGATAAACAATTTATTTTTTGAAATAATAATAAGCATAAAATTAATGATAAGGGATAAAAAATAAAAATTACTTCAAATAGGAGCAGTCCGTGCATAAACTTGATTAAGATCAAAAGTATAATTAATTCTCATGAATCATGATCATATTTCACTCGTTAATTTGATTCAAAGTGGGTGATTACGATTGAAATTGCAGCTTAATGGTTCCACATTTTTTTCCTTATGCTATGCGACGGTTGTGTATATAGAAAGAAATTGGTGGGAAAGGGATCCAAAGCTGGGAGTAAAGGAAAAATAAGGGTTGGAATCATTATAGATTTTAGAAGGAAGATGTGTTTTTGGGCCTAAAGTAAAGTGAGGAAGAGTTGAAAAAACATAGTGTTAAATAGCTTAAACTTTATAAGTTTTTTAGAAGTATATGAATTATTTATTTTTTCTATTTAAATTATTATCAATTATTTATTTATAAATACATTTCAACTATTCATTATTTTCTTTCAGGGAATAAAATTTTAATTAGAAGCCTAATAAAAATCATACGTTTGTTTTTTCTAATAACTTGATCTATCTCTGTCTCAAGTACTAACTAGAAAAATTAATTGAATATATACTTTTTTTTAAAAAAAACAAGAAATTTGCATCACATTTCTTAAATTAAAACATTTCAATTTGCAAGTTATATTTTTTTAAATATTATTAGCAAGTTGTAGAAAAGCTAGGAGAAGCATGTGAATATATTGAAAAAGTCAGCAAAGCTAAGTTAAAGACTCAAATATCTTGAAGAAAAAAATATCGAATTGTTCCAATATATGATTACATAACATATATCCGTGGCATGAATATTGCTGTCACCATACAACAAAATACACTAAAATAGTTCATGTCATGTGTCATCCGTGCTCAAAACACACTTCATCACATTCACTGAATCTACGCATCAGATAATAAAACATAGGCTTAAGTCATCAGCGGCCTCTTAAAGTTATCCATATAATTCATTTAGACACTTTAATTAATACTATTATCAATTAATATTGGTACTATCATAATCGTTTCTATTAAACTTTTTTGATAATCAAACAAAAAAAAATGTATCAGAGTGTTGTGATACACTTGCTGGGACATGAGGCAAATGACTAATTAAAACCAACTAACATGTGAATGGGCCCAAAAAATTATAAAACAAAAAAAATTATTTAATATCTAATTTTAAAAAAGAAAAATGAAAATGTCAACTATTCTGACACTATCCCCACTCCAACCCCCTGTCAGCGTCACTGCGGTCCCCGTAAAACAATGTCTTGCGTCAATTACAAAATCTTAATCGGTTCAAATAACTTCGAGATTTAATTTATTTTTTTCATACTAAGATGTGAAGAAGAAAGAAAAACTTTTGTGGCGGTTATTAAATTTCTACATGAGGACACAAAATGAAATTGATAGCTCCACAAATTATTTCTTTCAAAAATTTTTAATCTTTTTCTGATAATTTTAATGACCACATATGAAATTTTGAGTGTAAGTAAAAAATTTTGTTCGAAAATTGTGATAAAAAATATGGCTAAAACTATTTTTATACGTAAAAATCAATTTATCTTGTTTTTCATCTTCTTCAGACTTGTTCTGGTTTATATGTGATTTGAAATAAATCATACGAAGACTTTCTTTTCAATCTGAATGCTTTATAGTGATTTTCATTATCTTCATTTTGGAAGATAAATTTTTGTAGATATAAAAAAAGAAAAAAAAAGTGTTAGTTCGAGCTAAAATGGAAGAAAGAAAGTTTTGTCAACTAAATTATGGAAGAAGATGAAGATAGGGAGTGTGGTAGGTTTTTTTTTTTATAAAAAAAAGTATAATAAAGAAGAATTTTTTTTTTTTTAAAGTTAATTATTATTGAAGGCAAAAGTGTAAATAAAAAAAAGAATAGGAAAAAAAAAAAAAAAATAAAAATGTAAAACAATAAATAAAAAAGACACTATTTATCTTTTCACGCGCTTTAGGGAAAAGTGGCAATACAATTTTTGCCGAATATCAGCATTTTGTGTAAAAGAGGAATGTTTTTGACAATTAGGTGTTCAATAGGTGACCCAAGTCTCAGTTTGAGGGTATCTAAGTGAATTATGGTGAACAAAATTTGAGAGGCGATATAGCACTTAAGCCTAAAAACAGAATTGGTAAAGTGTTGCGGGTGAATCAAAAAATACGAGTTTTTGAATTATTAAAATGGAAGTTTGTCATGAATGTATAGCTGAAGAGCTGATATCAACAATCTCCTCTTGAAGAAAAGTATCAATTCAAATGAAGAGATATATCTTCTATCTTTCCCTGAAACAACAGATCCTATAAACAAAAACATTTTGCCCAATTAGGCACATTTGAGTGATCAATCATAACAATTAATGATGGCTTTAACAGGACTTTCAAAATTAAAAAAAAAAGAAAGAAAATCACATGTCAACTAGCCAGCTCATTTAGTAGCAAATAACCATGACTTAACCACAGCACTGAGACAATCATAACACTTCAAGTAACAGGGCATATACCTTTTTGGCACAGGTAAGTCTTAACCTTCTTCTTTTCAACATACAACACACAGATTCCTCTGTTATAAGAACCCAATACAGGATAACTTAACTGAAGGCCCTCATCCTCCACCTCCACCATTGATTCGCAGACATGGGACTATAGGTGGTTCTTAATTACTACATGAAAGAGAACCCTAGGTACTAAACTGAATACTTATGGGAAAACATATAAGCAACCTAACCTCAATTGACATGCAACTTGCAAGAGCAAAATTCAACTTCAAAAAGTGAAGTTCTTGCCACAAGAGAATCGTTCCTGAATCCTATGTATTAGACTAGTCACTAGAGTTTCTTTAATAAATATGTTGCTTCAACCATAAAACTTGTTGTCATACCTATACTCAACTTGCCCACCTTTCTTAACTCACATGCATTACCACTTCCTCTCTTCCCAAAAAGTTCAGGGGATCGAGGAACCGAGTAGCCTGGAATGGAGTTTTGACTTCTCAACTTTGTCTCCCAGAAGCAGAATTAGTGACAGGTTATCAAACAGCAAATTCCTATATCAGATTGTGTTTATATTACATTGTTTTTATATAGTTTCTTCATTATTTGCAACAGCTCTTACTTTGGTTTTTTATCATATGCTCCTTTTTAAAATAACTAAATACATTAAGGAAAGCGAGCAAAATTGCTCTGATGAAGGAACGATTACCAATGTGTTAACAAGAGCTGACAATCAGTGAAATCCCAAAAACCCAACAGCAAGAAAGGAGACAGTTTCCTAATTAATTTTTTCTCATCCGAATCAAAAGAGACCATAGATCTCAGGGGAGTAAATATGTTAACCTGCAATGAAGTAAAATTCTTCTGGAAAAAATTGTATGATGGGGTCCTTTGTGCTCCACAAAAGGGAAAGAATAGAGCTAAAACATGGCAGAACAATGGATTTAAGTCACCGCATCTCACGTTAGGAGATAAAAATATAAAGAAGTTCCACATCTGCCACAACACTACTCTCTGCCAATGGCACCATTTACAAACTACCAAGACATATACTGGAACTAGTGAAGGTATTGTATATTACATCTAATGATGTCATGAAATATTAAGAAGCTAAAAGCACACTAGCGCATATCTGGTTCTCTAACAGAAGACTTCAAAGAAGTCAGAACTACGTTCAACCTGACTAGCTGTCACCTTGGCCTCACCCCTATCTACATGCCACAACAATACCTGTATTAAACACACTAATACACGACCTTGACCTCAAAGATAAATATCCTCCAAGAATCTACCAACTGATTTTCCCACACCCACTAATCTCCCCTTTATAAGTTGCAGACATTCGGTTAGACAACCGTTCAAGGTTGAAATGTGGATATCTACATGTTTTATAGCAAGTTCAAGTCGTCTGAAATTGGATCTTTTAGTTTTTTTTTTTTTTTTGACTACAAGGGAAACCCGCAGCCGCTACCCTTTTTGGGTGCGCACATGCAATAGCTCGTAAACCACATAAGAGAGGTAACCCGCACTAGCAAGCCTAGTGGTACGAGCCGACCCAGAAGGCAAACCCTGTGTTTCGATTGGCAAGGGGTTTCGAAATTGGACCTCAAATGGGATAGTCCAAGCTCAAAACCACCTGGGCCACCCCGAAGGATGGATCTTTAGTAAGTACTTTTTTCAACCACCAAAACCCAAAAGGTTTTTTGAAACGACATAAACTGGTGATACAAATGAAAATATAAATTTTTGCCCAATTGGGTACACAGTTGCTATTGTCCTCCTTCTTAACAACTACAAAAACAATTGTGAGAAAACAGGCAAACTAAGTTAAGCTACAAAAGAATCAGAACAACGAAAATTTAATATTTGATAAAAGAATACTCATCAGCTCGCTACACAATCACTGCTTTCAAATGGATAAGCAGCTTTACCATAAGGGAAAAGCTCAGCTTACTTGAGAAAACTAAAGCTCTATCAGTCCGTGAAGTGATAATTAACGAGTTTAATAAGCAATACAGGGAAAAGGAATGACGCATACTCATCACTAGCTAATTCAAGATTTCCACATTTACAGACATAAACAGAAGCAAAGACAACATTTAGTAAAGCTTAGGTAAAAAAGACAAAGATTGAGAATGGTTAACATGTTATTACCAATACTTTTTTGTGATAAGGAACAGGTAGTTACCAATACATTGCTATAAGACAATTACCAAGGAGGATTAGATCCTCCTCTTATAGATGGTGACCTGGAATCTAGACTACCTTCTCTTCCTAACCTTGACAAACTCCTGCCAGTTTTAGGAGTATTCATTCCAGGACTTGAACCACGGTAACTTGCTCGTAGAGATTCGTCTAAAGAGTGAGACGACTTGGCAATTGCCTTTCGCATAAACTTCTGTGCAGCAGGTGAAAGAGTACGTGCAGCTGGACTAGCACTCCCTCCTCTAACTGGTGAAGGTAATGGTGGTTTCTGAAACATCTTTGACCTCTCCCTCAACTTACGAGCAGCTTCACGAGATAAAGAATGAGCCTTTGTATCTCTGGAGGGTGGCATTGGGATCTTATACTGAGGGCCTTCACCATTTCCACCAATATCAATGGGTGTATCCTCCTGCTCCAGCCGCAAAGGTGTTCCTTCAATTTCTCCCCACGTTATAAACGGTGATCCATCAACACCAGGCGCGGGTGAAGGAGTACTAACAAAACTATATCCATTCTCAGCCTTCTTTCCTGACTCAACAAAGAACTGATTCGGGGTCTTCCGCAGGTCATCCAAATCATACTTCTTTGTCTTATCACCTCTATCAAGAAAAGGAACCGGAGTTGCCCCAGGAACAGGTGTATAAAGCACAGCCACTGTCTCATCCTCTTTCGGCTGTGATTCCATCATCTTACCATGAAACCTTGTATTCACCTTACAAACTTCTTTCGTCAATCCCTTAAGCCTCTCAGCTCTTTCTTCTTCAGTCAAGGCTACTTCTCCATTATCCGCCGGATGATACATCAGCAAATTCTTAGCAGCATATTTCCACCCTTCCAATGTAGCCACTGGCTGATCTGATGTCCCATATCCATCAGTAACTACCTTCGCCCTCTTAGAATCCTCAATCAACTTCATCTCCTCCTCCTTTTCACCTTCCAACAAATACCCATATTTCTCCTTCCTTTTCCTGTTCACTTTCTCAATAAGCTTCGAAAAACTCTCATTATCCTCACTCGTATACCTCCTAAAAAACTCATCTAAACTCAAAGACCCATCCACCTCACCACCACCTCCTTCCGCATTATCCCCAACACTAGACCAATTATTACCATTAACTACACTAGGAGTGGGAGTTTTATAAGGATCTTCAAACGGAGTAGTCGAATTTCGAAAGAAAGTCGAACCAGGGGTTCGTAATTTACCTTCAGTATTCGATCCAACAGCTCTACCTCCCCTTCGTTCAATAATTTTTAACTGAGCATCACGAATTTGAACCGGATCGCCTGTACGAATCGCTTCAAGCCAATCAAGACGATCGCGAAGCTTGGGGATATCTGGGAAGAAATCACGCTCGATTATTTTCTCTATTGCAGCCACGTAGGTGTCCTCATCGAGTACTTTCGATCGGCGCTTATTGGTTGGTGCTATAGAAGAATTACTGTTGTGGAGGGTTGAATTAGGGTTTTGCTCGGCCAACGACGGCGAAGGAGACGGCGTTGATAGGTGGCGCGGGGAGTGTCCCGGCGATAACAACATGGTTGATGAAGATCGGAAAATTTAAAGGGTAATTTGTGTATAGAAAGAAGAATTGATAAGAAAAAACGAAGAAAGTTATATATGTAGAGCGGCGGTGACCCAATTGCGAGGGGACAAGGAAAGCCAGATTTGACCTCCAATGTGTTTGAACGCGTTCTCCCTTACCATTTTTGGGAATATTTTTCAAAAATAAAAATAAAAAAAAACAATGCAAATTTCTATATTTCGAAACAAGATCCGTATTAATTTTATGGGAACTTTCACATATAATTATAATTCGTAGCTAGATGTTATAGCAAGTAAAGAGACGAGCTTGACTAGGAGAAACAAGAGAGACGAGCGAGAGAGGGCAAAGAGTGGGAGAGAGGTGAATTGTTTATGTATATCTACATAATTGTATATTATACATATGTATTTGTATAGATGGCAAGCGAGATTAAGAGAAGGAGGAGAGGGGAGAGAGTAGGAGAGAGGTGAATTATATATGTATATCGATTAGATAATTGTATATTATACATATGCATTTGTATATATGACAGGAGAGGGAGGAGAGAGACGAGCGATAGTGTGCAAAGAGCGGAAGAGAGGTGAATGTATAAGTATATCGGTTAGATAATTGTATATTATACATACATATATATATATTATACATACATACATACATACATATATATATATATAGTTGTATATTCTGGCGAATTATATATATATAAACGTGACTTGTTATACAAACTCGAAATCGACTCACGCAATTAACGTGTAAGTTAATCGCTAGTGATAATTATAACAAACTATAGTTATGATGAGTAATTAAGTAGTATAATTTTGCTTAACTAAGTAATTTTCCCTTAATTTTATGCATGTCTAATTTGTTGCTAAATATAAATTAGAATTATGCAAGTATTAGTAATATAAGGATTAATTATGAACAAATCTATGTATTATTTTATGAAAATATAAGTTATACAAGGATTAATTTTTCATGTATTAGTTATGCATGTTTCTAAATTGTGGTCATATTAATTTTATATATGAATAAATTTTATTCTATCTACCTATCAAACACAGTATAATTTATATGAAAATTAATGCATTGATAACTTGTTTCTTATCCAATTATCAAATGTCCCTTTGGTGTACCTTAGGGTCATTTGCTAGATGGTTAGAGTTGTTTTTGTGACTTATACATGTAATAATTATGCTGACTTCTAAAATGTAAAGCAAGTATTGTATTAATTTCATATATCTCCTAATCACCTACCGAACATAATACCCTCCTTAATCACTTGTTTATTTTTGAATTAAAACACATATTGAGAAAATAAGATTAACATAGTGAGTTTATCATTTTACCTCTATTAATTATGAAGTGAATGAATTTAAAACTTAAGATTTTTAAGAAGTTATATCTTTTTTTTCAAAATAATTAATTGAATGTATAGTAGATAAAATTCATTTTGTCCTTTGTTTCTTGATTTGTTAAAATACAAAAGAAATTAGAAAAACTAAAAAAAGAGAAAATGGACAAATGAAAGGTATTACTTATGCAGAATTTAATACTCGCTCAATTCAATTATAATTGTTCATTATATTAAAAATAGTTGTTCAATTTAAAAAATTAAAAGATAATTTACTTTTTATATTTATTTTGCCTTTATTACTTATTATTTAATTAATAAAACTAAAAGATAATATAACAATATTACCCCCTTTTATTTATCATTCTTTAGGGATCTGTGAAGTTATAATGAACGACTATTGTTAGATAAAGTATATACATTAGTCATGTCAAAACCAAACACTCCTTAATTAATTTACATTAAATGACACTAACCGGTCTTGACTCGGACAACCCGATTCTACTCTATTTGACCGGTTTTCAACCTCATCGAACCGGCCCCGTTGAAGTAATATTACAGACGTACAGTACACATTCTCACCATTTGACTGAAGCAAACCAAAGCCCCTGGTGCGCATCTCGATTTCTCGATACGCTGAGATCACAGTTACCAAAGATGGCTGAATTTGCCAATTCCAAAAACTACGGAGTCCCAATTTACGGTGCCGGTTGGGTTCCACCGAGCGCTCTCAGATCTGCCGTTGAACCGTCGACCGATGATGAAAAGGACGACGGAGACAAATCATCGTCGTCGGCACCGGGAAACTATGTTGTTCTTGCCGGAGGTGGTGGGGAAGGGAATAGCGGTATTCGTAATGCTCTCATTGTTGCTCAATTCGATTTTGATTCTAATGTGCTCTCTGATGAACCCGTAAGTCAGAAATTTTCATTCTCATGATTCGATATACAGTGCTTTTATGCAAATTGAATTGCTCTGTAGATTATTGTTTGTGCCTATGTTCATTATAGATTCGTGTTCTGTATGATCTTTAAGAAGTTAAGGTCTATGAAATATGTATTACCATCAATGGTTTTCTTGAACTTTTAAACATGCATCATTATGTAGCTTAATGAGCTATTCCTTTGTTTGTATTTGTCTTATGATACGATTTCTTTTTTGAAACATTTGAATATGTTCGGAACTATTGTATTTCTGTTTAGTTTCCACAAGAATCACAACTTTCAAGAATCTGAAGCAATTATTCTTTTTGAATTTTATACTTTAGTTTGATGATCTGCTGTTCGAACTAACTTTCAATCATTAACTTACTATTTTCTTCATGAGTTGAAATGAATATCTTAAACTTTGTACCAAGTCAAGCATCGTCGTATTAATTGAATTGAGTTGGAGGGTGTACATGATAAAACTATTTTGGACATTAAAATAATCTTTTGTCTTGGGGAAATTAATGGTGAAGTCTTAATCCTGCTTGCTGAAGGATGAGAAGGGCTCGGATGGGTTGACCACAGACATCAGATTTGCTATTTTTCAGTGCAGTATGTTATCTTTGTCAGACCTGGTTGTTGTGATGCTTATATAATAACATTTTCAGACATTCTAGCCTTAATAAAACTATTCTTTTTACAAGAGCCATAGCTAAAACTATCAAGTACATCCAAAAGCAACAAATATCAGTGAGCTTTATGATTGATCAAATAACTTTATTTCCATTGCCATGTATGCTCTTCACTTTTGTTTTCCTTGAAACATTAGAAGAGCATGGGAGATTATATTTGTCGCCTCCTTGGATCAGTTTGACTAGAACTACGTGTTTTGTTGAAGGTGGCTAGGTTAGGAACTGGCGGTGATCTGCCTTATAGGATGGCAGTACATCCAGGTGGAGAAGGTCTTATATGCTCATTGCCAAAAAGCTGCAGGTAAAATTTGTGCAATGGGATTTACTTTGAAGGCTTAGATTACTATTCATGCTGAGTATGTCTTCATTCTTTTCACTCCTCGGCCCTCACTTTGTGACTTGTGAGTGGTGTGGCACGGGCTGAGGGGAGCGTATAATTACAAAAGCAAACTGTTGCTGATAGAACATTTAGGGGCTTATACAGTTAAGGACTAAAGTGATATCACTTGACATCAGCTTTACGACTTCTTGAAATTGTTCATTTTTATGATTTCTCCTCTTATCTTGTAAGTTGCTTTAGCAAACTTAAAGAAAACTTAGAAAAGAAAACTTAGGCCACAGTAGACCACTTGCAGTAATTTAGCTTGGAATTTTTGCCTCTCTTTTTGGCAAGTAGTGTGGGAAAGCATCTAATCAATGTGTTACCTGTGTAGATGGTTTGACTGGGATTTTCAGACAGATGAAAATCGTTCATTGGGTCTGCGATCATCTGAGAAAGTACTTGAGCCATTGAAAGATGTTGGACAACAACTAGCACTAACTTTTAACAATGAAGGTTCTTTACTTGCTGTCGGTAGTGAGGTAGATATCTTCCCTTAAACTATTTCAGGTTGAAATGAAAGTATGGTTGTTGCTTGACATTGAAGGAAAAATGCTCAATGTGAAGGCACTATGTTTTGTTCATTGTATATGAAATATTTACGTAGTCCAGTTTTTGTAAGCTCTGGTTATTCTCATACGTTGGTAAAAGTTGGACAAAGTGTTTTTTTAAAAATATTACCAGGAAAGTCGGTCTCTGTTTATTTTGCCCTCTAAAATATTCTTGTACCTATGGGTTAGATTGTCTTTAAAGGAAAAGGAGGAGGTAGTCTGAGTACATATTATGGCACCACTAGTTTACATCACTAATTACCAAAAGAAACACTGGTGGTACGCATGTTCTCCCTGCATTAAACTGTAAAGTTTGCAGAAAGTGGCTTGATGTGAAAAGGTAGCAGAAAGTGCTCTTTAAATCTGGGTTGTTTTCCTCCCTGAGACCTTGTTCTTCCCCACAAGTTTTAATTTGATGTACAGGAGAAGGGAGTAAACTCAGGATTATAGCCTGATTCTTTGGCATCACTCTGTAAGCGATAAAAGGTTTCATTAGTCTTAGTTACAAATATCTTGTATGTTTTGACTCACGTTCTGGATCCCTCATTGTTACCTTACCTTTAGAACCCATTTGGCTTTCTCCTTTACAGATTTTATTCTTTATTGTAAGAAAGATGTCGGAAGAACTTTAACTCTTTCAGAAATAATGAACTGCTGAAGGCAATTAGTAGCAAAGTAAAAGAAAAACTTTAAACAAGTCTTTTTTCATTTTAAGAATTTTCTTAGTATCGGTTCATAACACACAGTTTAAGGAGTTTCCCTTTGATGCTACTAATAAATAAATACCGAAGGAATAGATTTCTATCAGGAAATATTAATTTCTATGCTAGTCTTTTCCTACCATCCTCTCATTCTAAGCTTGCTGCTTCTTTTCGACTTTTTTGTAGTTAATAGAGTCTTTTGGAACTGACAGAAGTTGTTAGCCATTTTGTGAGTGTGACCAAGTTTATACATTATCCTCCATGACCATCTTTTTTATTTCCCCAGTAATGTTTGCTAATGTGTGGATTGACATTTAAGATCAGTTTCTTCTGGCTGTAATGTGAGCCTGCAGAACAAGGATGAACCTTATGCTCGGTGGTTTAGAGCAGTCTATGGCTGCCGTATATAAGTAAAGAGTAGGTTAACCAGGAATCAATCACTGTATCAGCTACGCTGTGAAATACCAAATAGTTTGGGAGAATAATGAGTAAATTTTTTAAAAATAGAATTTACAAAGCAAATATACTATTCTATTTGTTCTGTTGCTCTATATAGTGAAAAAAAGGAAAAATGTTGTAATCTCTATGCTGAACTTTCGCAACTTGGCTTTGTGGTCTAATTTTAGGGAACACAATCATGCTGAACTGTCTGTCATCCCATCCCCAAAGATTCCTTATGCTTTGTCAACTTTGATTTGGAGAATAATTATTACATCTAGTTTCAGACTAAGACATGATTGATTTGTTAGATCAGCTTCTGCTGATTTCTTGCTGTCCTTGTATAAAGATTGAAATATGGAATTTCAAATAAATATCTTGATTATTGAATTTTGGTGCAGTACAGGATGGCAAGTTGAGGGTTTTTAAGTGGCCTAGCATGGAAAATATTCTTGATCAGGCTAATGCTCATGCTTCTGTGAAGGATCTAGACTTCAGGTCCATAGCATTGCTCAATTTCAATTTAAGCACTTCAAGCAATATATTTTATGGTAGACAGATTTTGACACAAATGTTTTCGGTTGTATATGCAGCCCGGATGGAAAATTTCTTGCATCTGTTGGAAGCGGCCCTTGCCGGATTTGGGATGTCTCAAAATCAACCTCTGTAGCTTCTTTGACGAAGGAAAGTGTAAGAATATCTATGAATGACTTTCAGATGCTGGAAGAGGGTCTGTGTTGTGTTCCACTTTTTCCCTGTGAATGAAAAGAAATGATGTCAAATTTTCGATTTAATTGACCCTTGAGAGTTAAGACTACCCAAAAAGCAGTGTAGATTCATTTTTAAATGTTTTGTTTCTCCTGTCAATTAGCTTTATATAAACTGGTTCTCTCTTACACGTGGATTCTTATTTTTAATAAGATAAAGGGTAGTTACATCATACAGGTGGATTCTTATATATTCCCAATTCAAGGACGTTGTGTGGGCATATATCCCGATCTTTCTCTTTGTTGCTTTAGTTATCTGACAAGAAGCATCTTTTGTACTCAGGATGAGATTTTTGGCTATTGTAGATTTGCACCAATTAACGATGAGAATCAGGTTCTATACATCACCACAATGCGAGGTTGATATGCTACACTGAAAATTTGTCTGAATTACCTTATTTCAGATAGTGCTTCACTTGGCATGTATGAAGAATTAACCCTGTATTCTTGTATTTGCAAAGATCAAGGTGGAAGTATTTCGAAGTGGAGTACTACTACGTGGAGGAGGATAAAATCAAAGCGTGTTGTTCGTGATCCTATTTGTGCCTTCAATATTTCACCCAATGGAAAGCTTCTGGCAATGTAAGACTCTTTGTTGGTTTCTATTCCATGAATATCTATAAATATCATGTCATTGCACCACTGAACTCTCCATATAGCTGAATGTTCTTAAAGTTGGAAAGATTCATATTATGTGCTAAACTTAGTGCTTCCCTTCAAAGAGTGTGAGCACTTGCCAACTAAAGCAGCTTGTTTCCTTTTTCAAAAAATAAATAAATTGATAATTTAAGAGGAGAAAAACAACTAGTTGACTTGTTCCAAAGGAGATGGTGGAGAGGTTGACACATAGGAGTAGCATACCTGGAGATTCCAGGTTCAAAGCTTAGTTATAATATAAGTGGCTGTAGGCATTTTGTAATAATTTGTTGTAGTGTATTTTAATAAATACAGTTTAATTACGGGAATTCACAATTCGGTGAAAATGAACCGAACTGATTAAAAAATAGATAATTTTTAGTTTTAGCTTGGTTTGATTTTTAAAATTTTAAAATTGATACATATTTGGTTAAAGAATCGGTCTTTTTTTTCGTTGTTTAATCTCTCTTTGATCAGTCAGTGTGTGATATTCGTAATTCTCATTAGTAATTACCGCCATAATGAAATCAAATATTGGCTACTCCGTTTTTATTTCTTCAAGAAACGTAATGGTGTTAATCCTTCGGGGTGGCCCAGTGGTTTGAGCTTGGGACTTCCATGTTGGAGGTCTCAAGTTCAAAACCCCTTGCCAGAGAAAGCAAGGGGTTTGCCTTCTGGGTCGAGCTCGTCGCACCAGGCTTGCCTGGTGGAGTTACCTCTCCTATGTGGTTTGCGAGCAAGGTTTTACCCTGTGCGCACCCAAAAAGGGTAGCGGCTGCGGGTTTCCCTTGTCGTCAAAAAAGAAACGTAATGGTGTTAGATGCTCTACACTTCTTGTTGTAATGTGAAATTAATGAACTCCGTTCATAAATATGGTTATTATTTTCATTAGGAAAAAGATTAATAGTTGATAGTGCAAGCTAAAGCTACAAGAGCGAGCAACACTTTTTTGGTAAATAAAGATTTTATCATGAAATGTATTTATGTAAAGATTGAGAAAAAGCACCTGAGAGTTGGATAAAGTACAAACAGCCCATTCACTTTTTGCTTAAAAACTTCAAGTTATCCACTTCTGCCCCAAAAAGTTGAAAATCCAAGTTTGTATATTTATCCACATTTACCTAAAACTAGTCCCATCCTTGTGAGCAAATAAAAAAAGTAAGTGACTAGTCTTTCAGATGACTACATAGAATTAAAACAAACAATTGATGTTTCCTTATTTTTGACATCAAAATCAGATTAGAACATGTTAGCAAAAGAGCAAAAAATGACCTGCAGTAAGAAACCCAAGATATTACCATGTGTAAAAGGCAACTGACACACAACTGGAAGTTGTCATAATTTTATACTGCACAACACAAAATAGGAAAATACATGTAAAACTGTATAGAGAAGTTACAGTAACATATATCTAGCAACCAATGAGAAGAAACAGTTCATTCTACATTACACAAATATCCTTCTAAATAGGACGACCACAAGTTCCTCCCTTCCAGCTTTTATAGTAGTAGTAATAATAATATGTGGGTCCACCTGCTAACCTCAGTGAACAGGTTTACTCGACCACCTGTGCTTGTGAGTTGTAAGGGACTGCCTGGACACCAACACGAATAAAAAATAAGTTGCTGATTGAATTCTGATGGAACGTAATACAAGATGCTTTATCTTATATGATTAAGCCTGTATCATTGAAGACGCTCTGAAAGAAACCAAATCTCAGAGTAAGATGTCAGATTGTTAGCTTCTTGTTCAAGAGACCTGATGTATTGTTCACTATTGAGTCAATTTCAGTTTCTCCAGCTAATATATATAACAACTTACATTTAGGTTGTAAATTTTTCAAGGAATTTTCCATAAGTTCATATCATACATTATGATCCGCATGAAACTACCATCATCCTATTGACATCTTATAATGCTGAATAGTAGAAGCAATAATGATGTTCCATAGAATATGTTCTTGGGAACTTAATGCTGCTTGTATTTCATTTTCCTTTGCAGAGGAACAATTGAGGGAGATGTTCTGATAGTGTCTTCCAACAATTTTCAAGTGCAAAATGTGGTAAAAAAGGCTCATCTTGGTCTTGTAACAACATTGAAGTTCTCAGAAGATTCGAGGTCCTAAAATGTTTTCATGCTCCTGTTAGTGACTGTAAAAGCCTGCAGTCAACACAACCAATTCTAATTTTTTCTTTCTTTCTTCAGGGCTTTGCTTTCTGCCTCCTTGGATTCAAGAGTGAGAGTGACAATTATAAAGGAAGAGAAGAAAAGTGGTGAGTATTTAAATTAGCATATCAATATTAGGAACATGATGGTAGAGAGTAGCTAGTTTATGTGTGGTAATTGTTAGCAGGTAGCCAGCCGAGTCCCTAAAATGAGCCTAACGTTAGTAGTTTGTAAGCTTCTGCTGTTAATCCTGATTAGTGCAGTTTTAACTCAATCATCATGATATTACTGATGACATGAACTAGTAGGAAACAACTGCAAGAAGTTTGTCTTTGTTAGCATTTCAATTGATTTAAGTTTGGTAAGTCATTAGTACCTGAATTAATCTGAATCATTTTCTCCTATGGATGATAATATTCTATGAGCAGATAATCTAGTCTTGCCATCAAATGGGTCGTGCTTTTATTTTGATCTTTGGTGCAAAATGCATTAATCGACTATTGTTATGGTAATTATGTCATTAAACTTATCGTTTCATTTGCAGGTCTGAGCTTGTGGATCGTCATACTTGTTCTTTTGATTGCAATTGCTGTATATTATGCAGCAAGCAACGGAATTCTTCCAATGGAGCTAAACTCTATATTAAAATGACGAGCTTTATCCCCAAAGAATTTTTATAGGTGAAACAGTATCTGAAACATTTTTGAAGGCCATCTCTGGAACAGTAGGCTTGGATTCGAGATTCGAGCTTAAGTTAAAAGACATCTGGTGTTTTTAATGTGCTTAAACTGTTAAGACTCAGAGAGTTTATATACCTACTTTGTCCTCCATTATACTCTCACTGTACAAAACAAGTTGTGTAGGTTTATTTCTTTCAATTTGCAACCCTTTTTTAAAGATTTATATTACTTAAAATTCTCTTTTGCCTTCAGATCATATAAGAAGGGATGTCATATCTTTCAAATTGACAATATTTAGTTGAAATCGAAAGAGTATTTGAAGCTGAAATTAAAAATAGAGTACTGTGTTAATTGATAAACTTTAAAATCGATGGAACTGAACCCGATCAGTACACAATCTTACTTCTACTCTACAAAATAAATATGCACCTTAGAAAAAAGGATGAATTTATTCCTTAACAAATATGCACCTTAGAAAAAAGGGAAAAAGGATGAATTTATTCCTTAACTTTGCTGCATGGTACGTCTATGTCTCTCGTTATACTTTGGGTTCTCTCGGTCCCTGCCATCCAATTATCGTACATACATGCCCCTCTTACTAACAGCCCTCTCATTCTGTAAACATGTCTTAATCCTAATCAACTATCCGTTTGACCATTGTTTTTTTTTTATGCATAAATTACACAAATCGCCCAAAAATCGACCACAATAAAAGATAGTCCGGAAACTCAAAGGGGTAGAAAATATAAACAAAAATTCCAAAAACGGTATATAAAAAAAAAATTCATATTAACCAAAACGGTTAAAATCGCTGCCGAGGCAGCGATTTACGTCACGAAAAGTAAATCGCGTGAGGGCAGCGATTTTGCCAAAAAAAATTTTTTAAAAAAAATGAAATCGCTGTTAGCGCGGAGTTTCAAAATTTTCTTCTTACAAATCGATGCAGCGGCAGCGATTTGAGATTATTTTTTAATTTTTTTTTTTTTTTTTTTAAAATAAGGTATATCGCTGCACTGCAGCAGATTATAAAGAAATTTTTTTTTTAGATATAAAATCGCGCTGTAGCGCGATACATAAAAAAAAAATTTAGTTATTAATTTTTTTGTTAACTTTTATATTTGTTAAAAATTAATTAAATAATTTTTTCTTGTAATTTTTATTTAAAAAATTAAGTATTTGAATTCAAATAGTATTTAAATTAAATTTAATATAATATCTTTTTTAGAAAGAAAAATATATTTATTACTTTACTTATGTTTAATTTTTTTAAAATAATGTATATTTCTTATAATTATATACATAAATTTAAAAAATATATTTATTTTAAAAAAATTAAAAATAGTAAGTAATAAATATAGTTTATTTCTAAAAAAAAGATATTATATTTAAATTAAATTTAAAGACATTGAATTCAAATACTAATTTTTTTAAAATAAAAATTAAAGGAGAAAAATGATTCTTAATTTGAATTTTAACAAGTATAATTTTAACAAAAAAAATTATAACAAAAATTTTTTTTTTAAAAAATCGCGGCTAGCAGCGGATTTATATAAAAAAAAAAAATTTCTTTATAAATCGCTTCCAGTGACAGCGTTACCTTATTTTTTAAAAAAAAAGAAAATTACAAAAATAATATCAAAGCGCTGCCTTGCAGCGATTTTGTAAGAAGAAAAATTTTGAAATCTGATGTCAAGCAGCGATTTCATTTTTTTATTAAAAAATTTTTTTTTGGCAAAAATCGCATGCCTCAGCAGCGATTTTTATTTCAGGTGAAGTAATCGCTGCCTGGCAGCGATTTTAAGGACCGTTTTGGTTTAATATAAATTGTATATTACCGTTTGAATTTTTGTTATATTTCTACCCTTTGAGTTTCGGACTCATTAAAAGATTCACCCGACCCACAATCAAATAACCCTTCATCTTCTTTTTTTTAAAAAGAAAATATCATTGATTCATCGCTTATCAAAGAAAAAAAACTCCATAAACTCAATGCATCCTTCTTAAAATTTCAAACAACAACAATTAATCAACCTCTTTCAACAACACAAATAGATTGTAAGAATATTTTCAATCATGTGCAAAATTAAAATAAAAAACTTTTCATCAACCACAAAAACATGGTGTACTTGGTTCAGTTCACTTGCTTGGAGATAAAGCACATATCCATTCGTTAATTCTAAGAGTATACACAATTCAAAAGAATAATATTAAGATTATATACGACCCTAAAATATAATGCAGAAAAAAAAAGTCAAAAAAAAAAAAAAACCCTGAGTGCTGACAAATGCCACTGTCAATAGGCCATATGTCTATTGGTTAGCAGTAGCAAAGTCAAAACATAGGAATTAGATTCCCCTTTCAATAAATCACTATCTTTTCCAAATATAATCTCTATTCATTCTCTCACTACTCCAATCCAAAACAGAAAAATAAGACCTCATCAAAATTCTTCTTATATAATTTTTTTTTGTTAATTAATCCCCAAAAAAAGGTTGAAGTAAGTAGTTGCCTTTCAAACACAGAGTGATACAGAGCTAAGAATAGAGTAGTAGTTGGCCCAACTTAATTTTGCTGATTGTGCAACAAGGTGAGAATTCTCTTCTCAATTCATAGAGTTTATGACCTTTTTTTGCCTTGCTGTTTTTTGTTTATACTATTTTTCCTGCTAAGTTTATTTAATGTATTTTAGGGCTTATGCTGTTGTTAATTCATTTTTCTTTAACAACTTTTGGGGGTTTGTGAAGATTGGAGGGTCATGACAAATTGTTGAGTTCACACAACTAATAGTTATTACCTAGAAGAAAAAAATGTGATAATAACTATTAGTTGAGTGATCGTATGAGAAATCAATGTGGATGTTGTTCACTTTTTATGTTTATTTTATCTTTGATTCTGAACTTTAATTAGATACTATTATAGTTAACTATTCAGCATCTAATTAGGAATAGAAGAATCATTATTGGTGATGATATGTAAATATCCGATCAAGTTAAGTCACACAGCTTATCAGGCACACCTCAATCCAAACTAGTTGGGATTGTTCTATCGCCATCAATTTTGGTGATTCCTGATAATTACCAGAAAATTTCAAGTCCGTGTTGGATTGTAAAGTGTTTTGGTTATTTTGGAGAATCATACATATAACTAGTTTGATGCTCCAGTCATATGTTTTGATTCACATGCTGGTAGTAATACATTGAGTACATAGTTGATCCAGCTGAAATACTTGGAATGATTCTACCACTTCTACTAGGAGTAGCCTTCTTAGTGCTAGCTGAAGCCTGAAGTAATGACTTGTGTGCAACATCGAAAGAGTTCTGATGTATTGGGTTATTTTTAGCTCTAGCAGTGGTTTGAAATTGATACTCAAAAAATTTATTTCACCAAGTACTGTCTTTGGCATCCTTGACTTCGGCATCCTTTCAGGTGCAGTTGTCGTAGAATTTAGGTAATTCAGAAGGACTAAACGTACTTATGAAAGGGAAAACTTTGGAAAGAATAGCTACATAGAATACTTCGTTTGAGGTAATAAATGAGCAATGAGTTCTGCTGGATACAAAGAATTAGTGTATCCATAAATGTCAAATTGACAAATGACTGTTTTTTGAGGGATTTTAGCGGACTCTGTAATGACATGATAGATGAAGGTATAATACATAAATAAAACTAAAATAGGATGTTGAGGTAGAGTACCACAAGAATGCTTTACAATATGAAGATACTTAATAAAGAGAAAGAAAGTTTATGATATAGTTGTGAGACCAACAATGTTACAGGGAAAGTGAATAGAGGCCTAACATAAAAGTATGTATGCTCACGATGGAGGCCAAGCACTATGTGAGTTATCTGCCAAGTCTTCGTGGATAAAGTTACCCGGTACCCTGTGCTGGTGAAAGTCTGGGATAATGGTCCAGCTCTCTACCTTTCCCCACTTAATAACGCAGCTTAGTTAGCATGGTGCAAGGTTCGAACCTCTGACGGTCAGAAGTTCTTCAACCTTTGCCACTTAAATTAAGTCCTTGGTACAGAATAATAAATCTGTCTTTGTATGCTATTAATATCTGTATGTCATTGGTTCACCGTGCTCTAGAAAAATTGATATTCGATATGTTCCAAATAGACAGGGCAAACTCACTTGTGTGCTACATTTTTGGGATTAGCGGATCTATATGTTGTATATGCCAATATACTTGTACTTCACTCCCATCCTAAATGTCGTACTTTGTTGTTTTCACTTCAAATAGATCCTTTCAGTTTGAATGGGTATACCTAAGGATGATGTGTCACAATCCAATCAAAAAGATAGTTCCCTTTCTAATGTACCAGAGAAAGATGCAGAAAATGTGCATCAGAAAAAGGGTCTCGAGAGTGAGGGTGGTGCATCCGAATCTAGTCGAGTTTCTGTACTACCGAAGAAGGAACCATACATAATATCTTGTAAATCAGATTCTCCTGTAAAAGACGGAAACATTTCCCTAGTACCTGGAAAGGCTTCAGATTCTTCACAACAAATACAAAGTCAGAAAATGGAAGAAGTTGTATCTCAACCTCATCAAGAACAAGTAACTTCTTCACCAATGGCTGAGAATGCTTTGTGTAAGTTACAATCTAGGCGGAACCCTGATACGAGTGTCCAGAATTTGCCATCTGATCAAGGAGTCACTCCCTTCAGTGAACCTGAAAAACCATCTGAAGATGGATATAACTGGCGAAAATATGGTCAGAAACTTGTTAGAGGAAATGAGTTCACTCGGAGTTATTACAAGTGCACGCGCCTTAATTGTCTAGCAAAAAAACAAGTGGAGAGATCACAAGATGGGAATATAACCAATATTCACTATATAGCAACGCATGAACATCCAAAACCTCTAAATAGTCCCCAAATCTCCCCAGAGCTTGTAGTGCCTTCTGAAACGAGACGACCAGACATGTCAACGGGAACACCACATGAAGGTACTCAAGATTGGCCGAGTCAATTACTTTGTTTGGTCTAGATAAGTAGGAATAATAAATTTTAATTAGTGACATAATTGGCTGAAGGTGAGAAATCTACTGCACTTGGTGAAGCATGTCAATCTATCGTACCATCGGAGAGCCTGAGTTCAGCGGCTGTTGTATCAGCTGGTGGTAGTGCACAAGATACAGTTCTGAAGCCACTTAAATCAGGAGATGAGGGTGATAATAATGGTGGTCGCAACTCAAAGAGACGGTATGTGAAAGTCAACATCTTCTTTATTTGTACTCAGTGTTCAGCTCTACATAAAGTTGATCATTGTGCAACTGTTCTGCAACAGGAAGAAAGAAGTACCTACGAGTGATGACATGACTCCACCTATGAAGTCTCCTAGTGAAACACGACACATTGTTCAGACTAGCAGTGAAGTGGATATAGTCAATGATGGTTACCGGTGGCGTAAATACGGGCAAAAATTTGTGAAAGGAAATCCAAATCCTAGGTAAATATTTCCTTTTCTTAAAAACATGTTTGTAAACTTTTGCCCCTTGCAAAATAGATTTTCCTTATCACCTCTTAACCTTGAGTTCTTTTCTTGTAATGAGTTTACAAAGTATTTCTATTCTTCCACTGTGACCCGTGAAAGGAATGAAAGCAATCTAATTTGATGTATCAGAACAATTTGCTGTCTTCATATCATACTGACTATCCACCACTCCTTTTTAAGTTGTCCCAAAGTAGTCTGGAAAATGGAATAGTATTTGCACGAGTCCCGTTCACTCTTCTTGATACAACTTCTAAAAATACTTCCTTTTAGATAGAAGTTAAAATACTAAATCCTTCTATATGGTCTTACGATCATATCTTGCGATGTAATCTTAAATGAGACATTAGACCTTTTAATCAGATTAAAAAAGAACAATAAATAAAGAGCTTGCAGTGTAGTTTTGTATATAGAAGCTGATATGATCAGTTTCTGTTTCACTGCTCCCAGACTCTATATGTCCAATATGAATGTTTGTATGATAATGTTCAACTTTCTGTATGCTTTTGTCGTTCTCTTTCCTTCCACCCCCGCTCCCTGGTTTTGGTGCTCTCCGTCTCTCTATAAATTCAGCTTCTTTTATCCACAGGAGTTACTACGTGCTCGGTGTCGAGTGTGTTGCACTGCAAAGAAGACAGTGGAGAGGTTCATCCTAATCCAAAACAGTGATACACATAGAGGGCAGCATGACCATGACATCCCACCTTCCAGAACTGTTATCCAAAATACAGCAGAGGCTGATTCTAATACAACAAGAATAAGTGGAGAGTCCACATCTGAATCAGGTGAAAACAAACATATTGTCCATATTGGTGCAAATTGAGAGCATAATGCCAAACAATCAAACTCAATACAGATTTAGATAATGTTACATCATCAAGTTATCTAATCTTATCTTTTTTCTTATTTGTTGTAATTGGTCAATTGTTCTCCACCGTAGGAGAAAAAAGAAAGGATAAATATATATGTATTATAGAAACAGCTGATTTAACCTCATCATTGGTGTGAATTCCTGTACTTAAATGTATAAGTTGTGTTGTCAATAATAAATTTAAGAGAGTTCAGATTTGATCATGTGTATCGATCAGACTAATTTCTTGGGGTTCTATTTAAATGGAGTTTGATGAAAATAGAGTGTATATAAAAAATTTATTTCCGATAAGACCCTCTGCTTGAGAAAACATTTTAAGAACAGGTTGAGACCACAAGATCAAGTAAAATTATTATTTTTCTACGTATCATTAGTTTGAAATCACAAAATACAAATAACTTTTTTACTTTCTTAGACTTCCAGTTCAGTTAAAACTAGACAAATAAATCAAAACAGAGAGAAAAGTTGTTTTGGTAACCAAAAGTTGCCTGGCCTCTGCATTACATGACATTGACAACATAGAAAACCAGTAATAAGATTATTGTCTTGTAAGATCATCAAAACCCATATCTTTATCTTCCTTTGCATATCAGTTGTAATATGGCAAATGTATCACTTGACAAGGAACCTGTTTTCTTACTATATACTAGCACTTCAGCTGTTACAACGATAAGAGAGAAAAAAAGGGACCAAAGAGAAAAGTTCTATGAAAGAACCATTTGTTATTTCCAGGCACAAGAAGCAACCAAATCTCTGTTCATCCAACCAAGGTAAAGAGCACCATCTCTTTCTTCAAGCCTATACTTGTCAGAGTAGCTCTCTAGCAATGTCTTGATCGTAGCATTCACCAATGAACTCAATGGGTATGGGTTAAAACCAGCCATTCTAAACCGCGACTTCCACTTACCAAGAAGTTCATGTCGTTCAACCCTTTCAATCCCTTCACATGCTATGATGTTAACAACGTCCCTCGCCAAACAATGCTGCTCAACATTGATGCGCTCCTTGTGTCCCCTTGGAAGAGTCATATCGATTGATTCAAACATGGCTGAATAATAATCCAAGGCTTCAAGAAATCGAGGAAAGAAAGCAGCAGTATTTGTATTAGATTCTTGCTCAACAAGGGTAACCACCTTGGGGTTGAGGTTTTTGACCATCCGTAATAGTCTATCCCGATGATTTTCAGTGCTCACACTTTCATCTGGCATGTGATGTAATGTGAAAGCAAAATTTACTGCTAGTGCTTCTCCAGGTTGAAGTCCAAGGTTTTTTAGCTGAACATCAGAACCCGACATGGCAGCAGGATGAAACTCAAAAGGAACCTTGAAAGTCTTAGCAAGTTTGGAAAGCCTCTTCCCCACAATATCAAGGCCTCCTCCACGAGCATATGCTGAGGTGGAATCATCAATGCCTGTTATGCGGATATGTGGGGGTCCTCCGGGACGAGCAGCAAAAGCTTGGATCATAGGCACCCACTGGCTCCCTTGAGCAATTTGAAAATCAATTATATGGACTCTATTTTCGTCCTTCATTGCTTCTGCAATGGCACCATTAGCTGACATGTATCCAAATTTGAAGTAAGGGCAAATCTCGTAAAGAACGTGCATATAAGACAACAGCTCAAAACTTGCGGGTTCTTTGCATCTCAAGGATTTGCATATGGAACTTCCTGATGCACCCAACCTTGCAACAAGCCCTTCCAAGATGTATGCTCCCAGTCTCTGAATTGGTTCCCCTGACACTGATACCATTTGACGCAACTCAGATATCAACACTTGTGCAGTTACTAATTCACCATCAGAAACTGCTTTTGCGCAAGCAATAAGAACCTGTTTCAAATCCCGTCTAGGTATGGCCAACATCATTTGCCTCCAGCTATCAATTTCTGAGGAAGCTATACTGCTTGCCAAGGAATTATCATAACTCTCCTGGAAGTCCGCATCAGGTCCCAGCATAGCTGTTTCCAATTCCTTTAGCTTGTGCATGAAATCAGTCACATCATCTGTAATACAAGAACCACTAATGGGTGAGCCATAGTTAGTTGTCTCAGGGGATTGACGAACATCTGACAGGTACAGCTGAGATTCTTGATTGCACGCCGTGCTTCCATTTGATGAGAAACTAGCAGTTGATGGTGAGTGGTAAACAGCGTTGCTTCCAGTGGCAGAAGACGCCTCCAGCATGCAATAGCGGTCACGATAAGTCTGAAAGGAGTGATTACCTCCAAGGCTGCCATTAATGTAGCTCAAGTGGCTTTCTAAAGTTTGAAACTGAGGCAGATAGTAGGCCTCTGCCTTCTGCACAGGTTCACAGTAAAGCATATTAGACATGGTTGTTCTTCTGCGCCGTGATGCTTGCATTGAAAAGATTGTTCCTGCCTCGTCAATATATGACCTATGCAGTCTGGTATCTCTTTGGTCTGCACGTTTATTGGGCGTCAAGGATTATTCGCTTGACAAGGTTTCATGGGTGCCACGGTGGAGTGATTTTAATCTTCACTGTGAGACCAACATCAGTAGCTGAGCAGCATTCACAATTTGTATAGGGAAGGACAATTCCTAGCAGCAAGACATGACAACCTACACAATGTATGCACAATATTTGTTAAAAGAGAGCAGAAAAAGGAACTAATCGCGCTCTTCAAGGTCTATATTACAGTTTGTTAACATTTGGTGAGATTACTACAGCAGCTACACATTATGATCTATCTACTTTAAACCAACCTTAAATTTGGTCACTACTATCTCAGAGCAATTCTACAAAGTAATAGATCAAGCAAAGAAAACCTGAAAAAATGATGAATGCTTGCAGAATCAATCACACATCAACAAAAAAAATTGTAAATCTGCATCATCAATTCACCTACAACTTCTATAGATTTATGCTACTTCATCTAATTTATATACAAACTGCAACAGATGCTGTGAACTCTATGTACTACTGTTCAAAGTTTTAAAAAAATATACATATTTAAACTAAAGTTACATTCATTGCAAGAAAAGAAAAGTGACCAAACTTGTCTAATGGTCAAAACATGGAAAAACTTTAAGTTTGTCCAATCTGTTCACCTTGAAAGCAAATTACACCAGAAATCCTTTGCAAAGATCCACTATTATCTCAATTAGCAAAATGGATAAGGATCTCATGTTTCAAAAAAAAAAAAAGGAAAGATAGAAAGAAGCCAGTGATCTGAACCAAACAACATTGGAAGTAAAGAGAGAACTTCTCTTATTAAACAAGATATTCTAAGAGACAATGTAAGCAATTCAGTTTTAGTTACACAAAATGCATTAATTTCTCAAGAGTAACAGTCGATTCATGAAAAAGAAACAAAAGAATGAAGCAGAACACAAATTCTATCAGTCCAATTAAAACTGAAACTTTCTTGAAATTGATTGCAAGCGTTACATTCAGCTGCAATAAATTCCAAAACAACAGAATATAAACAAACTCTTTGCCATTCTTGATTGAACCCCACTACAAAAAAGAGCTTCATTACCTCAAGAATCCACTATTTTTAGAAAAAAATGATTGAACCCCACTTCAAAAAAGAGCTTCATTATCTCAAGAATCCACAATATTAGAAAAAATTGATTGAACCCCACTTCAAAATAGAGCTTCATTTTCTCAAGAATCCACAATATTTAGAAAAAAAAATCCTAAAAGATGAAAGCTGTCCATAGAAAAGAACAAATCGCAAGTAACAAAATCCAACCTTTGGCAGATCTGACAAAGAAGGGAACTAAGCTAACATTTGACTATAAATTATTGAATCAGATTTATCTTCAAACATCTGTTTAAGCCATTAAATTTGAGCCAATTTTAAAAATCTGATCTTTAAATAATTCCAACTTCCTTACAAACCAGTTCTTGAAGTTTCTGAAACTTCAAATTACAAAATGCATGTCCAACCACAACTTCAAAAACTCAAATTTTCAAGTTTCAACTTCAACCATAGCCAAACAGAGCATAATTTTTGGATTTTCCCCCAAAAAAAGTTCCTCAAACTAAAACAAGAAACTCAAAAAGATTTCAACTTTATCTTCTAATTGAAAAAAAAAAAACAAAACAGAAATGGGATAACATAGCAAAAGAAGCTGCTTAGATGCAAGAAGAAAGAACTTATGAAGAGAACTAAAGATTTTTCATATTTTGTGAATCATCAGTTGCCATACCAACCTTGAAACTGAAGAATCCAATATTCTTTTTGTTTTTTTTTCCTTCAGAATATCTTGTTTTATCTGTATTACAACTCAAAGAAGAGTATATTTATTTATGCAGAAGATAGAGAAAAAGGGGAAGAGGAGCAGAGGTCCCTATGATGGTAAAATTCTCTGAATTAAAATATTATAAAAAGATTAAGTTAATTATAAAAGACCTTTTAGTTTAGGAAAAACACAACAATGCCACTATAACTATGGTTTTTGTTATTAATTCAACTAGGAGCTTAAAATGTTTTTTAATCAACCATCACTAGTACTCGAGTGCTAAATATTTTTTCATTCTTAATTAAATGTTTTATATTTGAGTCTTTTTAGATATGAAATTATCTTTATTAGGAAGCTTTTATATTCAAGTTGAAATTTTTTAATGCGAATTTAAATTTAATTAGATTTCAATGCATATTGATCACTAAGTGAATATTTTTTTTTAAAAAAATAGAGTGACTATTTACTATGAGTCGTGGCAGGGTAATCGAACTATTTGACTATATTTACTTTATATTTTTTATTCAGATTTCTTGAATTTAAGTATCTTGGATAAGGAGTTATTTTTGTTGAAACTTTTTTATTATCATTTTTAATATAATATAAATTTTAATTTAATCGAATTCTGATATAAATATTGGAGAAGAAAATTTAAAAAGGAAAAGTAAGGTGACTATTTGACTAATACCTATGGGTCGTGGTGGTTAAATAAGATGAAATCTTAATTTGAGTATTGTGAACGGAAAAGAATAGTTCTTTTTTTTTTTTGGTCTAAATGTGGTATAAAAATAAACTAAACTAATTAACAAATTTTAAATATCAAATCAAAAATTTCAATAGTTGGTAATAGTATAGTTAAAGGATTGCATAATATATTTATTTATCCACGTGAACATTAAATTTTAAATATCAAATTAAAAATTTTAATAGTTGATAATGGTATAGTAAAAAAATTGCATAATATATTTTATTTATTCACGTGAATATTAGGGTCTAGACTTGATGAAGAGCTTGTTTTATGGTTAAATGCTTTGTGTCCATTAATTTTAAATGAAGTTTCTTTCTAACAAATAAATGTTAGACAAATACCTAATAAACGGTCGATAATTTTAGCACGATTATAGTGTTTAGTAAATCAATGAAATTAATAACATATTTAATAGGAAAGTAACTTTTATTTAATGATTTTCACTCCAAAGTTAAGTGATTAATCATCTACTACTAAGATTATGGTAGGATAAATAACGAATATTTCATAATTAATCAGAGATCGATTTTAAATAAATTAAAAGAAAAGTTCTTTTAAAATATTCCACTTTAGTGAATTTTGCATGATACAAAATCAAATTAATCAACGTCTCAAATAATATTATTCATTTAGTGAAAAAAAAATATCTAATAGTAAAAACTGGTTTTCTTTGAATCTACGACATTATATTATTCATATTGTGAGATTTTGATTATAGGATTGTCTTTGTTTAGTACAGTAACTCTTGACATAATTAAATTAGTACAATTCATTATTCAAGTTTAGTCGCAGATAAAGAAGTTAGAAGAAGAGAAGAAAAACATAAGTTGATTTTAAACTTTTCTTAAACGAATATTAAAATGATCGTAAAAAAATAATTTGAATTCGATTATACTAATACAATAAATACATAATATGTGTCTCGTCTTTTATGTACATATTTTATCACTTAATTGTAAATCAAGTGATATATGTTATGATATTATTTTATTTTAAATTATTTAATTTAATATAAATACTCGATGCAAATAAATATTTCGTGAGATATTAATGTATATGAATTTTGTATTGACTTGATCAACTCATCCAATATCCTCAAGACCAAATTATCCTTCATTTTTTTTCTTCACAAAAAGACCATATTAATATTCATGGTCAAGAATCAAAACAATATATCCAAATTAGATGTCCGCATTCTACACGTTATACTACTAATTAAGCTGGAAAAATATATTGTGATCGGTTTTAGTCTGATTTGATATAGAATTTATCTAATAAAGTATATAATTTTTTTAATTTTATGATACTAAATTAATAATATGTTAAATATATCAAAAATATTATTTAATTATCTAAAACATGTCATGTAGATAATTGAAATTAAAAAATTATTAAAAAATAAAACTAATTATTTTGAACAATTAAAAAAAATAAAACAAACAAACTAAATCAAAGAAAATACCTTTTCTTTTTATCCTTTTATCTTTTCTTTTAAATTTGAAATAATTAAAAGGAAATATTATATTGACTTGCACAGACCATGTATGTATCTGCTAACATTTATATTAGTAACATATATGCTAGAATCACCAACATGGAAAAGGGATGAAATTACGTATTTTTGATCAAAAATTTTAAATTCAAATCTTAATATATATAAAAAATAATTAAAGTCCAAAAGAATAAGCTTGATCGATTATAATTCATTTATCTTTAGTTCTTTTACAAATTTTACTCTTAATTTAAATAATAATTCTTCTGATAACAACAACTAATCCACGAATTCAATTGGGTGCATATGACATGTGAATATTTTATATCTTAGAGAATTATATATTGATTCCAATAAAGTATTTTTTAAATGTAATTTTAAGTTTATCTTGACAGAATTATATATTTAAAAAAGTTATAAACACATTAATTTTAAGATCATAACGTGTATTATGTCTAGTCATTAATCAAATATTTACATAAATTTGCTAATATATAGATATTCCAAATTGAAGCCACAAAAAAAATGCTTTAATCCTAATAGCTCGTATGTTAGGATTTAGTAACAATTAAAACTTTAAAAGCTAATGTCATTTTAGTGTTAGGATAGTGGTAATTAAAAGATAAGATGAGATCAATTATTGTTAATTATAATTAATAATATAAGGATGAACTAAAAAAAATAATGTACAAAGCATGATATTAAGCGTCACTAGACCAAATTTCACATCTTAATGTCATTATTGATAATAATGATATCTTATAATATGATTAAGATTGGATCATACGTTGATCATTTAAGGTTATCACTAACATATATAGAAATTAGAAAGTGACAATTTTGTCATATGATGTAAGTGATTTGGATGTTTTCCTAAGTTTAATGATTAATGACAAGAGAATTTTGTTTTCCAAAAAAAATGTGTATTATTGAAACATATTAAACAAACATATTAAATATCCTGAAAATGATATTTTTGGTCGATGATTTTATTTGTCATTTTAATATATTTTTGGAAATAATTTGGTTATTCAATAAAATCTCAAACAACTTGAATTCACTCAAGTTCGACTTGCCCGTTAATATTAAATGTAAGGGGTGAACTTACTACTTAGATGATTCTAATAATTATTCGCTTCACACTTAGCTATTCAGTATTTATCGTGAGTACGATAACTGATACACCAGAGGTGCGTTCTTCCCGATCCTCTTGTACTGGGAAAAGATTTTTTAATATCAATACTCTAACGCCCACACCGGATATGGAACGAACCGTCTCACAACATTCTGAACCCACCTCACATACCGCTTAACTAATGAGCGAACAACCCAACCCTTATAACATACTACAACCCTAGATGGCGAAACATCAAGGTGTCAAACCTTCCCTATAAACTCTTGGGGAAGATCAGCATGTTAGAGTAACTTTTATTTGTAGAGCCGACTTTTATCCCTATATATGTCACATCCAGTTGTTAATAACAAATAAAAAATTAAAAAATATGAACAAATGAGATTGTTATATAAAATTTGTAGAACAATTTAAAAAACAGCACAACTAGTTAACGAGGTGATCCCCTCATGTCATCATTGGGATAGGGAGGGATCCATAATTTGAATTTTGTGAATTTGGGTTCAAAATTGTACTACGATTTATTTAATTTATACTGTGTTTCCACTAATTATTGAGTAATACTTTCTTTAATAAATAAAAATTAAATGTAGGAAACTAATAAATCAAGTGGCTCAGAGGTTTGATTAATCAACTATGCACTAAAGCTAGCTCAAAAAAAAATTTTGTTTTGTTTTTATAAATTTTGAAGTACTTTCTGGTGGGATTAATTAATTGCTAATTCGAATTTAAGTACAATTTTATTCTACTGGGAATTAATTAGTTGGGTTGTGCTCCTATACCTTCGTAGCATTCTAGTATATAAACAAGTTGTGACAAATGTTGCAAAAAAGTATTTATAATTAATCAATGTATAGTGTGGTAGCTTTTCTTTTTCTTTTCATTTTCTTGTTTCGCGTTCGAAGCTCACATTAGAACCTATATTAAATTCAGATCGGACACTACAGGACTCGTTTGATAATTACACTCCCAACATAATTTTTTCCATCTAGGACTCCAACTTAAGACCTTTAGTTAAAGATGGAGCAATCTTGAAAGTGTGTAGTTAATACTATAACACAAAGCTTTGAATATACAATGATACAATCAAACTCCAAATTTATGTTAGGATCAAATATTTAACATCATATCAAAAACTATAGCCGATAGCAAAAAAATAACTTTCTCTTCTTTTAGTGAACCCTTCAATTTACATGACTCTGACCTAGGTCACTCAACTTCTTTCGTTCTTATAGGTCTTGCCATAGGCAGAATATGGTGCTTATTCACAACTCTTACTACTAAAAAGGACTTTTTATAAAAGAAAATTAATAGAAGTAGTATAGTTTGCTTAAAAGTTATTATTATTTATGATAAATAAAAGTAGCATGCAAATAAATGAATTGAGTGTGTACTTATTATGTTGAAGAACTCATCAAGCTAAGTGGGACAAATATTAGTTACTCATTTCACAAATATAATGTAATAATCTCAATAATAAGTTGTTTGCAACACCTTTCGGTCACTTGTCTACTTATCCAATGAACATCAATTTTATTACCATTATAGTTAGTGCTTCTGTCAATTATTCATTTTTAAAAAAATAAATGAAACTTTGATATGACAGCCATTAAATTTTATGTTGTCAGCATTACAAGTGTTTTAGTAATATTTTATATTACTAATACAAGTCATTAGAAATATAATAAAGTTTTTTAAACGAGTTAAAATATTATAGGTAGCAATTTTATAAAAAAAATATTCGTGGAATGTTTAAATGTGGTCATTTAATTTATGAGATAATTGTATATAATAGCAAACTAATAACCTAAAATAAAATGAGTAGCTACATGTGTGATTTAATTGATGCGCTCATAGCAACGTTTGCCAAAGTTGTCAGTGTCTTTCTCCCAAAACTCTCGTCGTCCTCTCCCCATTCTTGCTCATCAACTCTTCCTCTGCTCGCCTCTTCGCTTGATACACAGACTGATAAATTGTTGGGGTTTTTTTTTTGATTTTCATATAAAAGTGAGAGAAAATTGTACATACACATGCAAAAAACAATACTTCGTACTATGCACTTAATAAAATGTACAAAATTTTTACTTCATTCCATTGTATAGAAATGCAAAATTTATACAATATTGCAGCAAAAAAGGCCAGCGAATTATCAATTCAGTGAAATACAATTTTCTCTCGATTTATACAACAGAGGTATAAATTGTGTTTCGTTTTTGGATAAGGGAGAAAACATATATCGTCTCTATACACTTGTAATTATACAATATAAGAAAATTTGGCTTCCGATTAATTGTATGCAAAGCAACAAATTTTATTACAATATATGCAGCGAAACAAGCCAATCGCGGAATTATATAATCTGAATGAATAGGCCAGCGAATTACACAATTGCAGCGAAATAGGTCAGCGAATTATACAATTAGGGCCAGGATCATAAAATGTAAATGGATAGCGAGGCAGCGAATTATACGGTTGGATATGTATAGCGATTATACCGTTAAATGTTTGTATTATGGAGCGTAATATGCAACTTTGTCTATAACATACCCAAAAAAAAATTTTATGATTGTTATTTGCTATATGTAAAAGTTGCCTTAATTTATAGTAAGGGTAACAAGTTAATAAATTTTGTTTAATTTTTTTTTTAGCATCAACTTTGTCTAGTTAGATGTCTGGTAGTTCAACTTGTTGAGTTAGCTTCATGTAACGACCTGTTTAGTCGTTTGAGCAACAGTTTTATTCTGGAAAACTCGGCAAGAGTGACGGAGGACACGACGGACGTCAAGGGCAAGACGGACCGTCGTGGAGGAGTGTCGTTGTCAAAAACACTAGAAAATCTGAAATTGGGTACGAAAATCGACCTTTGAAGTCATGACGAAATGGCAGGACGGACATTCACAGTGTGACGGACCGTCACGGAGTCTTTCGGTGGAAAACCACTCTCTCTTATGCGACGACCTGAAGGACGGGGACCGTCGCAAGCAAGGACGGGCCGTCGCCAAGAAACCCGACGAGGCCGTCGCAGGTTGCGCAATCCAGTCTGGGTCAGGATTTTCTTTACAGTTTTAAGGACGTTTTTGGACTATTCCTGCCTTTACTTATAAAGTTAGAGGGATAATGTATTAAGTCTAAGTACTTGGGTTAAAGAGGTAACCTTAAGGTAAGCGAGGGGGGGGAGGAGGAATTACACTCTGTTAGTTTAATATCTTTTATTCTTATTATCATAATGGGTAAAAGAAAAGAGGTTTAATAAAGAAAAATAGAAAGAAAAAGGGAGAGAAATTGAACGAGAAGAAAGAGGAGAAACGAGAGAAACAAAGCTGGGGAAATTGCTTGCTTGATCACTCATCTTCGGTGGAGGTTAGGGTATGGTTTATGTTACGATATTCGTAGTGAATGAACTTCTAATAGTTGAATATATGTGTTGATAATATTGTAACCCTGCAGTGCGTAAGTGTATTGCTTGCATTGATATGATTATAAATTGGATGAATTAAACAAAGCTCATTGATGAAGTTATTGAATCCCAATCTTGAAAGAACCCTAATTCACTTGATATATTATTAATGAGAATGATGATGCCTTAGTATGAAAGAAGGCTTGATATATTATTATAATGAGAATGATGTGCCTTAGTGTAAAAGAAGGCTTGAGAATTAGGATCGGGTGAACGTTCCTAGGTACCAGGGTTAGAAGATGAGGATCGGAGTGTCACGTTCCGACACAGGATAGAATTGGATCGGGTTGCACGGTCCGGTACCAGGGTAGGTAGTTTAGAAGTATGAGGATCGGAGGTCCGTTCGACACCAGGAGATAGAAATATGGATCGGGTGCCACGTGCCGGTACCAGGATTAGATATGAGGATCGGAGTGTCACGTTCCGACACCGAGATCGGATGAAAGGATCGGGTGCACCACGTTACAGGTACCAGGATAGACATGGGATAGCAGGGACAAGTTAAGGGGAACTCGGCACAAGGATTTAGAAATAGAGGTCGGAGGGTCAAGTACCGACACAAGAGGAAGAAAGATAATGAAATCTTGAAGATAATGAATATACTCAATCTAATGAAAGTAATACAAAAAGAGTATGGTTATTGAGGATTGAGTCCTCAGGTGTGAACGCGGTTGTAGTTATTGATGAATTCATGTTGTTATGGCTACATGTTGAGTATTGTAAGTTGAGATGTACATATGATGATTACTGTTCCCATTTTGAGTTGGCCGATGATATCTACTCAGTACGTGTTGGTTGTACTGCACCCCCTACCTTTTATGTTTTCTCTTGTTATTTGTGTAATGCAGCAAACGTGGCGATTATGTCAACTTCAACTCAACGCAGATCTGCCAGTCTTCACTTCATCGGAAATTACAGGGTGAGATAATGCGTCTAGCTTGGACTGGGTCTCTTCTTCAAGTCTTGAGATGCTTGAACTTCGGCATGACAGCCTGTTTATTATTTTAGTTTACTAGATATTCTTAGATTTAGTATTTGAGGATAGATGTTTCTTGTGATGATGACTTCCAGATTTGGGATAATCATAATAGGTATTGAATTGTTTTATTAATGAGTTTAAGGTCTTCGCTTATTTTTCTGTTGATATATTTGAAATGTTAAGGGTTAGATGGGTGGGTTCGCTCACATGGAGGGTAAATGTGGGTGCCAGTCGCGTCCCTGTTTGGGTCGTGACAAACTTGGTATCAGAGCCTTAGTTCGTTGGTCTCATCACACAAAGAACAGGTTTAGTAGAGTTAAAGAACGTAGCGGGGACGCCTACTTTCTTTGAGAGGCTATAAGACTTTAGGAAAATACATTTTTCTTCTTCTTTCATGAATATACTGGCGATCCAATTGGTATCGGGCGATACGAATTGGATCTGACCATCTTCACTTATTTTTTGAAGATGGTTAGAACTAGAGCAACGACCGCCACCAGCAGACACAACGGAAAGACAAGAAACGAATGAGCCAGCACTGAGGGCTGTGAGCTCGAGGAAGAGCAACGGCAAGAGGGCGTTGGAGAGGGTCGTGGGCGGACGTCCTTAGAGGAAGAGGACCCCCCAAGCACCTAATCCCATATGTATCCTAGGGCGGGAATCTCCACGACCGGAGAGTGATAAGAGAGGGGAGAGGCAGGGGGAGAATGAACAACGGGGCACAGAAGAGGGAAACTGCCAACCCCCACCACCCAGAGATGATCAACAAGTACTTGCTTATTCTTAGTGGGTTATCCGATCAGGGTCAGGCACCTCAAGTGTTCTACACCAACACCTCCGTTTAGAGGTACGACATGCGGCTACTATGGCTCCCCGCCAGGTGCATCATTGGGAATAGGCACATTCCACGTCTGACTAATGGGCTATGATGACAAATGATCAGCATGGCTTTTCAGTAAGTTCTGAAATTGAAACCTCCAGTCTTTAAGGGCGCAGAATCAGAGGAGCCTACGATTTCTGGGTTGAGGTTTGATTGTCATGAACTACTACAACAAGATGGGTATAGTAGAACGGTTGGCGTTGAGTCGGTGCGATGACAGTTGAAGCTATCAGTTTCAGGGAAACGACAAAACGTCCAGGTGGCGGTCACATGTTGAGTGCAACGAACAGAGGCCACCACTATGACTTGCGGATCAATTCTTACCCGTTTATGGAGAGAGAAGATATACCAAGGACTTTGAGAGATAGAAAAGAGGGACGAGTTCTTGAGTATAGAGCAACGGAGAGGCATGACAGTTAACGCGTATGAGGCTAAAATTTCGCGACTATCCAGATACGCCACCCAAACTTTGTTTCAGTCCACAAGAACGGATTCGCCGCTTTGTGAAGGGGTTGAGGTCAGGAGGAGTTGCGGGATTTCAGCTTTAAGGTAGCGGCTACGGAACATCCGTCCAAGAGGTGGGCCTCGGTTTAGAATTTGTGATAGAGGTGGATAGGGTGAAGCAGACGACTCACCACGACATCGACATGAAAAGGTTTCGAAGGGGCGGCGAGAGTTAATGGTTTCACTCTAGAGGACAGAGCTCGGAGGTTACTCAAGTCGACCAATTCAGTCTTCACTACAGATGTAGTTGGGGGTCCACCTCAGAACGGTCAACAAACTCCGAGAGGACCTATGCATGAACCGAGAGTGTTATGGCTGGGGGAAGGTGGGAAACATCAAAGTATTGTCCAAACCAGGAGTTACAGAACCCCACTAGCTAGAGTAGAGGGTGGTTCATGGTAGAGGCCGCTTTTCTGGAGGACGTGGGGTAGATGTAATGCGTGGTCATCACAACGGCAGAGGTGATGGGCAAAATGGGCCATACACGCAACATGGTAGGGGCAATGGACAGACAACCGATAGGGCCCATGTTACGCTTTTCCTGGGAGATCTGAAGCGGAGGGCGTCTGATGCTGTATCACAGGTAATTTTCGGTTTGTGATGCATGGCTCTTGTATTATGTGACCATGGCCTCCTCATTTTTCATATTGTTATCTCATCATTTGATTAATGGTCTAAAATTGATTGTGAATTACTGACATGCCTATTCGTGCTGTCTTCTACACCGGTGGAGGATCCCCCCCTCATCTCCTCTCTTTAATTTCTGGGTGGGTGAGTCTGTGGTAGTGAAAAAGGTACATAGGTCTTGTTTGGTGTAAACCTTTTGTGGGGAGCAACATTATGTAGATTTGGTTATTTAGAAAGGGTGACTTTGAGTAATTCTGGGTAGACTCGGCTTTCTCCAAATTTTGCGATTTGGATTGTATGCTAAAACTGTGACATTGGCAAGCCTGGACAGATTCGTTAGGGTGAAGGTAACTACACTCCAATCCGGTACTGCGTATCATCTCATCCTTCGTGATAAGAAAATGGTAGTAAAAGGGTGTTTGCTTCTGGCACATCTCAAGGGACGACACTACCAAAGTACTTCGATTGAGGTCGGTTTCGGTGTGGTCAGTGAGTTTCTTGAGATTCCCGCAGATCTTCCGGGTATGCCCCCAGACAGGGATTCAGACTTCTGTATCGATCTTGAACCGGCACACGCCCCATTCTATACCCCCGTATAGAAGGCTCCAGCGGAGTTAAGAGAGTTAAAGGCTCAACTCAAGAGTTGGGACAAGGCTTCATTAGACCAAGTGCAATCTCCTTGGGGTGCTCCGGTTTTGTTTGGAAGAAGAAGGATGGGAGTTTTTCGATGTGCCATAGATACCGACAGTTGAACAAGGTAACTATTAAGAACAAGCTACCTCTTTCTGCATGATGACTATTCGATCAATACAAGGTGCTGTGTCTTCTCTAAATTGACTTGAGATCCGGTTATAATCATTAAACAATACGGGGCAACGGATGTGCCAAAGACTGCTTTTCGAAAGAGGGAATCAATCACTAGGGGTATGGATTACGATTTGTAGTGAGTTGGTTGGTCTTACGAATGACCCTGTGCGTTCATGAGTTGATGAAGGATCTCACAATCTCACCCACCATAACCCACACGCATTACCTCCAACACACCCAACAACACCATAAACCTCCACTACATCCCACCCAACATATCATACTGGCTTTCTCTCACACAACCCCCCCAACCCTACCCACGCTCACACCATAACAACCCAAACCTCCCAACCCGAACATCCACCACCTACTTCTCCCACCAAGTCTACTCTTCCATCCCCCACACCTCAACCCCACCACCTCCACTCTACCACGTACTAAAAACCATCCCTATAATTAGTCATCCCCACCCCAAATCTTACCCACCCCCAAATAAACCGCTACTCCGTCCCCGGCCACCCCCAAAACAGCCTCCACCCACCCCCCAACACCCTCCGCAAACAAACCTCCCCACTCAACTTCCTACTCCCCAATATCCCAACAGACCCATAACCGAGGGTGCCCCCCTCATCTACACCCAAAACCACGTCAACCCCACAACCAAACCAAACCCCACTCCTGACTAACACCCAATAATACCCCCCCTACATACACCACCTGCTACAACCCAACCCCGACTCTCCCCCATCCCCCACACCCACCACCCCCCATACTGACCATACAGCCACCCCTCCCACAAACCCCTCACACTACTAATCACCCTCCGATCTCATCCCCATCCGATATCCTCTTCACCCTAGTCCCCCACCCCCTCAACCGTCCCCTTCCCCCCCCACCACACGGCCACTAAAACCCCCCCTCCGCCGAATACACCCTCAATCCTCCGCCACAAAACAACCCCCCTCCAATCCCTCCCTTTCATCACCATACGCTTCACACTCCTTGATTTACTCCTCCTCCCTATTTTTTAAGCCATATTTAGATCTCTTTGTGATCGTATTATTGATGATAACTGATTACTCAAGAGTAGTAAGAAGGAAACATGAGGAGCATGAGGAATGGGATTGGAAACGTTGAGGGAGAAAAAGCTTTATGCCAAGTTCTCTAAGTGTGAGTTTTGGCTAGAGCCGTGTCCTTCTTAGGGCCGTGGTTTCTACGGATAGGAGTGATGGGGATCCTTCTAAGATGAGACAGTGAAGAATTGGGTAAGGACCACTAATCTGTGTCAGAAATACGGAGTTGTGTTGGGTAGCTAGCTACTACGCCCGCTTTTGTCAAAGGATTTCTTCTATTGTCGTCCCAATGACGAAACTTGAATAAGCAGACAAGAATCGGGAAATTGTTTTGTTTTCTATGGTCAGATGAAATTGAGGAAAGCTTTCAGAAGCTTAAGACTTGTTGATACCGCACTATCCTCACCTTGACGGGGTAGAGGGGAAGAACTTCGCTTGTTTTATTGTGATGATCCTATTCGGTTTGGGTGCAGTGCTAATGCAAGAGAAGACGGATTGCTTATGCCTCAAGAAATTAAAGGGCCCAATATGACGTAACTATCCAAACTCATGACTTGAATTGGCCGCGGTAGTGTTTGCATTGAAGCAAGGAGACAACTATTATATGGGTTAAGTGTGAGTCTACCGGATTATCGTAGCCTTTAGTATGTCTGTAATCAGAAACGAGTTGAACTTGAGGCAACGGAGATGATGGAACTAACTGAAGGACACGGACCTCATATTTTGTCCTCCGGGAAAGGACGATGAATGTGGAGATGCTTGAGTAGAAAGGCGGAAAGCATGGGAAGTCTAGCTCATTTGCAAGCCTCTAGACGCCCATTGGATAGAAGAGTTAAGACTCGGGCTAACGACTTGATGAGGTTGGAAATAAATGATAAGGGAGGATTGTGGGCATAGCGTGGAGTCAAGATCTTCTTTTCTTGACCAAGATTAAGGGAAAACAGTTTGATGATGAGAAAACTAAGGCGGAATACGGTAGATAAATGTGGCGAGGAGAGGAGACCCCCGCTCCCTCAAGTAGGAGAGGCTAAAGACGGCAACATGACGAGGAGGGTGTTGAGGATTAAGGGAAGGGCTGTGTGTACCCCGCATTGATGATTTGATTCAACACTGTTCTGGCAGAAGCTATTAGTTTTCAAGGTTTCTGTACATCCGGGTGCAACCAAGATGTATCGCGACCTTAAAACAACACTTTTGGTGGAGTAGAATGAAAGCGCAATATTGGGACTTTCATTGCAAGTGTCCAAACTGTCAACAAGTTGAATATGAACCCATAAGGCCCGGAGGAGGAACACTTCAAGAATGCCCAGTCCTGAATGGAAGTGGGGAGAGAATTGCAATGGACTTGTGGTTGGTCTTCCAAAGACACTGGGACGTTTGATTCAATTTGGGTAATTGTGGACAGATTGACTAAGTATGCTCATTTTCATTCGGTCAAGGTGACTTACAATGCAGAGAACGTTACAAAAATCTAAATCTCAGAAATTGTTCGATTGCATGGTGTCCTATCCCTTATATCAGATAGAGGTAGCAATTTACTTCTAAGTTTGGAAACATTGCATGAAGAATTGGGTATAGGTGGACCTTAGTACCGCGTTCCTCCTCAGACCGATGTCAGTTGAGCGAACGATTCAAGTGTTGGAGGATATGCTTCGCGCATGCGTGATAGGAGTTGGTGGCCATTGGTAATAGCTTCTTACCTGTGGCAGAGTTTTCGTTTACAATAATAGATATCACTCCAGTATTGATATGGCTCCATTTAAGCCATTGTATGGGAGGAGGTGTAGATCTCCCATTGGTTGGTTTGATGCATTCGGAGGTTAGACCTGGTGTACGCTCTCTGGGGATTCGTTTTAGAAAAGGTGAAGGCATTCAAGAAAAGCTTCTAGCGGCGCAAATAGAGACAAAAGGAGTATGCAGACGGAAGTTAGAGACTTGGAGTTCATGAAAGGTGAACAAGTCTGTTGAAGGTTTCACCCATGAAAAGGGGTGATGACGGTTTGGCAAACGAGGTAAGCTAAGTCCAAGGATATTGGACTCATTTGAGGTACTAAGCGACTAGGGAGGTGGCTATGAATTAGCCTTGCCAAGGGCTGTCGGAGTGCATCCGGTATTCTGTGTCCATGTTAAAAGGTACCATGGAGATGAAACTACATTTATCGTTGGGACTCATTGTTGTTGGATGGAACTTGACTTATGAAGAGGAACCAGTTGCTATTTAGATAGGAAGTTCGCAAGTTGAGATCGAGAAGATGCCATCCATCAAAGTTCAATGAGAATCGACCGGTTGAAGAGGCTACTTGGGAGAAGGAGGCAGATATGCGGGAAAGAGGAAAGTACCCACATCTGTTTACGGATTCAGGTATTCCATTCGCACTTGTTTTTCCCTTCTTGTGAAGCGTTCGGACGGAACGATGGTAAATTGGTAATCTCTTGTAACGACCTGTTAGTCGTTTGAGCAACAGATTTATTCTGGAAAAACTGGCCAAGATGTGACGGAAGGACACGGGACGGACCGTCAAGGGCACGACGGACCGTCGTGGGAGGTGTCATTTCAAAACACTTCGAAAATCTGAATGGAGGTACTGAAAAATCGACTTCTTCATGAACGTCATGACGAAAGGCAGGACGGACCTTCACAGGATGTGACGGACAGTCACGGAGTCTTCGGTGGAAAACCATCTCTGACGGTGCGACGACCTGACAGGGACGGACCGTAGCAAGCACGACGGGCCGTCGCTAAGGCACGACGGGCCGTCGCAGGTTGCGCAATCCCAGTCGGGTCGGATTTCTGTTACACGTTTTAAGGGACGTTTTGACTAGTCCCCCCCTGGCTGTAATTATAAAGTTAGGGGCTAGTTTATAAGTCTAATTACTGGGGGTTAAAGAGGTAACCTTAAGTTAAGTAGTGGGTGTATTATTGCCATCTTTTATCTTTTAATTATATATTAATTAGGGGTTAAAAGAAAGAGGGTTTGAATAAAGAAAACAGAAAGAAAAAGGGGAGAGAAAGTCGAACGAGAAAGAGGAGAAACGAAGTCGCAACAAAGCTGGGAAATTGATTGCTGATCACTAATTTCGTGGGAGGTAGGTTATGGTTTATTGGTCGATATTCGTAGTGAACTCTTAATAGTGCCATCTTATGTGTTGATAATATTGAAACCCGCTATGTGTTAAGTTGTTGCGCATGCTTATTGATGATAAAATTGTGCTGAATTTAAAAAGCATGATGAAGTTATTGAATCCCAAATCTTGAAAGAACCATATTCACTTGGATATATTATATAAATTGAGAATGATGATGCCTTAGTATGAAAGAAGGCTTGAGATCTTATTAATGAGAATGATGATGCCTTAGGTTAAAAGAAGGCTGTGATGAATTAGGGGATCGGGGCACGTTCCGGTACCAGGGAGAATTGAGGATCGGAGATGTGTCATACAGAGCGTCAGACCACCAGGATTAGAATGGATCGGGTGCCACGTTCCCTGGTACCGGGTCTAGAATATGGGATCGGAGTGTTCACGTTCCGACACCAGGAGAAGAAGATGCGATCGGGTGCAACGTTCCTGTACACAGGATAGAATATGAGGAAATCGGAGTGTCACGTTCCGACACCAGGATAGACGCACCAAGCGCACTAGCCAGGTGAGGGCGAAAAAGTGAAACACACCAACCTCCTCCTCCCCACCTACTCGAACCATCCACCACACCCAACTACCCCACTTCCCCCCTTACAACACGACATTTCCCCCTTTCTACCGCGCCACCCTATACAACCAAACCCAACCTTCAACTCCGCTCACACACACCACACACCCCCCTCTCCATCGCCATTATCCCTCATACCATCCCACGACTCACCCTGGCACATTCCCCCAATCCTCCCCTCATCCCGGTACCAGGATAGAATGAGGAGCGAGTGACACGTTCGGGGGGGGGGGGCACCAGGATAGATCCTGGCACCAGGATAGAATAGAGGATAGGAGTGTCACGTACCGGAAACAAGACGGAAGAAAGATAATTGAAATCTTGAAAGATAATGAATATACTCAATTAATGAACTTATTCCCCAAAAGAGTCTGGTAGGAGCTTGAGTCCCTCAAATTTGTGTGAACTCGGTTGTAGTTATGATGAAATTCCTGTTGTTATGCTACATGTTGAGATGTAGTGGATTGAATTATTATTGATATCTATGTTCCTATTTTTGAGTTGGTCGATGAATCTATCAGTCAGTGTGGTTGTACGACCGCCATACTTTTAGTTTTCCTCTTGTTTATTTGTGTAGGCAGCAACCGTTCTTGTCAAACTTCAAATCAAAGAGCCAGATCTAGCACAGTCTTCACTTCATCGGAAATTCAGGGTGAGCTAATGAGTCTAGCTTGGACTGGGTCTTCTTCTAAGTCTTGATGCCTTGAACTTCCGGGCTGGACTAGCTGTTTATTACTTTAGTTCCTAGAATTCGTAGATTCTAGTATTTTGAGGTAGATGTTTCTTGTGATGAGGACTTCCAGATTTTGGGGATAATAATAATAGTATGAATTGTTGTTATAATGGAGTTTAAGTCTTCCGCATTATTTTCTGTTGATATTCTTGAAATGTTAAGGTTTAGATGGGATTGGTTCGATCACATAGGAGGGTAATAAATGGGGGTGCCAGTCGCGTCCCTGATTTGGTGTCGTGACACTTCACCGTATTTAGTCGAAAATATAATTTCTAATACATACTTAATGATGTGAAAACTGTAATATTCTTTTCAAAATATACTTTTAAAATTAAAAATAATAGTTATATTTATTTAAGTACTTTTAGAATTAATAATTAGTATTGTGATAAGTTATCTCTCTTTTAGGTGGTATAACTCATTGAAAGATAAAATAGTTAAAATTCGAAAAGTACCTCATCAAATCCTTTTTAAGCAGGTCGGATAAAAAATCTAATCAATTTTAAGGTGAGTTGTGTCATGATAAATTAAAGTATTGACAATAATTTAAAATTAGATTTTTTTGAATTTTTTAATACAATTATCACGATATTAAATAACAAAAATTATATTTTTGGCTAAAATGATCATGAGAGTTAACTAGTTAAAGTTTGATGACCAAGGAAAACTAGATAAAATTAATTAACTTTTTGGAAATAAAATTGAATTGAGTGACTTTGAAAGTTAATTAATATTTTAAATAAAAATAATTTCAAGTGCATATTCCCTGTTTAAATTACATATCATGATTTTTGAAAAATAACTAAGTCAAATTATATGTAATTTAGAAATTTAATATAAAATTAATTATTTTTCTCTATTTTATCTTTAGAGGCAACTTTTTATATTACTATATAAATACTTTGATAGAAAAAATATTTAATGAAGAGATATTTTATGTTGGGACAAAAGACCTCTAAAATAGTCTTAAGGTGTCAATAAAAGGGAAACGCAAAATAATTTGATACAAAGGAAGTAAATTGTAAATCTATTTAAAGGCATATTTTTATTTAATTATTTATTTAAAAAATGAAGGATAAATGAATAATTTCAACTGTACAAGAGTGTTAACCAGATTCTAAAAAATCTTGGGTATATATTAACTGCTACTACTCTACATTTTAAGCCATCGGATTATATATTCTTAATTAAAAGGAATCGAACAAACTATAGAGCTCAAATACATAATTGTCTAGCTAGTGAGTATGTTGACTTCGATTTAAGAATCCATCTAGAATTACTTGATATTCATGTGATAGGGCTTAACTAATAATTTTGTAAGGTAATATCAGTTTCCAACACAAAAAAAGTGTGGTACATGGTAGTTAACGTGTCCAATTGGACACCCTTCGTCAGGATAAAATGTGGTATATACAAGTAAAATGATATAAGAAATGATTAAATAATATAGTTTGGACACTTATAACATAATAAGTTGTTGTAGCCCAGTGATTTCAGATATTCGGAATGAGATAGTGCTAATAAGTTCGAATCTCACTAGTTCTACTTTTTGAAAAGAGATTTTTATGTGTTATTTCTGGACATTCTTTGTGAAATTTCTGGCTCTACCACTGGCGGATAATTAAGCACCTGTTACATTAGCATAGTAGCCAATACTCAACTAACTGTTACATCAATATAGGCTCATCTCAAAGTATGCACGAACTAGTCTAAACATCACCATAATTTTTTAAAGAGAACAAAATAGAAGGTTATATTGGTACATTTACATGAAAAGGATTAATTAATCTCCTTTTTTGTCATAAATCAAAACTAGAAAGGTAAAGTTTAAAATGATTTGCTTACTAAAAAGAAGGCTAAAACAAAGCAAGTTGTGTAGATTGATAAGTACTACTACTTACTACTACTACTACTATTTAATAACTTTTGTTTTTAGCTTAGGGAATAAAGGTGATTAGTAGAAAAACCTATGAAGCTATGAAGGGACAATTAATTAATTAAAAATTAGTAGTGGCTAATTAGAGTTTATTTATAATAATAATTAGAATGATTATGACCCACACGGTTAAGAAGAGAGACAACTTTCATTATTAGATAGAGAGATTACGTAGGAATAAGTGACTTCCACTTCAGCTAACATGCCAATTGATCTCCACCCACTTTAACTTATCTTTCAACTTACATTTCTTTAAATATTTTATTATTAGCCAAATAATTTCTATTTATTATTTATAATAATACATTTTCTTTTTTTTACGATGACAGTGTTCGAATGATCTTTTGAGCTTTCGTGTATACTGACTAATTCTACGGGATACATGTCATCTCCTATCACTAACAAATATTAGATAACTACACTAAGATCAAGATAGATGAAAAAAATCACTTAGTATTTTTTTTATTTTCATTAAGTTTTAACCTAAAATCTCATGTTTCTCTACTACTTCATTGCCACCAGATCATACCTTTTGGTGCAAATAATAATAATAATAATAACTGTATATTTCTCTTGAGAATGTAATTGTTTAATCTAAATCTTTTTTCAAGCCAAATTTTTATATATATCAAATAGAACGTGTCAAATACATTATAAAAAAAGTGTGAATTATATAGGGATTTTTAAAAAATAGAATATTAAAATTTGCAGGAAAATAAATTTCCTACAGATTTTCATACTAATCTCCAGATTTTTTTTATGTAATTTACACTTATAAAAGTTAGATTAAATTATTTTAAGATTATATAAGTCTTAAATTAATTTATTCTAAATGAGAGGTGGGATAAAATAATATAAGTCGGATGAGATTAAATGAGATATTTAGAATTCTAGAACTTCCTTAATATTCTACCTTTATTCATTCATTGTAAATCACTTTTGTCTATTCTCACTTGCAATACAATATAAGTGTCAAAATTAAATATTTTATTAAAAAAAGAAACACATAAATTAATTAAAGGGAATTTGATGTTTAATCTTTCTCTATCTATCTATCTATTTTATTGATGTATAAATAATAATATTTTTCAAAAAAAGAGATTTAATTGAATTCATAACAGTATATTGGCTCCACCCTAAAATGTGATATGTCTCTTTAACTTTGTTCCATTAAGGATCATTAGGAGATTTGATATCACTTTCAATATCACTACTATTAATTTGTAAGATTGTTCTCTTGTGATATCAAATCCCATCTCCCATTATTTTATTTTGTCAAAATTGAAAAAGGAAAAGAAAATTCCTTTTTTAAAACTCTTATTAGTTTATTTTTCTTTTTTCATTAAGGTCTTAGTTGTTTAAAGAAAACAACGACTAAGTAATGTTAATTAAGTAATTTCATGTTCATATTTTGTCTTTACCTACTTGGAAAATGTGATTAATCAAGTTTCAAACTTTGCTATCCAATTTGGGATTATGTATTTTATTCATTAGTTAATTTGCATGTAATCACGCAGGGATTCTCCCTCTTGGAGATGTAATTACGTTAGCAAAAGATAAAGAAATAAATTAAAAAATGAAATATTGTTTTCCCTTTGTCCCCCCCTTTGTTCTTATTTACCAAAAAAATATTAAATTGGTGTTTATCTTATGGCCCACAAATTCTTATCTTCAAACATTAAACAAAACCTCTTTATTCTTTTTGTTTTAAGTTTTTTATGTTCGATATCAATTTTGAAATTTGAACTAATCTGAATTTATTCAATAAAAAATATTGAGATTTATTAGAATCAGGTATTTAAATTCGTATGTAATTGTTATCAGTATGCCTCTAATCTTTTTATTCAATTTTAAATTCATTAGATGATCATCAGCTTATCTAGTACTTGTATAAAATTATATAACTCGATTGATCCGTAAAATATACGTTATTTCATTTTTTTTAATAACTCAATTGTGAATTCTCATTTAAAAAATTTATATCTATCACATCATGAGTCATGCCAAATATCCATTCATTCAAACTCCTTGTGTTTCGAAACAAATATATAGTACAAATTTAATATTTATATTTTTAGTCAAGAAAATCTCAAATGCTTATCGTGATGAGATATCCTTTTTTGAAAAAATATTATTATTAATAAAATCTCGTGTTTTTATATATATAAATAAATAATTCTCCATAATTAGTAAGGAAATGCAAGGTACATTTTACCACAAAACTCTTAATTTTAAATAATAGCATTTTTTAATATTAAATCGTTGCTAAAATATCAAGTCAATATGAATAAATAAAACGAAGGGACTGAGTTTTAATTTATTTATTTATTTTCAAAAATTATGACATGCATGAATGAACAATGTTTTAAAAGTGTATGTTTCTTGGTCTACTTCCTTTTTTTTTCTTCATTTTTGTGTGTTCCTAAATGTACTTACTTTGTTCCTTCATTATATTGGAGTGATATGCATAATTAATTATTTTTTTTAAAAAAAGTTGTCAAGTCATTGATTGGCATGCGCTTAATAATATATAATAGAAGTTAGATCTTAAAAACATAATTGAATAATTTATATTATTATTGTCTGTCTGCGCACGCGTGTGCAACTAGTTTATATTATATTTATACAAAATAATAATCTTTGGTTCAAATATTACATCAAAGACTTCATATATATATATATATATATATATATAACTTTTACTATTCCTTTTACTTTAGTTCAGTATTAGTTTCATATATTATTGAAAAAATAATAGAAATCTCACTCTTAAGTTCTCTTAGTATCATTATTTCTTATTAGTTTTTAAAAAAAAATTATTTTTTTTTATTTTTATACATCAGATTAAATTTCTAAAATTCTTTATTTTTGTGCATCAGATTAATGCATCAGCGCATCAGATTAGTGAATTTCGTGCATCAGATTAATATATCTCGCGCAATATATTAGTATATCATGTATAATATGAATATCTGATAGTGTATCATGTATAAAATGTAATATGTCTTACTTGACGATTAACGTATCTGACACATAAAATTAATGTATCATCACTTATATTATTGTATTGGTTTGAGGAATTCTATATTTATAAAAATGGTAATTTCGCCTTATAAATATGTGATTTCTGTCTTTTATCCATAGTATTTTAAAAAATAATAATTTTAATATTGTCACGACCCAAACCGAGCCGCGCCGGCCACCCACATTTACCCTCCCTAGGACGAAACCAACCAATCTGAACCTTATCATTTTCAATTTACTACACATCAAGCAATGCGGAAGACTTAAACTCATAATAAAAAAAGCAATAACTTCTAAATTCAACATCTAGTAATTCGCCAAAATCGGAGTCCATCACCACAATAACATCTATGATCAAATTACTAACTATAGATATCCCTAAGAAGCTAAAACAAATAAAAGCTAGTCTCTGCCGAACTTTACAAGCTCAAGACATGAGGAAAGGAGATCCAGTCAGATGCAGAAGCATTAGCTCACCCTGAAGATCCGTGGTGACGAAGACTCTTGAACTACTGTTGAGGTCCGACGATGACGGGCCACGTTTGCTGCACTCCAAAATAAACAACGGAAAACATAAAAGTAGGGGGGTCAGTACAACCACATCAGGTACTGAGTAGTTCATCGCGGCCACCCAAAATAGAAAACATATATCTCAGATCACATCATAAGATCAACTAATATTCTTACCAGTATACAACAATACACACATCATTTAAATATTCCACCGGATCATATCTATGAGACTCAAGCCTCCCAGGCATACTTATTTGGGATACATTTCTTAGATTGAGTATATTAGTTATCTCCAAGATTCTCATCTTTATTCCGTCGGTGGTCGGTACGTGACACTCCGATCTCCCCTACATCTACTGTCGGTTCGTGACACCCGTCCCACTAATTCTATGTTCGGTACGGACACTCCGTCCCCTACATCTAACGTGTCGTGTGTGGTGCCTGACACCCTCCCACTATTCTATGTGTCGTGTACGTCACTCGTCCCCTAAGCATCGATTCTATTAATTCATCAAGCCCCCTGGGAGACCAAGGCGTCAGCAGCTCAGCATCTTTAGTTACATCAAGAGCCTTCTTTGATCCAGGCATCAGAAGTAATAAGTTCAGAGTAGTGTTATATCAAAGATTGAGCTACTCAAGAGCTTCATCAGTGCGTGGTGCGCACAATCGATATATAGAAAAGCACAGCAGCAGACACACAATTGAAGCAAGAAAGATGACGCGAGAAGACGACCAAACATATCATGGCGCTATAAGAGTTTTTACGTACGAATAGTGGAAAAGAAAACCATAACCTACCGCCCGAAGAGCGTGACAAGCAATCAATGCCGAACTTTGTTTGCTCGTTGGTGCGCCCTCTTTCTCGTTGCGACTTTCTCTCTCTTCTATTGTTCTCGGGGCGAGTGGTCTAGGCGGGCGGGAGTCAAACCCGCGGTCGGGGTCTCTCCGATTAGGCTATAGTAAGGGTGGGAAAGGATGGCACAAGACTCACTAATTAACGTAAGGTGCCTCTGGGAAAACCCCCAAGTAGGAGCACTATGAACAGTAACACGCGAGAACTGGTGAAGTAAACCAGAATAGTCAAAAACGCTCCCTTAAAACGTAAAAGCAATCCGACCCCGAACGGGATTGCGTCAGCCCCGTGACGGGTCGTCGCCGCCTGCGTAGCGGTCTTCGTCCCTGCTGTTCCTGTCTCGACAGCAACAAGGACTATATTTTTCAAGTGGATGGCCTGTGACGGGCCGTCGGCCTGCGGAGCGAGCCGTCCTTCCACTTCGTCGTGAACGTCGTCAGAGAGTACCTATTTCAGTACCCAATTTCAGATTTTCCTAAGTGTTTTTGGAAGCGACACCTCCACGACGGCCGTCGTGGCCCGTGACGTCGCGTCGATGGCCTCCGTCACCCGTCCTGCCAGTTTGTTTCCAGAATAAATCCTGTGTCGCTCAAACGACTAAACAGATTTCGTGACATATGATGCTTTTAGTTCCCTCATGCTCCCGTCTTTTGCTGTGTGTTCCGCCCCCTCCCTTCTTCTTCCTCCCCCCTCTTCTTTGCCCCTCCCCGTCCGATCCCCTGCTGTTTTTGCTTCCTTTTTCCCTTTCCCCTCCCGCCGCTCTCCCCCCGGGCGGCGTCCTCCTTCCCGGCCTCCCCACCATGGAAAGGCCGTGATCATATTGTGGGACCCTTTTTCTTATAAGTGTGAGTGTTCTAGAATAAGTTCACATGAAGATGAAGACCTTATGATAAAAGTATTCCTTTTCTTTTTCTCTAATTCCTGGGAAAAAGTGTAGTCCCATTCAAATATAATGTACTTGAGAGTTCGATACCATTTTAATATTGTAACTCTAAAGTTGAATTACCCGCTATCTTTATAATTCCGAACTCTATGCAAATTTGTTTGATAAATATTACTTTGGAATTACGAATGAATTAAATTCATGATCAAACATATATATATATAAAATATTTGTGTATTATATAAGAAAATACGTATATACAGAGCTAGAAATGCATTTCAATATTTATTCTCTCAATTTTAAACCTACGAGGTTTAAATTTTGATTTTGCAATTAATAGGAAAGGTTTACTGATTTTGATAAGCATATATTATTAAAATTTTATTGAATGTATATTAATAATTTATGCTTAAAACCCATTTAACAAAAAAAATTATGATCCCATTTAATAAAAACACACATGACTAGACTTTATCAAGTGATATGTTTGCCATGTTGGGTGAAACAAAAAAATAAATTAGTAGTGATTTTGTTTGTGCTGTAATTTTCTGCTAGAGATCTAGAAGAGGAAAAAACAATACTGGTATTTTTTCCCCCCCAAATTGTGACAGTTTGATACTACTCAAATTTCAAGACTTTGTCAGAATTTCAACTTACAAAAAAGTGGTATCAACTTTTTCTTCATTATGTAAAGAAAAATGGAATTTATTGTTTGATCATCTTGCTAGGCATTTTGTTTTGTAATATTATTATAAGAAGAATCCTATCTTAAAACTAAATTACATTATATTTGTATTCTATTTCTAAATTATAATTTTTTTTAGAGTTAGTTAAATCGAGATAGATTTTAAAAAGTCTCGAGATATCATATTCTTATTTTGGAAAAACCTCTTAACGTCTTGATATATCGCATCTTGATTTCAAGTACAATACATAACGTCTTGATACATCGCATAAAGTGATGTATCACACCCAAAGTGACGTATATGACTGATACATCGCGTACATCTCGATACATCATGTAAAGTGATGTATCACACACAAAGTGATGTATGTGTCTGATACATCACGTAGAGTAACGTTTGATGTATCGCATATGCCATGATACATCATAAAGTTATGCATCTGACTGATATATCGTGTAAAGTGATGCATCCAATTGATAAAATAGTAGGAATGTTTATAATTTTTTCAAATGATTAGAATTTATATATATATATATAAAGGGAACCCGCAACCACATTTTTTCAGTGCGTACAAGGTAAAAATCCCGCTCTTTTGCAATAGTTTGCAAACCATATAGGAGAGGTAATTCACACTAAGCAAATCTGGTGTGATGAGTTCGACCTAGAAGGCAAACCCCTTGTTTCGCTGGCAAGGAGTGTCGAACTTGAGACCTCCAATATAAAAGTCCTAAGCTCAAACCACTGGGCCATCCCGAAGGGTCAAATCATTAGAAATTTTAATAAATATAATAAAATAAGTTATTTTTAAAGCTAAATTTTAGAATTTTTAAATAATATTTACTTGATATATATTTAAGATTGCTTAGACATCTTTTTATCTTTTACAAAAATGCATAAAAATGCTTTAATATCTTTTAACATGTTTTACCTCATTAGGAAAAAGAATTATTCTTGTTTTTTGGTGAAGTTATTTTATTAACTACTCAAAACAAATATAGTCACCCAATTAAAAAAAATATGCTATTAATGGAGGTAGTGCAAGTATTTTATTTTAGCAGTCTAAAAGTAGTCAATTGTAAGATAACTTTGAACATACAAACTAACTTTAGGTGTGCTATAGGTTCTCAAAGTGTTCACAATATTCATTTACTTTTCAATAGCCTCCTTTGCATTATCAGATATGACTAGTTTCTTGTCAAATTGATAGTATTTGTAAAAGGGGAAAAGGAAAAATATATTATGATAGTATTCGTAAAAGAGAAAAAAAGAAAAATATATTATCAAATTATTGTAAATATATGGAGATACTCTTTATCATATTTTTGGGATATTAATGATTCTGTCATTAAAAAACTAGAGTATGTGTTCTTTTCTCTTTTGGAAAATTAAATAGGGCCACGTGACATAATTTTATTCCTTAATTCGATATATATTAAATATCGAATCTGTGGATAAGATTCTGACTCATGTATATCCGTTAGTATGAAGTGTATATATACTCTAGTTATGTGACAAAACACTTACTTTCTTCTTCCTCTTTGGTCCCAAGTAATGATTATCATTTTTTTTTTTTGGCCGCCACCAAAAAGGAATCACATTTTATATTTACTAGGTTTGTAACTTTAAAATGTTTATTTTGCCCCAATAAAATTGATTTACAGTTACTATTTATTTTAGACTAATAAATTCAAAAGACCGTGTTTCTTCTTAAACTTGTTAAATCAAATTATGTCATATAAATTAAATCTGTGCGAATATTAGTTATGTTTCTGTATTTTTGAGAGTCAAATTTATTTAAACATTGATTGAAAAATTTAAGTTCATGAAATCACATTTAATTCAATTCGATCAAAATTAACTACTCTCAAAAAGCGGAATTGGTGAGTCATGGATAATTTATATTCTATTAATCTCAATCTATATTACTTACTTCCTTTTTAGTCGATTTCCAAAAAGATGACCCGGTTTCCTATATTAAGTACTTCCTTCCGTCTATTTTATGTGACAAATCATTTCCTTATTTGGTCAATTCCAAAAAACAATGTTAATTTCTTTATATGGGTAATAATTTAAAGCTGTAATAATTTCTCTTTACCCCTGATTGGTCCCCTCACCTAATTTTCTAATACATTTTATGAGAGGAGAAATTGAGTTTTTTTTTTTAAGACAATTTGATAACATTTCAAAGTCCTTCATTATTGCTTAAACTCCATGTCGGGGTCAAAATTAGTTTTGCAATAGTAAAATGGGACGGAGAGAGTAAACAATTTTAGCGCTAACGCCTATTTTTAGCCTAAATAATGATTTCACACATAATTTTCTATCACTTATTTTGAATCACAAATTTTAAACGTTTTACTTTCTTTCTTATATTTTATGCCGATCTTACCTAAAATAGGACGAAGAGAATATTATACAGTGTATAGTTAATTAGTATATTAGTAGTGATAATACTATATAGAAACAAAGATTTTTTTTTTGCGCAAATCAAAGAAAGAAATAAGAAGAGAAAAGTCATGATGAAATGAAACATAAATTGACTTTGTGAGTCATTTTGCAATCAAAAGAAGGAGACAGACAATGTTGTCTTTTTCAGGGTTTTTGACACTTAGCATTCTTATATACGACCATTACTCTTAACTTTTGTGCACTCTGTTTTCTTTGTCTTCATCAAAAGCCTGTCCAAACACACTAATTTATGGGCCCAATTTATACTATTTTTTTTCCTTTTGTATTTTGGTCTCACAGGGCCCGAGGGGAAGGAAAAATCCTTTAGAGTTTTCGACATCCATATCCACTCCTTCTTTTTACTTTTAATCTTTTGGTCCTCTATTTCCTTTTTTTTAAAAAAACAAACAAACAAACAAACTTTGTTTTAGGTGTTTGATATTCATAAACAAAGTTTAGATAGAATGTTTGTTGAGTTAAAATTTCTTTTTTGTAATAATTTAATTATCATTTATTATGTAAATTTGTTTGACGTTCGATTCTAAGGGTGTATTTTTGCTCAAATGTATTTTTGATAAGGAAAAGTATAGTATCCTCTAGACTAGGACCCGAACACAACTCATAGAGATACCGCTTATTAAATTAAGGTTCTCATTAAACTCCCGTGATATTATCTTTTTTTTTTGTATTTGGTTGTTATCTTTTTTGCTTCGTGATGACTCAATATCTCTCACGGGTCTCAATTGCGTCGAATCACCAACTGTGCCATGTAAGACAAAAAAAGTGTAAAAAGTTGCAAAAGAAATAAGTTCAGATGGTAATAATACTTAATTTAGTTATAGTGTGTCTTTGAGATTTCACTCTTAGTTTAATAGTTTAGGGGGTGCTTGTGTCTTATCCCTATTTTGATACCTTGTCCTCTTTCAATTATTAATGGTTATTTCCTTCTTTTCTTCTTCGCCGCTCTCCTTTTTCTCCCTCCTCCTTCTTTCATGTTTAAATAAAAATTAACGTGTCATACGTAAGAATCACTTTGAATTAATAATATACTAATAATTTTGAAATATTAAAATGATTTAAATTTTGAGACTGTTTAGAAGAGATTTGAGTTGGTTTTAATTGGAAAAAATTAAATATGTAATGTATAAATATCGCATAAATAATGTGTATATATATCTCTAACTCTCTATACATAGTTATATAGATTATACATATATATGACCATTTTGTGGGTTTTTTTAATTCCCCTGCATATTGATAAAAAAAAATCCCTATTTATAATATATTAGTATTCAATCCTACAATTTTCTAAGAGATTTCATTCCTATAAACTATTAAGAGCGTAAAGAAATACCATTTACACGTATATTGTTCCATGCTATATATATTGTATTTTGTGCATTTGCATTGGTTTTTTTTTGAATATAAGTGTTTGTACAAATTTTAAAAAGTGAATAGACAGAAATTATGATCATAAAAAAATATGAAGAAATATAATTCTATTCATTAAGATTGTGGGTATAATTCTGTTCCTTCCTTATTTTACTCTTCTAAGATTTGACATATTTCTCAAATTAAGATGATTTAACTTGACCATTATATAAATATTTCACGAATTTGCGGAATATCTTCAATTTTGATCTTTAAAAAACCCAAGAGTTTATGGGATATACAAGATGTCTTTTAACAAGATTTTTGGACCCTTGATACAACTTGGAGTCAGGACTTAAGGGGTTTGGTTGAGTTAACCTTCCAAATATTCATAATTGCTGGGGTAAACACAATTAATCAGAGTCCAACCACATGTTCATTCACTCAATAACATTTAAGTAAATTGTATGTTCAAACATGTGATACAAACAATTTTTTAGGACTTCGACATATTATATTTTACTCAAAAAGATTCAATTAGAAGCATTCAAGCACCATCAAAATCACTAGAGCTTTGAAAATCAAAATTTTATTGAATAGCTTGTGCAAAATTAGCCTTTGAAAACATTTATAATTTTTCTTAAAAAATTTAAATTCGAAGTTTTTGGTTGACTATTGTTAGGGGTTGAATGTTTTGTTCTCATGAGGATGAAGGCTCGGTGATTTAAGAGGTGGGTTTAATATATTGGTGGATTTTATTTAATTATAAATTTAAAATGTAACTAATAATAAGCTGTTTTAAAGAGTAAAATTTGACCCAATTCAGAATTTGTTTGAGGGGTATTCTTAAGCTAGAAAATAAAGGTTGATGGTATTTCTGAAGTTGAAATTTTTGGGCAACTTTCACATATAATCAACAAAAAATATTTATATTTGTATGCTAAGTACATTTTACATAATGCGCGCCATAGCAAACATTAAAACTGTATATCGCTATACATATACATTGTATAATTCCTGGCCTATTTTCGCTGCAAGTGTATATATTCGCTATCCTATTTTCATGCAATGGTATAAGTCACAGGTATCTGCGCGGCCGAGGTCGTTGCAATATTTTTATAAACGGTCTTTGCATACATTGAAATCGAATTAAAATGTATGTATATTCATATTATAAGTGTATAGGCAAAAGATATATGTTTTTCTCGCTCCGCGTTATCAAAAACAGAATAAATAGACACTTCTGTTGTATAAGGCTAGAGAAAATGTAAATTTTCACTGCATTGTATAATTCGCAATTGTAGAATTCGTTGGCCGTTTTTTCTCGCATATTTTGTATAAAATTTGCAGTTGTCTACGATTGAATGGAAGTAAAAATGTTTTGTAATTGTATATTAGAATGTTTTATAAAATGAAGAGTATATGTTTTTGCATGTGTATATCATTTTCTCTCGCTTACAAAACAAAACATAATTTATACACTTCTATGTATACAGCGAAGAGGCGAGCTAGAGAGTGGCGAGCGAGGATTGTTGGGAGAGAGGCGCTTGGCAAACTTTGGCTAACTTTGCTATGGAGCACAATTAAATCAAACTCTAGCTACTCTTTATGTTATGTTATTAGTTTGCTATTATATATAATTTTTCCTTTAAATTTGACGGACGTTATTTTTGAGTAATTTTTCATTTTATTAAGGATATTTTTTGCATTTTTTTCTATTGTAAAAATAATTTAAGATGTTGTATTGAATTTTATAAACTTTAAATTTTAATTCTCCTATTTACATATGATGACACTCTATTAAATTATGTAATACAGTTAAGATTCAAAAAGGAGATTAACAAAGTTGTATTTTAAGCCCATTTATTTGAGGCCCTAAAAGTTTTGTAATATCGATTTATCAGATTATGTTTACTTTTTTATAAATAGGGCAACTTTCACATATAACAAACAAAAAATTTATATTTGTATTTTATAACAAAGTTTACATAATTGCGTTTAATAGCAAACATATAATTGTATAATTCGCTGACCTCGCTATACATATACAATTGCATGATTCGCTGGTCTAAATTATATAATTTGCTGGCCTATTTCGTGGCAAGGTATTAGTCGCTGGCCTATTTCAACAGTGCAATTGTATATATATTCGCTAGCCTATTTTCGCTACAATATGTGTATAACATTTCTTTGTCATACAATGGAATCAAAGTAACATATTTTTTGTATATTGTATAATTATAGTGTAATATGAAAGATATATATTTATCTTCAATTCTCTCGCTTTATACAAAAACAGAACACAATTTTATTACCTTTTGTTGTATAAAGCGAAGAAATTGTATTTCCTGCAATTGTATAATTTGCTGGCCTTTTTCGCTGCAATATTTGTATAAATTGCATTTGTATACATTGAATCGAAGAAAGATATTGTCAATTGTATAATTAAGTGTATAGCACGAAATCTAATGAGTTTTGGTATGTTGTATATACAAGTTTTCTCTCAGGTTTATAAAAACAGAAACACAATATATACACTTCTGTTGTATAAAGTGAGAGAGGCGAGCAGAGGAAGAGTGGCGGCGAGAGTTTGGGAGAGGGGCGACTTGCAAACGTTTGCTATTGGGCACAATTAAATCAAACAATAGTTATTCCATTTATTTTAGATTATTAATTTGTTATTATATACAATTATCCCTTTTATAAATATTGTAACTTGTAGTAGGAAAAGTGGTAAATCATTACAAAGAAATCAGGAAAGAATTACTTTTTCTTAAAAAGTGAAAAACTAGACCTTGAATTAAATTATTCAAAATTTCATATTATTAGATAAAAAATTTTATGCAACAAGATCTAAGGTAATGTGTTACATATACATGGCTATATTATTAACTTGAAATTGCCCAAATAACATTATTACTATCATATTTTTAATACAAATTAAAAACGTTATATTTTATAAAAATATTCTACGATTTACTTTCAGTATGCTCCAAAAATTAAAATCTCTTATTAAAAGATACCCTTAGACTATCAATTTTTATTGAGATTATAACCAATTTTGATTAAAAAAAAAGAGTGTATATAATCTGAATAAACAAAAGACTATTCCTAAGAAACAAATAAAATTGAAACCAATGATATATATTAAAAAGGAAAGATTTAAAAGTGCAAAAGTATTTTGAATAAATAATAATGAGTTTTCCAACCAAGTGCTATCGATTAAACAGGAAATTCAAGAGTTTCCACCCAATCAAAAAGTCTTTTACCTAAATTAATATGGTCCTCTCAACAATTGTGGGCATTGCACTTCATAATTTTACACCTACATGTATTTATTGTAAATTGTTATCTTTATATATAGTTAAATAAAATTTTATATTATTAAACTTATTCATATTTTTTTTATTTACCAAATATAATAAGTTTTTTTTTTGTTGATATCTCGTAGTAAATTGAGAAAAGTGTTCTTTAGAGCACTCGGTTGGATTTCAACATTTAGACAAAATCAAGAAATAAATTAATATTTCAATTTGGACAACTTGTAAAAAAAAATAGACCTTTAGTTAAAAATTCAATTTTATAATGATTATCAATGTATTTTAATATATGATGGGACGCAATAAATCAGAAGAACATATTTTTTTATGAAATGGATATCAAACTAAATTGAATAGAGATGCGTTTCTCTCTGACTTTCTTGCCTAAAACTTACGGAGTTTGAAACTTAAAATGACTTTACATATCTGAAAAAATGAATTTGAATTTTGAAATATATCTTAATTGTTAATTGAAAAAATAGATTTGTTATTGTTTATGAAGCTCAAATTACGATTTAGAGTACATATTCAATAAGATATTGGTGGAAAATCAAATTAGAAATGCAACTCATTATTACTAAACCAGCTTAAAGAAATTATTTAAATTTCGAAGTTGATTGATATGAGAAATATAAATTGAACATTGTTTAGATTTATTGGAACTAGTTGAAAAATTAACTATAAAATTTTGAAGTCATTGGGTGGATATTTGAATTTGGTTTGAATAAGAATTATAACTACAAATCACCAAACAAGTTTGTAACGGCAGCTAATGTCGTTTATAAGTTGTAACTCCTGCCGTTTAATATACGTGGCACTTTTCAAATTTCATAATCTAAATATGTCTATTTTTAATCATAATTTTTTATATATTTTTTAATTATTTTAAATCATCAATTATTGTGATTTATATTACCTTTTAAATAGTTTCAAACATATAAATTTCATTTAAAAAGAAACTAAAAATTTCACGCGCAAATTATTACTCAAACTGTTTGACTCTCGAAAGATCATTGACAAATCGGAAAAGGGTCAAAATTGCTATGCAAAATAGACCACTTATACCCTTCGTTACATTTAGGGATAAAAGATGCCCCTGCCGTTATCCTAAGAGACCACAAATATCTTCAAGAGTTAATACCCCAATATTTTTAGTGACATGGCAAGCCACGTGGGACTAATCCTTCCACCTAAGCATTGCCAACTAGGATTCACTACAAAAGAATTAGACCTTTAGCGGTAACTAAAGTACTCACAAAAGCCCAAAAATTCGTCACTAAAGGTTTAATGTTAAACTTCAGGTGATTCTTGTTTTGTTTTTTTGAGTGGTAATGATCTTGTTGATGTTGAGTTTTTATTCTTGGTTGGATACATTTAACTAAATCAAGAACTGGTGTGTTTAAAACAAAACAAGAATCTCTGTAACGACCTGTTTATCAGTTTTGGTGGCTGGGGCAACAGAATTTTATTCTGGAAAAACTACTGCAAGGAAGTGACGGATGCCAGACGGACCGTCACGGGCACGACGGACCGTCGTGGGGTGTCGTTTTCAAACCACTTGGAAAAAATCTGAAATTGGGTACTGAAAATCGACGCTCTGAACTTCGTAAACGAAATGGCAGGTGTGGATAACGGACCGTCACAAGAGTCGCATGCAAATTCACAGTTTACGGACGCACAAAGAGTCCAGTGCAAATTCACTCTCTGCCCCTGTGGTTGGCGACGACAAAAGGCAGGACGGACCTTCGCAGGCACGACGGCGCCGTCAAGGGCTGGTAGCCCAGGCGGGGCGAATCCTGATTATTTAATTTTAAGGGGCGTTTTGGACTATTTTTCCCCCCCTTCTTGTTAATTCTCCACGTCCCATATGGTTCCTGTTCCTCCGTCTCCTTCCTTGCGGGTTCCCGCGTTCCCACTTCCGTTCTTTCGTGCCCTATTTTTGCCACTCTTTCCCCCTTCCTTCTCTGCCCTTCGGCGTTCCGCCCGCTGATTTTATTCCATCCGCCCCCTCCCCCTCCCCGCCCGCATCTGCGCAGCGCCTACTCCTCTCTGCCCGTTGCGCCGGTCTCCCCTCCAGCTTTTGGAAGATCGCTTGTTGATCGCATTTCTTCGTGAGGTAGGTTATGTTTTTACAACTATTCGTATTAAACTTTAATAAGCGAATGATATGTGTTGGTTAGTATTCATTAAGTCTTCCTATAATGCTCATGTGTGTGTATGCAATTGATGTGATTTTATATTATGATGGTGATGAACAAAGTCATGATGATCTCTTCATCCGCAAATCTTGATATACCTAATCTCTTATTAAATGATGAGCCTTGGTAATAAAAGAAAGGCCTTGATGAACTAAAGTGAATGAGATAATGACGCCTTGGTATAAAGAAGGTGTGATGAAGTAATCGAATGAGATTAGTGGATCTGAGTGTCACGTGCCGACACATAGAATTAGTGGGAACGGTGTCCGCACCGACACTAGATGTAGGGGATCTGATTGTCAACGTACCGTACACCTAGAATTATGGGACGGGTTTTCCGAACCGACACGTATATGCCGGGGATCGGAGGTCACGTACCGAACATTGAATTATGGGTCGAGTGTCACGTTCCCGACACATAGTAGTAGGGGATCGGGTGTCACGTTTCCGACACATAGTAGTAATGGGGATCGTAGTGTCACGTACCCCGACACAAAGAGGATCAGATAATGAATCTTGAAGGATACTTAATGATACCACTCTAAAGAACATGTATCCCAAATAATTATGGCATGGAGCTTGAGTCTCATAGATATGATCGGGATATTATAAATGATGTTTTGTACTGTTTGCGTCCCATGTTAATAATATTAGTTGATTTTTATGATGTTTACTTGAGATATATGTTGTTTCTATTTTGAGTTGGCCGTGAACCTACTCAGTACTTGTGGTTGTACTGGCACCCTCTTTTATGGTTTTTCCTTTTGGTTGATTTGTTGGAGTGCAGCAAACGTGCCGTATCTTCGACTCAACAGTAGTTCAAGCCAGTCTTCGTCACATCAACCGCCCCGGTATCCTTCCAGGGTGAGCTACGCTTTCTTAGGCCTTGGACTGGATCTCCTTCTCATGTCTTATGCCTTAAGTTCGGCATAGACTAGCTTTTATTTTGTTTTATCTTCTTTCCTTAGAATCTCTTAGTTTAGTAATTTGGATCATAGATGTTCTTGGTGGTGATATTCCATTTTGGGGATTAATAGAAGTTGAATTTTGAAGTTAATCCTGAATTGTCTTTTTATTTATGAGTTTTAAGAAGTCTTCCTTCCGCATTGCTTTATGGTGTTTATTAAATGGAAATGATAAGGTTCAGATTGGTTGGTTTATCGCCTCACATAGAGGGTAAATGTGTGTGGCCATTTGGCGGGCTCGGCTTCGGTTTTTTGGTCGTGACAGAATCACCTGAATTTACCATTAAAAAACCTTTTGTGAAGATTTTTCATAGAGAGACTTTTGTGGTAACGAGATTATCGGTAGATCTAATTTTTTTTGTAGTGAATTCTAGTTAGTAACATTTATATGGAAGAATTAGTCTCATGTGGCTAGTGATGTCACTAAAAATTTGGGGTGTTAACTCTTAAGGATATTTGTGATGTCTTAGGATAACGACATGAACATTTTTTATCCTAAAATATAATGAAGGATATAAGTGATCTATTTCGCAAATTAAGAAGGTCCCGGTCAATTCTCACCTTTTGTTTTTTTTCTTCGTTTTTCCCGGGTTGACAAACCGACATAGTTCCTATGTTTTCACTTTTTGGGGTAGTATTTGACAAAAAACTTTAATATAGTAATAATTTGGCTTTAAGATTTTTATTTTGATCCGAGATAATTTATATACACATAAATATGTATAAATTATATTTTAGAGCATAATTTTTTTTTAAATTCTGTTTTTAAGCTTCGTTCTTATTTCAATACCTTCACATAATTTATTTTTGATACGAAAGAAATATACAAGAATATACAAAGGAGAAAGGACTCTGAAAAATACTCTAACCTTTTATATACTTGTTCACGTGAATACGTTACTATTTATAATGATGCAATAGTTATGATATTTACGTGGACACACATATAGCTTTAAAATAAACTATTAAATAGTATAAGGATAAAAAATCTTTTCCTAAATTCTTACAAAAATATACTTTGGGTTGGCGATATATTTTTGAAAATTTTTCCCCTTTTTACTGCCTTGCATGTCTAACTCCTCGTAAATCTCACCACAGTTTCTATTCTTCTCTTGGCTCATCCCCTTTCTCAACTCATCCACTCCCTCTCTCTCTTCACTAAGGCGACTACACACAAGTGTAGTGGTTTTAGGCTCCAAAGAATAATGCATTAAATTATTTATTGTCAAATTTTCATTAGTTATTGTGTATATATTTTTAAAATATTATTTTTTGTAAAAATGTGATTGATGTAATTACAGGTAAAAGTGTAGGTAATTTAACTGCTTTTACTTTCTATTTTTTAATTGGTCTATTTTACTTATATTTCAATTAATTATGTTTTAGTATTTACATTGTACGAGTATTTTTAATATTTTGAGGTGTTATCTTTGACATTTCAAATCTAAAATTAGATTATCAAATAATTAAATTTTAAAAAAATAATGTTGTCCCTTCATATTTGAATGATTTTTTAAAGAGTAGCAATCATTTGAATATGAGAAAAGCCTCTTGTAATCATCGACTTTTCGAGAAAGACTTATATTTATGTCATCGTTACAAGTTGGGAGAATTAGCAAGAAATAAACTTTAACTGTTATTAAACTCACATAGCTTCTTATAATTTACCCCCAACTCGCTGACTAATATTATAACATTAATTCCGTGGACTGACTTCGAGTTTTGTATAATTAGAGAGTCACGTTGTATATGTAAATTCCGCCTCCTATATAAATACATATGTAGAATATAACAATATTAACTTATATACATATACAATTCACCACTCTCTCCACCTCCCTCCTCATCCTCCCATTTTCTCGTTCTGTGCCTCTCTCGCTCGTGCCTCTCCCAATCTCGCTTGCCGTATATACAAATGTTATATGTATTTGATAACAATTTATATACATATAAAATTCAAAACCCTCTCCCCCCCCCCCCCCTCCCACTCAGGTTCTCCTTCCTCCTCTCCCAATCTCCGCTCCCTCCTCTCTCCTCCCTCTCCAGTATCGCTCGCTTCTCTCCTCTCTCCTGTCTCCCTACGTCTCCCTCTCACCTCTCTTTCCCAGTATATATACAATACAATATGTAATAATATCAATTATTTAAAACCGATCAATATACATATATAATTCACCTTTATCCCACTCTTTCCCCCTCTCTCTCCTCTCTCTCCTAGTCTCGCTCGCCTCTCTCCTCCATATAACAAGTAGCTACGAATTGTAATTATCAAACTATAGCTATTGAACATAATTGTTATTTTTACGTGGTTATATGTGAAAGTTTCCCTTAAAAGTTTGATTCATCTATGCATTTCAGTCCATCTATGCAATTGTTTGTAAAGTAAAACTAGTTTTTATTTTGCAAAATAATTTTTACACATGGTCAATTATGATTCGGCCACAATATTAATTATTTCTTTTTAAAAAGGAGAAAACGCTTAAATATGTCATTGAACTATGGGAAAAAGCTCATCTCTGTAATTCATTAAAAGTTTGGCTCATCTATGCCATTTTCATTGAAATAGAATATCATCGATGAGCCTTTTCTCAAACGAAAATGACATAGATGAACAAAATTTGTAATAATATTCATAGATTAACATCAAAACCATTAATTACATCAAACAAAATTTGTCTCTGTCAAAATCAGAATATTCAAATTAATGCACGGCTTTGTTTCTTACAAGATAAATTATTTAAACCTATTTTATATTTTAAAATATTATGAAATATTATAATTATAAAAAAGGATATTATTTGGTGTGAGGTTTTAATACTATTTTAAAATACTTTTAGATAATTTTAATAAGTTAGTATAACAATTGACTCACTTAAAAAAGTTTTTCTTTCTTCAATTTAAAACATTTTGTGGGGATTATATGACGTACGATATTTTATATTCATATTTGTCCATGCAAAATCCCTAAACAACCTTTTGTTTGTGTGGAAAAGAGAATCAATTATCAAATTTAATTAATTACTATTTCCTTTTAACGAAATGATTATGCTATAAATATATATATATATATATATATATATATATATATATATTCTATATATAATATCTCTATTCCTTCATTATATATCTCAGCCCGGGTCCTCCCTTCCCTCCGCTCCGCCCTCGCGCTCCTCCCTTTTGCCCTTTCGCCCCTCTATCTAGTGTCTCTTGCATAGTCCCTCTAAGGATTGTTTTTGCTATTATCGATTTTCTTGCACACATTATTACCAACTTTGCGCGCCCTCTTTTCTCCCTTCCTCCCGCCCGTTCCACTTTCCGTTTTGCCCACTCTCCTTTTCTCACCTTCCTCCCCTTGGGTCGCAATAGAATACACACTATCTTTTGGGGCCAAGAATGACAGAAAAAAGTTTAAGGTCCCTCAGAACCATACTCTCATCTCATCTGTGTCTCTACAAACATTTGTGGCCTCAAGTAGAATAGTGTAGGTCCCTTAAATCTAATACCTAATCCACATGAGGTCCAACATAATAAATTAAAATCAATCAATTTCGCACTTTCACCACCCACGACTTCCTCAAAGTCAAATCACTATTAAACAAATCACAACTCTAATCTCAAATTACAATATATTTTTTTTCACTCTATAAGAATATATAAAAAAATACTTTTACAAAAAAATATTATTATTGTTATAATATTTTTACTTATATATTAGTAAGGAACCATAAAATATTAAGCACAGACTGGTCAAAAATTATTTTAACATCAAAAATTATTTTTTAAAACCAAACTTGATGACTTCCGCAAATAAGGGTACAAAAATATAATTTTTTGATTGGGTGTGATGTCCAATTAAAAGAACATGTGCAGCTGAGGACCACAACATATCACATATTCAACTTATTTATTAAATTAGCAGATTATATAATTTTAATTAGCAAAAGAGGACGAGAATGAATATTTATTATGTTTAATAGCTTCTTAAGAAGGAATACAATTAGAGAAAACTTGTTTTATAATGCTATTTAGGGTTTCTTCCTGTTGCCAATCTATTACAACCCAACTTATCATCGTTGTCTCTTTTTCAAACTAGAATATTTAACTTTATCAGCATAATCAATGGCATAAATGATGTTCAGATCAAAATTCTTTCTTATCCACCAAAGTCTAGCTGGTATGAAATACTGTGTGAATTAATCGAGATACATTCAATTGATTCAAACATCATCGATATAGAAAATCTAGAATACAATTAAATTATGTTAAAAAAAATATATAAAGAGAGAATGGAAATGAAAATTATATATAACTTTATTGTTAGCACTTAAGAACATTAGCATTTCTGTTTATCCAAACTTTGCTAGGGACCTATCCATCAAACTTTAAAGATATCAATTTCTTATGATGTGCACCTAAGAGAAAAAAAATAATAATAATACTTTCTGCAAGATCAGATGTATTTGCAGGCAGCTGAACAACTATTCTAAATTACTATTGTTTTTATGGAAAATATGGAGGAAGAGAAGTAGTAGTTTGTGAGTCGAATGTCCAAATTGCTATTCCGAAAAAGTCAGTCCTCTTTGTAATATTTGAGTTTCTGAACTTACTAAGTGAACGTTCAAATGCTATTCCTTGTTGGAGATGCAAAAGGGCTTTCAGGAAGATTCAATACTTGAACCCTGCACGATTCCGAAATATTGATTGAATGCAAATTAACATATTTTTCTTACACTGGCATATTGTTATAACATGTTAAATCCTGATTATATAAAAAATGACTTACCTTTCTTGGTCATAATGATTCGTCTTAACAAGACTAGTTTTGTTGTTGCTGGTGGAACCATTGTTCCATACATTTAGCATGTAAGGAAAACCCTCAGCCGATGGGAAATCTAACTGTTCGCTATGTCCCCTATACACAGTAGAGCAAATAATGTCATGTTAAATGGGTAAGTAGGCACTAAAAAACAACAATGTTTCCTATGAAATGGTAGGATAAATAATAAGATATTTCTTATATGGAATAAATTTAACAACCTTCTGAAGCAAGTTTCAAATTCTCTATTGAGTAGCCAACACGCATTTGATAATGTTGAAACTCCTCAAAACGTCTTCTCTCAAACTCAATTGCCCGCCTATGTACTAAAACAGAAACCAATATGAATATTACTTATGACAAAAAATTATTAAAGAAAGGTATGATGCAGGAAGTAGATTTCCACAGATTGAGGTGAAATGCATCTTACAAGATTGGTGTGCAGATACTGCATGAGCAAAAGGATTATAACAAGAAGCTTGATAAGCTTTCTCCGGACATTTTCTGCAGATAGAAGATAAAATCCATCAAATGCAAATTCCAACAGTGTTATCCCAAGTCTAAGAGATTCTGTAAGTTGCAGTCCCTCAAGTGAATCGATATTCTTCAGATGATACATACAATATTCTTGAAACATGACAATGTTAACAGTTGAGGAAAATGTGTAAATTGTAAGACTTGTATAAAAGATACTTATTGAAAAATAAAAACAAATATAATAGACTTAATTGGAACTAAAATCGAGCCATGTTCCTCAAGTATCCTGAAAACAGCCATTTAACAAACAACCACAAATCTGAAAACTTAAGTTCAAGAGTATTCAAAGTGCAACCACCACCAATTTCAATAGATTAAACTACAAAAAATAAATGACATTAGCATCAAATTATGATTACATCCTCATCATTCCACATCAAGCCGGTTAAGTAGGATACTTCGGAAATGAAGATTTTTTAACAATATCTAACAAATATGCAAATAAGTGATTAGAAGCCTTCACAGAATAGAAACCAGGGAATGTACCTATCTACAAGCTTGGACTTTTCCCTGTAAGGTTTCACCAAAACACGTGCATCGCAGACTAAATGAGGATTCCCCCTTGACAAGATCTGCTTCACTGTCTCTGTGTAAGCAAAAGTTACAAATCCGAACATTCTCTTCAGTTGACAAGGAATCCTAACATCTTGGACTGGTCCAAACTGACTGCATAAACATGAAATAAGTTGTGAAGACGGAAAAAGATGACTAATAATGTGTCAATTCACTTGGAGTGACTTACGTGAAATAGTTGGAAACATCTTGCTCGCTGAAGGTACTCTCAGCCGGAAAAGTCAGATAAATCTGGCGAGAATCAGCTACAATTGCTCCATGTTCATTTCTTTCTCCATTGCATTCCAAGTATTTGTGAATATCCTTAGCCAAAATAACGGCATGCTGTCCATGGGGCCTGTTGTAAATACAAACATTTATATCAAATACAGTTTGTATCAAAGAACAAAATCCACAAATGATTGAGATAGAAAAGTTGCACCTGTCGATGACACGAATGCTGTTTCTTAGTCGGGAGAGGAGTTTAGTCAGGCTATATCCAGCTTTCCCGTGTCTCTGACTTTCTGTGAGATAACCCTCGGCCTGAAGTGTTCTGCCAAACATCTCATGATACAACATAGGCAACGAAGCAATAGAAACAGGGTCACCCCCTTTGGATTTGAGAAGCTGAGTGAGCTCCATCTCTAGTTTCTTTAGAGATCCAGGAGAGATAGCATGTTCATCAGTAACTACATCATTTAAATTTCCGTTGAAAACTTGGGAGAAGCTTTCCTGCGTTGGATATGCATGAACGTATCTACAGTTATTTCCATGCTTACAATAGCCTTTGTTAAAGTAATGACAAATCTTAACAGGAATCTCAGGCAAGCTTGAAGTTCTTCGACTCGATCTTGGACCAAATGTACGTCCAACGAAATTGTGGTCTGAGTGATCATCCAAAGATAAGAAATGAAGCTGATTTTGGAGTTGATATTCATCAGTCATAGGATCGGAGCAGCCTGCTGGCAAAATATCCGAGCTATGAATTGGACGATTTTCAGCCTGCCCTTGATGCTCCCAGTACAGATTTCCAACTTGATGGTTCGTAAAGGGGCGAGGTGAAGCTGATGAGAATAGACCAAATTTCAATGGGGGTGAAAAAGGACCAGAAATGGCTGGTTTGGGTGATAATCCAAGATCATTCTTAGCTTTGTTAACAATCGAAAGGATCACATTTTCGGGACTAAACGCTAATCTAATCATGTCCTGCTCACCATGATGCTGATCGATGAGATAGACAATGATCTTATTCACATGATCTGGCTCTAGTTTCTGAATTCGATTATATACATCTCTAGTAGACTCGGAGAAATTCATGCTCATATTCAACCTAACAAATCAAACATGATGTTGAGACTTCTTAATCAAAAACCTTACAATAAACACAATGCAAAAAAACCATACTACATCAAACATGATCAAAAACCTTATCTAATTTGCAAATGGCATGACATTACAGTTTCTCATGACTAAAAATCAAATAAATTCAATTAAAATGATGAAAAATAACAAATAAACAGAGAAAAAGGAAGACAATAGTTATAAGCTTTATCTAACACTACTGCTGAGTAACATCACAACAAGCCATCATCAATTTTACCAAAAATAAATGTTAGAAAATTGAAGAAATCACCCAAAAAATTGTTTAAAGAAAGAACCGATAATTATAACATTCGACATAGAAATTAACCTAAAACTACAATTTAAGCAACAAATAGAACATGTTAGAGATTAACAAACTTGAACATTATTAAATTGACGAGATTTTTACATTTCCGTAAAGCAGAAAACATCTGTTCTGCTTTCGTCAGTGACAAATAGAGAACCAAGTTAAAACGTTCAAATTACTTTACAAAATTAAACAACAACAAAAAAAAGCAACATAAACCCACCATTAATTTTTTTTTACCTGATATGTGAGTACAGTTCAACACTGAAAAGCAAATGAAAAAAAACAATCAAACAAACTCTCAATCCACAAAATTTCTTCTTGCCATTTTGCTTCAAATCAAAACACAATTTTAATAATTCAAACTTTAAGTAAGATTTAAGGAATTTTTAATTAGAGGTTTTGTTGATAGTGATAGAAACATTTTTGGATAATTTGAAACTTTTATAGAACAAAAAAAGGTTTGAAATGAGTCCATATACAGGCTGTATCTCTGTTGTTAGAGAAAAATGGGGGAATTTATTAGGATATGCGCCTAGATTTTCTAATTCAATTAGTAGAATGTTTATTAGCCAATTAAATTACATAAATACCCTTATCCAGCTGTTCTTTCGGATATATCTATGTGGCCAAGTCTTACCCCATTTTTTAAAAATTAATTAATTTTTCAAATAAAAATATATATTTGTAACTGAACACAGGTTGGCTTATATGCAACCAAAAAAAAAAAAAAAAAGCTTTTTTGTCTTTTGAGTAAATCTTGTGTGTAGCACCATATAACTTTATCTAATCCTATGAGCAATTATGGTGACGCCACGTCATAATACTCGACGAGAAAACATATGAGTTCATGGAAATTTAATATTATTATCAGTGACCAAGTCAGAAATTTTAACGAGGAGGTTTAAAATTTGAGAAGTAAAACATACGAACGAAAGATTCGACATATATTATATATACCTAAAAAATAATTTTAACTACGTATAATTAGTACTATGTTTACACTGCCTCTGCCCCTAATTATTACTCATATATTATCTATATTTCAGAAATTTATTTTAAGTAAATAATTATGAATTTGATTATAAGTTTATTTGGCACATTATGAATTTTTCTTTCTGTTCTAATGTACCGTGAAATATGATGAAGTTATTGTTATTGTTATGTAACAATATTAACCATTTTAGTGTTATTTTACGAGTGTAATGTGAAAGAAGTTAAAAATTATATATAGAATTATTAAATGTTAGTTAACAATGTTAATTATTTCAGTGTGTATGAAAAAGTTAAAGAGTGTATACAGAATTATTATACCTTTCCACTAAATAAACCAATGGATTAAGTTTTTTAATTTTTATTTTTTTGGTTCAAATATATGTTTGTTTTACTTGACTTGAATGGGGCCCTTAGTTCAAAAGTGTTATGTTTGTACGTGAAACAGAATGGTTTGTTGTTTTTGTGGAAGTATGATAAATGGCATGCATGCAATATATTTATTTATTTTTCTTAATTAATATAATTATTTATTTGCATGTGTGTCACTTGTCAATAAATTGTGACAGTTTTTGGTTTGAGTTACTTTAGCCAAAGTACAGATAGAAAAAAAATCCCAACAGAAAGGCTACTCCACATATTCTAACTCAAAATCTACATGGCAATTTGTGGGGTTTGTGGTATTATATGGATTAGGAAAACTTAATTTGTATATTTATATAAAAATTTTTTAATAAAATATATAATTTTCAGTGTAAAAAATTTTTATTTTTTGTTTTTATTTTGTAATCGATAATAACGGCAAGAGAAGAGGCATCAATATGTAGTCAAATTTTGATGACTGATAAGTTGAGCAAAATGTGCTGTAGATTTAGGCATTTAGGTGAGCCAAAATAGGAACGTACGAATCTAAAATGATTTCAGTTTTATCCATATGTTATTTATTATCTTTTTGTTAAATTGCAGCTTATGTTAAATTTATAATTGTGTTCATAATCAGAATTTATAATTGAATATTCAAAAGAAAAATTATACTCGAATGTTAAAGTTAAATGACAAAGTAAAAAAATAATAATAAGAGAACTTATGCGAGATAAGTTTATGCGGCGGGGATTAGTCTATGCATGTTGAGCAGGTGGATTAAAGTCTCCGCAAATTTATTAGCTTTTAATTTAATAGTTACTAATTTTGCGACATCACGAACCTAATTTTTATCAACGCATAAAATATCGTCTCTTGCTTTTTTCTCTTTTATATAAATTAGTTATTCACTTTTATCAAACACTAAACTGCTTTGCTTAATTCACTTAATCACAATCAAATTTGAAATTTCAAAGATATTCTCTTTCCTTTTAATCGCGCTTCTCTAATTTTAAATAATTTCTAATGATTTTTAATTTTATTTTATTTTAAAATTTTCATTTGTATATCAAGATGCAATTTTTTTGCAGGATTTAATTTAATAAATAGGAATTAAAGAAGGAGAGGAACAAAAAAAAAAAAAAGATGGTTCAAGCGAGTTGTTGAACAAAAGGAAGATGGTTCAAACGTAATCAAGAAAAATTAAGTAACATATTAATTGTGTCATTCCTATCTTTTAGTAGTTTTTATCCAAACTTTTCATATTATTTATCTATATTATATTAGATTGGCCATGAATTACGTGTCCAAAATACTTGATTTGATAAGAAAAATTATGTAACTAAGCAAATATTTATTAGTGAGTCACTTATCATTGTTATAGTTTCAACTAATTATGATTCGCAATCAATGTTCAATCTAATTGAGTAATAATTCGCCGCATCCCAATAAATCGCATTTGTATCAACGCAATAAAATAGTCACGCTATTAACCTTTTATATATATATATATTAGATAACAATGGTTATTCGGTCTCATTCAACACCCACTCTCACTAGCATAATCAAATTGAAACTCAACGAGATTCCTTCCCAATCCAGCTACCTAATTCAGTTAACTTCTGGCAGTTTACAATTATTATTATTATTTTTAGATTTTAATTCAATGAATAAGAACAAAAAAGGATAGGAACAAAAGAAAGATGGTTCAAGAAAATTGATGAACAAAAGGAAGATGGTTCTAACAATATAAAAAAAATGAAAAGTTGAAAAAAATTAATTATACTGCTGAAATCACACACATTTGAAGAAGGAGAAAAATATCAATTTGAGAGTCAATAGAACAAGATGATGGTGAAGATTTGAGGCGTTTGTATAATATATCTCATATATTTTTTGTAACTTGTATTTTTTATCAATTTCCCATTATGTTATTTTATGTATTCAGTGTACTAAAGTTGATGTGTCTTTTTTATTTTGTTTAATTGTATATTTTTTAACAATTATATATAATTACTTTTTTTTTTTGAGTTTTTCATCAGTCATAGACACATTAAAGAAAAAAGGGTTAAAAATACCCCTAAACTTTAGTTTATTGTTTGATTTTACCTTCGCCGTCAAAATGAAATTAATTTTACCTCTCACGTTATTAATTTTCACCAAATTTACCCCTCATTAGACTGAAATCCCCAAAATCAATCCAAATTAATCAGAGTTTTTTTCAAAAAGTCCTACTTCCTATTTCAACCCAGTGATCACCGACCCATTATCCATTATTCCTATGTCTTCAGGTGGGTCGGTCATTGGATACCGTTTTAAGGATATCTGAATCGTTTCACCGTTAATGCGTGTTACCATTTTAGAACCAAATGAGAAAGTGCACTAAGCGTTCAGGTTGTACGTTATACGGGTTCCTTCGTGAGTTCATGAGTTAACTAAAGATATTTCGGTATGGCTCTTCATGGGTGTCTGAGCAATAATATTATCTTCATAAATGATATTTATAGTTTTGTCGGGCTTTTAAATTATCAAAATATAATATTGTTTTTATCGAAGTATAAATTTATAAGATTTGATTAAAAATATTGTAAAAGTATAATAATCTACAAAAGTCAAATAGTTTCTAGATTTTAATTTACTATCTGTTCATATACGGAAAATACTTCTTAATAAAAAGAAAGAAAAGAATAAGTTCGAGTAATTTCCAAATGTGATTGTTTTTTTCTCATTCATTCAATTGCGTGGTATCCACGCAACACTCCATAGCACCCCTATATATATAAGTTATTATGAAATTAGATGCTATATTGAGATTGTATATGGGACATTTTCTGGAAATTAGTTTTTTTGACACGTGCGTTGCACGTTGATGACCAATTCAGAAAAATATATGAATATAGTAAATACTATTGCTTATTTTAGTGAAGATTTGAATAATACATTAGCCCAAAATAATATTGCAAGGCTTTTTGAATTCTCAATGTGAATACGTTCATATACATCCTATACACGAACCTCTGAAGATAGCCAATTGAAAAATTGATAGTTAAATAAAATAAATTTATATATTTGTTAATTGATGAGGTCAATCAGAATTTTCATATATCACGAATATTACCTTTTATACAGGATATTTGTTGTATATTTATAGTTTGTCACTGTTTAAGTGTATCAAAGATAATGTTTTAATCAAAATCATACGATCATTGAAAACTTAGTTTATTAGATTTGATGAAAACTAAGTAAAAGTAAATAATAATGAGAATTCAAATTGTTCAATATATTTTTAATTTACTATATTGTTTCATATAAGAAAAATAACTTTCTTAATATAAAAGAAAAGAAAAAGTACTCATAATATTTCAAATTATTGTCTTTTTCTAATTCATCTGATCATCGTGATCATCCCACTCATGAATCCTGCACTCCACTTCATTCCACCCCTATAATATAAGCTATAAAAAAAATTTTGTTGCTAAATGTGTATATTTTTCTAAAAATATTTTTTTACACGTGTGCTGCATGTGATTATTAATTCACAAAAAAATCTTAGATCAACATGTTATATGAATGAGAAAAAAACTTTAAGTGATGCAACTGAAAATAAAATATAATATTATAATCCTATTGTTTATGAATTTCATTGACATATTTCTGAGAAAAAAAAAGAGATAAAAAATAGTAAAAAAAAGTGAAATAAATGATAATATGTTTGTCTTGACCTAAGATAGTTTATTGATAGGAGAAAATTGGATAGTATGGAGCAATGCAAAAAGTAAAAATTATACAAAATTTTCTATTTTTTTATTAACTAATTTTTTAATTTGAAAAATAAAAAGCCGAATAATTGAAACTTATATATTTTGAAATAGATTTTTTTATAGAAAAAAATAAAATTTGATCAGTTATTTTGATTTTATAGAATAAGGTTAGCCCTACTTAGTTCCAATGGACAAAAATTAAAAAGAATACTCATTCCCACTCTTTCCCACACGCGCTTCTCCCAACAACCACCCGCCTCATCGGCCCCCTGCCTACAAGTCCACCCAAGCACCTACATCACCCTCGACCCCCCAGCCACAACCCCACCCTTGTTCCTATACAAATAGATCCCCATCCCAAACCCCACCACTTCTGTAATCTTGGATCCCCGTCTCCGTCCTTCATCCCCTACTTCCTCCTCTGGTGGCGCCCTATGAATTGAATCTTATTGATACTTACTTGTTCTTAAATAAAATGGATCTGATAACGTAAATGATATGTGCAAATTGTATTTGCTGGCGACACGATCAATACCTTGAAATCCAATTCACGAGCCCCAGGCTCCACTCAATCCCACCCTCGATAATACAAGTATATAGAATATTAGATGCTTATAATGCAAAAAAAAAATTTAATTTATTTTTTTTGGGTGTAAAAATTTTTCTTAGATTATTTTTTGGACACGTGCGTGCATGTGATGGACATCGGAAAATATATGTTATGATATAGTAAATACTATTTCTTATGTAGTGAAGATTGAATAACAAAATTGTAGAACAAAATAATATTGCAAAATGCTCTTTTGATGCCTCTTAACTGACGAACCTCTGAAGGATGTCAATGAAAATTTGATTAGTTACATAAAACAATAGTTAAATTGTTTCAATTGATGAGGTGCAATCATATAATTTATCAACGACAGACCCAAATCGAGCCGTGGAGTGGCGTCGACTACAAGGAATCCAAATCCAACTATATCATTAATTCAATACAACTTATTATATAAAGATAGAGGATAGATATATATAGATATATATATATAGATTATAATACATATATATGTATATATCTCTATATAAATATAATTATATATATATATATATGAGAGAGAGGAGAGGAGAGAGAGAGAAAGGTAAGTGGAGATGGTCCATATTAAAATGCACGTAATGTGGTATTTAAATTACTTAAAATATATCTAAATATGTATTCAAATATTTTTGGAAGATCAAAAGGTGTGACTTCTTTGCTTGTTCTTGATATTTGTGGACATTTCTGTAGTATAACATATTTTGAATTTATATTTTTTCTTTTACTTAAATTTTATAATTATTTTATAAATTATGCTAAGATATTTTTTGATTCTTTTTTAGGTTTTATAGGTAAAGATTTATGATTTTGAATTTGAACATTTAAAAAAAAACAATTGACACTATAGAAAAAAGTAAAATGAAGATGTTCCATATTTAAATTGCATAAATATGTGTATTTAATTACGCGAAAAATATATTATCTTAATATGTATCCAAAATATTTTCCATAATATGAATTCATAATTCATTGTAAAAATATGGTTTCTGTCTTTTCTTGTATAATGTGTGAAATTTCTGTATAACATTTATTTATATTTATATTTTTTCTTTTATTTAAACTAAATATTTTACTGTAAACATGAAAAGTAAAATTTATTGCAAACCTATATATAATAATAAAGATGTATATAAAAATGAAAAATAAAATTTATTACAAACCTATATATAATAATAAAGATGTATATAAAAATGGTGATGTGACCCTCCCTAAAGTTTCAATCAATTTTATCTTTTTTTGGCCTTTTTTCTAATTTTCTAATTAAAAAAAATCACCTAAAAAATGAAAGACCATTAAAAATAATCATATTTGTTATATTTTCATCAATAGCTATATCCAATTTATTTTGTCATTAAAATTATTATTCTCTTACCTATAATATTTCTCAAATTCTCATCAATTAACAAATTGTTTCATTTTATTTAAACAGGAAGTGCGGATAATGCACAGTACCCCCTCAACCATGCCCGAAATCCCAGAGACACACTATACTATACTTTAAGGTCCTATTAACCCCCCCAGAGAACTTATTTATAAGTAATTTTCAATCCCTATTTAGCCAACGTGGCACTAGTTTTGAAAAAAAGTCAAACTAGCGTTGGGCCCAAAAGATAGTGCCACGTAGGTCGACGAGAAGGGGGCGTAATAAATGAGAATAAAATAAGTTCAGGGGGGTAATAGGACATTAGTATAGTTAAGGGTCCTGAGATTTAGGGCATAGGTTGAGGGTGGTACTTGTGCATTATCCCAAAAGAAAGAATTACAACAAAACTATTCCGGTGATAAATTTATAATTTTATTGTTTGTAGTTCTTTCGTGTGTTGCTCCCTTTCTTTTTTTACTTTTCTTTTTTGTTTATTAAAAACAAAAAAATTATATCTTTATATGATATAAATGTATTTCTTCTATCTACTTTATTTATGTTTTATTTTATTTTATTTTAATTTTAATGTTTTATCTCATAACGTAAACTATAAAACTTTATTTTTTTATAATATCATTAATTTCGTGACTTTTAAGTTTTTCTATTCATAATTTAACTATTAAATTATAAAATTTAAGATACATTACCGATGTCTCTATTTAAGACACAATAAAGTTACAAGTTCTGGTTTATGAAATTTCAACTTAAGATATTCATGCGGCTTTTATAGTATTTATTATATTATCAAATTCATGTTTAACTTGATACGGATGAGAAAACTCGTAAAATTGATAATATAAAAAGTGTGTCATACCAAGGAGATCAAAAAAGTGACATTGATTTTGTATTTTGATTTTGTATCTATTTTTATGAGGTTCCAAGGAAGATGAATGTGGTTATTTCTCATTAACTTTGGTAGTTAAAATTCTTACTAAACTTTTTTTATTGCAACTTGCAAGTATGTATTTCGTTTAGATACAATGTAAAAATTTACGTTGGACTTTGTGGGTTAATACTACAAATTACTAACAAAGGTTTTTAAAAATATTGCACAGAGGACTATTTATATTTTTTCTTTAAAGATTTCTCAATTTTGTTCATAATTTTTTTAATTTAATGAAACCCTACTTGAGATTATCTATCTTTTCTATTTCATGTTTGAAATAGTGTTTTTCTTAAATTTTTTAAAAAGTCTTTCTCAGATAACTACTAAGACATAAATTGAAGAACCAAAGAGGCACCTATACGTTTCTTATCTCAAAGTAAATCACAGACATTCAAGAAGAGTATTAACTACTACTAAAACGATACTACACCATATTTTTATTTCAAGTTTCATTTCATGAATAGTTTTAGTTTTTAAACATAGAATGTGTAATTAATTTTTTATTTTGTTATGTACTCTTCCGTTCTATGATATTTACCTTCTCGTAGTATGTCAAATTTCTTTTTTAGTTTGAGGCGGGACTATGAAGTAAGATACTTTTACTAAATTAACTTTAAATATATCTTAAAAAAAGTATAGTTCTTTAACCTATTTTTTTAATTATATAAATTTTCTTTTGATAATATAAGGATAAATTGAAATAAAAATCATTAAATTCTATAACACAATTCGAAGAAAAAATAAATAAAATAAAACTCTGTTTTGAAATGAAGGGAGTATGTAATGTAAGAAAGTGAAAGTTACTATAACATTTTGATTATCTAAATATTAATACTCTTCATGTCTATAAAAATATAATTAGCTAGAGAATTCAAATATGCTTAGCAATTTAAATTTGAAATATAATTTACGAATCTTATTTATGTTTTAGGCATTACAATTCTATATATATAAATTGTTTTATACATCTGTACAATTATTGCATCATATAGTAATTACCGGTGATTTTCTTCTATCATGTGTTATATTTTTAACACTTCTAAACTTTATGGTAATATTTTTTGAGTACAGTGAGAATTTTTAAAAGTATATAATTTAAATTCAATTCTCATCCTTTCTAAAATCTATTATATTTCACAAAATCCATATATTATATAAACATGTTTATTTTCACTTTCTTATGGAAAACTAGGTTTTCTTTTCTCCTATATCTTTTTAACGAGCCTGTGATCTTTAAGCTTGTTTATATGACATTAATTCAGGAAAAATTAGTAAACTAGTCAAAATAAATACCGATTTGGTAAAAAATTATCCATACTTTATAAGTTTAGCAATAATGTCAAAAAAGTGTCATTATTTTAAAAAATTTAGTGTCCCAATTTTCCTCCTTATTTTATCTCTCTTTTTCAATAATGCTATATTTGTTAATAAAAAAAAAATCATCTCTCTCATATTTATCTTTTCAAAATGTTAATTCTCTCTCCCATTAATTTTTTCTTCTCGCATGGTTATCTTTCTGATTTTTCTCAACAGTCCAGGTTGCAAAATTTTTTCTGCCATATATTTTGGTTGTTTTTTTAATCAAAATTGGATAAACAAGAATCTTTGATTAAGGGTATCTCTATCTTTATCTATGTTCGATTTTGTTTTCTAATTTTATTTTTGTTGTTAATTAAATCTTTAAAAAAATAGTGTTTGTATTTTTCAATTCCGTTATGATTACCTATCCAATGGTGAATCAAGAGGCTTACTAGAGGTCTTCCTTCTAATCAATCAATTCTGTTGTGATTTTTCATCCTTTAATTTATTTATTACTTAACAAATATGGAGAATGTATGATCCGCTGCTAAAAGGAGGAAAGAAGGAAGAGGAATAGTACATTTACAAGACGCATGGGAAAAACCTTCTCAAATTCAGAATGCAATGTAGAATCTTTGTCGACTCGTGAGGATCTTGAAAAAGACGACGGAAGAGTTCGGGATAGTTTTCGAACAATTTTCTTTAGTTTATTTTGTTATTTATGTTCTTTTTTAGAATTTGATATGCTTGCCCAATTTGTATTCAAATCACAGTATATACTATCAATATTTGTATTTATTAAAATTTCTGTTTGCATGGTTATGAATATTAATTTGTCCTAATTTGTATTTCATCCAAATGTATGTTCAACTAGTTATGTATTTTATTATAGAAGAAACAACTTTCTATTAGTTATTGTATTCGACTACAAATACAAATAATAGTCATATTGGACTGAATACGACTTAGAAAAGGAAAACAAGATTTGAACAAAGAGAAATAAATACACAGTGAAGAAAATATATACAAAAAAAAAAAAAAAATACAAATGTATTTCTTAAATAGCGACACATTTTATTTACATACATATTGGAATGAATACAAATAATAAAGAAATACAAGCTCATTTAGACAAAATACAACATGAAACTAGAAGGGATTATATAAAACGATAACATATTTGAATAATACCCAATTAAGCCAAGGATAAAAAATTTTAAAAAATAAAATAAATAATTGTGAGGAAAAGTATGGCAATTACAAATAAAAACTATAGGTGTTCAGTTTAATTAAAAAATAAAATAAATTTACAGATATAAAACTGCATAATGGTATTATCTAAAGTTTCATAATAATAATTAGTGGGAATGAATATGAATTTTTGATTATGATTTTCATAACACTATAGTGAAAAATGATATTGAAATTTTATAGATGTGGTGCTTCTAATTCGTGATTTTATAACAATTAATAGTGAAAATTGGATATTTATTTTGGTTAATAAAAGTGTTGAGAATAAAAAAATAAAACAAAGATTACCAGAATTGGAATTGAATTTTTTAGAATAATGAAGAAAAAAAGAATTTTTTATAACATGATGAAAAAAAGAAAGAATAGATAAAAGTTAGTGTATTTTAATAAATTGTAACTTGATGAACTTTAATATTTGTTCTTTTCAAAATGTTTAATAATATCCCCTAAAACCTTCCTCTCAATTTGTTATATAAAAATATATTTTTTTAAAATAAACAAAACTAAAAAACATAAATAAGATTAAAACAACGTAAATTTTGACAATATTTACTAAAAATATGAAAATCGTTGTTAAATGAACCCTCGAAATGTTAAAATATTGACATTTTAAAAAATATTCCCTTAAATCAATTATGTTTTACGAAAATATGAAAAAGTAACCTTTTCTTCCTTCATGTAATAGTGTTGTATTGGTTGTTAGAAATTAGTAACAATGTGAATAATAAGTTGAATTCAAATTTTAATATATTTAATTTAGTTTGAACTAAAAAAAAATTATATTCAAATAATATGAAAAAATTTATTTATATTTTGATATAATATTTTAAGTTACCTAGTAAATAAATAAATTATAATTAAAAAATATATTTTTAACGTTGACTCAAAACCAAATTACTTTGATGATGTAAGTGGAATTTTGCATGTAGTAACTATATAAATATTAAAATAAATCAAGGGAAAAATGAAAGAGAACAAATGTTTTGGACTAATACTTTCATATAGTTTTTGAATATCTATTTTTTTTTTGCTTAAAATATTGAATCAATATAATCTAATTTATAAATTAGTCAAATAATTTTCAAAAAAAGACAACATGAAATTTTTAAAATGAAGGAGGGATGATAAATATAAATTTGTTAAATAGATTATGAAAAACATGAATTTGACAAACATAGAAAAACTATATGATTAAACATAAATATTCGTTCATGTATAACTTAATTACGATGACATATAAGTAGAAACAAAGAATATGAATTGAATAATATCGAGAGAAAAAAAAGAATATGAATTGAATAATATATAAAAAAAGAGTTCAAAAAATACAACATGACATTTAAAATGAATGAGGGATAAATTTGTTAAATAGATTATGAAAAACATGAATTTGACAAACATAGAAAAACTATATGATTAAACATAAATATTCGTTCATGTATAACTTAATTACGATGACATATAAGCGGAAACAAAGAATATGAATTGAATAATATCGAGAAAAAAAAAAAGAATATGAATTGAATAATATATAAAATAAGTCAAAAAAGTGGGGTGGTGCTGGCAATGCGAGGCACAAAAGTGAGGGCATCCGACACGTTCCAATGTCAATGGGACTACCTTCTAGCATGCTTGGAGGATTCAACTCGAGATTAAATAATATTTTAAAAAAAGAGTGTTTCCGAAGATGAATAAGTTGAATAAGATAAAAAAAAGAAGTAAAAAGTGGGGGTGCTGGCAGCGAGGGAACAAAAGTGAGATCAGACACGTCCATTCAATGGGCACCCTTCTAACCTGTCATGGGCACTACCTTCTAGCCTGCCTGGAGGAATTCAACTCCGAGATTAAATAATATTTTAAAAAAAAGAGTTTCCGAGATTGAATAATATAAAAAAAAAGAGTTAAAAAGTGGGGGTGCTGGCAAGCGAGGAACAAAGTGAGCATCAGACACGTCCATGTCAATGGGCACTACCTTCTAACCTGCCTAGAGGAATTCAACTCTGAGATCTAACTCACGCGTAGGCATCGGTGTTTCTTTTGTTTGGCACAACTGGAGGAAAACACCGGGCAAACCACCCCCTTAAGTCTAGAACTCTTCTGATTACAGAAGCGGTTTAGGGTTTGAATTTAAATCGTGTGTTGATCTCAGCTCCACACCCCCTGGAGGTGAACTATGCACTTATCCTTTTAGTTTTAACGGACCATTTTTCCTTGTGAGTAGCCGATGTGGGACAACAGCGCTTATACAACATTTATTAGTCCAGTAAATTCTTTGTTTGACTACTATGCCAAAACTGTACTATTTGTTTTTTTTATGGTGGAAAATGACAAGAAACTAATGTCACTAATAAGACAAAATTGTGGAAAGTAGAAAATTAAAGTTTAAGGTGAAAAGGACATGAAGCTGTATAAGAATGAAAAGGACAACAGTTTGTGGTAGATAAATTGTAGAAAATGTAATATGTGTTGGGATAAATTGTAGTTTAAGTAATCATGATTGTACAAAGAGTGCTATGCATATATATTGCCAATGAGTTACGTTTCAACAGGTCGGAAACGGTTAGTTCCAGTGTATGTGAATTCTCGCCAGATGTCCAGTGGATACATAACTCCTTGGAATTAATGACCGATTTTCAAGTGATTCTCGACACCCCTATTCGTATGATGTTGATGCTTGCGATTGATAGATGACATAAAACTTGGCAGAATGTCTAGTGATTTTGTAGAGAAGAGAATTATGTTTGTAATAAACTCAAAATGAATGATAGTCAGTGGTTTAATCAAATTTAAGCTGGCTTACCCTCATAAGTTCTTCAAATGCTGGTGCTTTAGTATTGAGTAGATGTCAATAAGTTAAATAGAAATAATTAGGCCCAACATGTATGACACTTTATTATCAAAATAAAGAAGAGAATTATCTTATTTTGTTTGGATAAGAAGAAATTGTAATATGGATGTTAATTTGCGTTAACTATAAGAGATGACAATGAAATAGACCAACCTTGAAATAAAAAGAAAGGGATCAAAAAAAAGGAAATAGACAAAATCCAGCAGCTTACCTTGTTCTATTGGGACAATTATATTCACAAAGCAATTCTCAGTCTGACATAGCAATGATGCAAAATAATTCAGATTGAGTTTTCAACCAATCCTTAAATCGTCAATCGCATAAAACTAATGAAAAATGAATAACTTTATCAAAGAAAATAGTATGTCTATACTAGTAACACAATAATGCAGTAAGACTAAAACTAGAAACTATCATTTCAAAACCTGAAGAGTCATCTCAAACAAGATTCTAATATCTAATTAATAAGTCTAAGAGTATCAAAGACACCACATAAAGGAAATAAAGAATTTGTGTCAGAAACTCAGGACATCAAGTTAATGACCGAGAGCATCAAATCCAAGCAGAATGAATAACTCACCCTTGAAACTGATTATTCGAGACTTGTTAGAGCTGATGGTCGAGTCGATTCAAACGGTTACACTTGTGGAATCCATGAAAGGGAAAACAAAGAAAAAATACAAGTGGGCTCAGTACGAGGGACAACATACTGAGTAAGTATCACGGTCAACCCAAAATAGAAAATAACATACGATGAATAGTAGTATGAAATAAATAGACACTTAACAGGTGGGTACGCAACAAACAACATGAACAAGTGTCAAACAACACTAAAGTAAGTATGTAATAAGTTAACGATATAAGACATCCATTGGGACTCAGGCCTCAACTGAACTATTGGGAAAAATGGAGTTCTTTGAGATTGGAATACATTCTTGTTAATTCAATATGTTTTACGTTAATTACTATAGTGTAAAAACGGGAACACTCAATCCAATTATATGTGTCGGAAAGTTACTACTCCAATCCAAGAAACCATACACGGAAGGACACCCTTCGATCCTGACTACCGATCAGAATGTGACACTCGATCCAAGAATATGTGTGCGAACGTGACACTCCAGATCCAATCATTACGTGTTGAAACGTGACACTTGATCAATAATAATGTGTCAGACGTGACACTCTTGATCCAATAATACCAATTAATTTATATTTATTATCACCACTTTCATTCATTGATAATTATTTCATCAAGCCTTTTTTATTCAAGGAACAATTTGATAAAGAAGGTTAAAGAATATAACTTCCACGGTCTCAAGATTTTAGACCCAATAACAAAAACACACAAACAAGCACAAACACACAATCAAGTACATAATGTTCACGACCCAAAACGAGCCCGCCGAGTGGCACCCACATTTACTCTCCTAGTGAGCGAACCAACCCCAATTAATTCCAAATTCAAACATAAATAAACAGAAAAATAATGCGGAAGACTTAAAAATCATTAACGAAATCAATTAAATAATTTAAATTTACAACTCTATCCCAAAACCTGGAAGATCATCATCACACAGAACATTCTATCCTCAAAGTACTAAATTAAGAGGACTAAGAAACTAAAATAAGTAAAAAGGATGCGTCCATGTCCGAACTCAAGACATCAAAGAGCGAAGGAAAGAATCCAGTCCGAGCTAGGAACAATAGCTCACCCTGAAATCATGATTATGTGAAGTCGGGCTAGAGTTTGCGTTGAGTCGAAGTAGAGACACGTTTTGACTGCACTCCCAATAACAAAGAAAAAACAATAAAGTAGGGGTCAGTACAAAACACAAGTATGAGAAGGTATCATCGGCCCCAACTCAAAATTCAGAAGCAATATATATTCAGATAATAACATTAAAATCGAAATACCATAATCAACAGATACAACAACAAGTACCAACCATTGGCTACCACCAAGCACAATATGAGGAATCATGCCGCCAACCCTACCATTTGGGAAAAATAGGTCTTTAAATGAGTATATTAACAGTGATTCAAGATGCATTTGTTACGATCCTGTGTCGAACGTGACACCCGATACTCACTACTTAGATGGGTGTCGGAACGTGATGACACCCGATCCATTACTACTATCCTGGTGTCGGAACGTGACACCCCCCCCCCATAACCCTTACCACTATCTGGTGTTTGTCGGACGTGACACCCGCTCCCTCTACTACTTATCCTGGTGGCGTGGAAGTGACACCCGATTCACTACTATATCCTCGGGTCAGAACGTGAAAAACGATCCCCTACCACTCCTTGGGTCGGACACGTGACACCGATCCTATACTAATTATCCTGGGGTCGGAAATCGTGACACCCGATCCACTACTACTATCCTGTGTGTCGGAACGTGACACCCGATCCATAACCTCATTACTTCTTTAGAACAAGGCATCATCATAAACCAAAAGGGGGGGTTTAGGTAAGAATCATACCTATCTTCCCAACCCATTACAATTACATAATCACATTCATGTCAAGCGTTACAATAGCATATTAGCAGATTTACAATAGTACTACCACAATACATATCATGCGATAAGAGTTTGCTATGAAATAGCAATAAAACCATAACCGTAACCTCCACGAAGATCGTGAGTGGCACGCATTTGATATTTGGTTATGTCAGAGTCAGGGCTGCTTGTCCTCATTGAGTGGGACTGTCTCTCTGTTCTCTCGTACGTGTTCGTCCCTCCTTCTTCATTTTCTTATTCAAAACCCCTTTTTTGGTTCTTTCAATGGTATCTCATGTATACCCCCACGTAATTGAATTTATTAACATTCATCCACTAACTTTATAATTTAAGGCATGAATAGTCCAAAGGGCCCCTTTAAAAAGGGCTTTATGAAGAAATCCATGCCAGTCAGGGTTACGCCAGCCTGGACGGTCCGTACTGCATATCGTCACAGGTTAACGAGGTTATTCTGTGGAAAGATTTGTGACGGTTCCGTTGTGCCAACGAGGTCCCGTCCTGCCATTCCGTCTGTGACGTTCAGAGAGGTGCATCAGTACTCAAAATTGTCATGATCTAAGGTGTGTTGAACGATACACCCTCGCCGGTCCGTCGCGGCCCATGATAGTCCGTCTGGATCCGTCGACCCAGAGTTATTACCAGAAATAAACTCTATGCTCAAAACGGACTAACAGGTCGTTACAATAGATACCAATTTTACCCATCGGTGTCCTCGAACGATCACAAGAAAAGAAACAAGGGCGAAGAGGGTACCTGAATCTGTAAACAGGTGCGGGTATTTTTCTTGACATATCAGTCTCCTTCTATACAAGTGGACCTTCAACTGGTCGATTCTCCATTGAACTTTGATGGAGCCATCTCCCTTGATCCAAATTGCGGATTTCTCATCCAGAATGGCACATGCTCCCCTGGTTAAGACAAAATTCCATAAAGAAGAAATGAATCCCAATGAATAATGTACGTTTCCATCCCCATGGTACCTTTTCAGCATAGACACCTGAATACCGGCGTGACCCTGACAGTCATGGGGCAAGGCTAATTCATAAGCTCCTCCCCCAGCGCGCTGCAGAACTTCAAATGGACCAATAGACCTCGGACTAAGCTTACCTCGGCTTACCAAACTGGCATCACCCCGTCATGGGTGAATGAAACTCCGACCCAGTAAGACTTATTCACCATCCATAACTCAACAAGTCTCTAAACCTTTCGATCTGCATATTCTTTCTCCTACTTGAGCCGCGAAAAGCTTTCTTGAATGCATTTCACTTTATCTAACGAGTTCCTCAGAGATCAATACCCCAAGGTCTAACTCAAATGCATCACATCCACCAATGGGAGACCTAATCTTTCCCATACAGTGCCTCAAATGGGGCCATATCAATACTGAGTGATAGCTAGGTTGTATGAGAACTCTGCGAAGGGTAAGAAGTTATCCCAAGATGACCACCAAAATTCTATCAAACATGCACGAAGCAGATCTTTACAACACCTGAATCGTAGTGAAGATATAGACTGTTCATCTCCTAACTCACACCACGCAACCCACTAAACTAGCAACCCCACCCCCCTAATTACCCCCCACCACACTTCCCTTAATATCCCCATTCCCAGTTATCTCGGCCTTGCAACCTCTATTCTACCCTCTTTTACCAACCTCTTCTACACTCTCTATTGGTTCGGAGCTCTGACCATCGTGTATGAGGGTGAAATGCGGGTAGGTAACAAGATCCAACCTAGTACCTAATTCGGTATGCAAGTTTTCCAAAATTAGGAAGTTAAAAATGCAACGTACCTCTATCTGATATAATGGAAAGTGGAAAACTCCATTGCAATGTCGAAAAATTTCTGAGATGTAAAGTTGGCTAACTTCTCTGCAGTTTATAAGTCAACTTGACCGGGAATGAAATGAGCAGACTTGTTTAATCTGTCAACAATTACCCAAAGGAGTCATACGTACCATTTGTTTTGGAAGGACCAACTACGAACAGTCCATTTGCAATCTCTCCCACTTCATTCAGGAATGGGAATTCTCTGGATTGTCCCTCAGGCCTTGGTGTTCATACTTACCTGCTGAACAATTCGGGCATTGAGCAAACAAAATCACAATGCTCACGCTTCATCTACTCCACAAAAATGTTGCTTTAGACAACGATACATTCTTGGTTGCACCAGGAGTATAGAATCTTACCTTGAACTATGAGGCCTAGCAAGGTATAGAGTGAATCAAATCAATCGACCAGGGGTCTACCAATACCTTCTTCCATAATTCTCAAAACACCTTCCTATCGATTTTTTGCCTCTTTAGCCTATCTCGAACCTTATCTCGGATCCGGAAGTTTCGCATCGTAACTGCTTTCTTTAATATATAAGAAAGGAACATCTTGCCTCCACACAGGTCAAAAAATCCTCACTTCTCATTACTGTAGCCTCCATAAAGGTCATTAGCCAAAGTATGACCCTTCTCTAGCAAAGGGCGTTCTCGAAACTGCAAACTGGGACTTAGACTTCCCATGCTCCCGCCTTTCTACTTTAAGCATTGCGACAAACATTAGCTTTCCCGGATGAACAAGATAGTGTATCATAGTCTTCAGGTCGTCCATCCATCTCCTCTTTGTCTCAAATTCAAATTATTTGAGTCCAAGACATACTGTAAATACGATGATCCGTATAGACTTCAATTTAACCCCATATAGAGAATGTCTCCAGTTGCTTTTTTAATGCAAACACTTACTTGAACCAACTCCAAATCGTGGGTCGGATTTCATTACGGTTACTGCATTTTAATTGCCTCGAGGCATATAAGCAATTACATTCTACTTGCAATAAGCACTTGAATCCAAACCAGAATAGGATGCAGCACGAATAAAACAATGAAATTCTTACATTCCACTGGCAGGGTAAGAATTGGTTTTTGAGTGGCAGTAGTCAACAAGGTTTGAGTTGAATTGAAAAACTTTCTTCACATTCGTCCGACCCATACAAATGGAAACACTCTCACCCATGCTTAGTCAAATTTGTCAGTCGGGGGACGCAACGGAAGAAAAGTAAGCCAAATCCCGTGACCAAATCGACGGTAGTAGTAGATAGCTAAACCAACGAAGCTCTTACATCGGTAACAGTAAGTAGGTCTTACCCAATTCTTCACTGCTTCAATCTATCCACCATCACTCCATCATTAGAAACACAAGCCCCAATGAGAAGGACAATGAATCTAGCCAAAACTCCACTTAGAGAATTTGGCAATTAAAGCTTTTTCTCCCTAACATTTCCATACCATTCTCAAAGTGCTCCTCAGTTCATTTCCTGCTCTTGAGTTATACCAGTATATCATTCAAAAACACATGACAAAGAGATCCAGAATGCTTAAAAAATCCCCTGTCATCAGAATCATTGAAAGAAAGCGGGGGGCCATTCGTTAAGCCAAAGACATACTACGAATTCATAATCCCCATACTGGTTCGAAAAAGCAGAGGTGGCACATCTGATGCACGTATTTTCAAGTGATGATAGCCAGATCATCAAAGCGATTTTTTGAGAAGGTAAAGCACCTTGTAACTGAGCCGTCGAACAATCATCAAGCGAGGAAGAGGATACTGTCTAACAGTACTTTATTCAGTTGCCTGTAGTCTATGCACATCGAAAAACTCCCATCCTTCTTCTTCACAAGGCAAAACCGGAGCACCCAAGGGGAAGTGCTCGGCTAATGAAGCCTTTCCTAACAATCTTGAAGTTGGGCATTTAACTCCTCTTAACTCAGCGGGAGCCATCCTATAAGGGGGTATGGAAAATGGGGCGAGTACCCCGGCTCCAGATCAGTAGTTGCAAAAGTCAATATTCTCTATCGGGGTGGCATTACCAGGAATGGTCTGACGGAAACACATCCCAGATAAACCTCACGGACGATCGAAACCGACTCAATTGAACGGGTACTGGGGTAGTATCATCCCTGAGGTGGCCAAGAAAGCTTAAACACCCTCTACCTAACAATCCTCTTAGACACGAAGAAGAAAGAAACGGAGATGATACGAACTGGAGGGAAGTGTATTCACCCTCCCACACAACGGGTCTTTGTCCAGGGCTTGGCCAACGTTACGTTTTAGCATCAACTAAGATTGCAAAATTTGGAGAAGAGGAAAGTCCACGTACTACCCAGAATGAACATCGAAAATCAACCATTCTAAAAACCAAGTGCTACATGAGTATGCTCCCACAAACGTTACCGACAAGACCTATATACCCCTCAACATATAAAAGACTCACCCATCCGGAGTAGAACACGGAACAGGCATGTCAAGCAATTACAATGTAAAGAAGAACAGTAGTAGCAAATGAGGAGATACATATGAAATGTGGGCCAGGATAAAAATAATACAGAAGCATGCAATCACAAACAAAAGATCAACTGTGAAACAAGATCAGATGTCTCCGCCTTTCGGCCCCGCCAAGGAAAGAGTAACAATGGGCCCTATACCTTTGCCTGTTGCCCATACCATGTTGTGCTGCAGTAGTTCCGGAATTGCCCGCCACCCCGGCTGGTTGGTGACCACATACCTTGACCACCACGGTCCTCAGAATGGCGGCCTTTTCCGATGACCATCCTCTACCTCTGACTATTGGGGGTATGTAACTCTGTTTGGATAATATTCCTTAATATGTCATTCCCCACATACATATAACCCTAGGGGTTCAAGCATAGGGCTCTGGTGGAGAGAACGACGGAGTTAGGGAAAATCCTCCAAAGCAGAAAATATTGAGTCCGGTTGCGGTGGGACCCCCAGCTCAGCAGTAGTTTAGGACGAAGAGGTCGGGCTGGATACCTCCTGAACTATTGCACCTATGGAGAGGAGAGTAACAACCACTAAACTCCCTCACGTACAAAAACTTCTTAGGTGCTGATGACCATGGTGAAGTAATCTTGCTTCACTCCCTCACCTCTATCACAACGCTACTACTTCCTGAAAGGCATTTGATGCAGTTAAGTAGATACCTTGTAAGGCTGGAACCTGCCTAATGAACTCAATCCCTTCCAAAGCGGCGAATCCGCTAGTGGGGACTAAGCAAAGCTGGGGTGGCAATACCTAGATAATGCAAAAACTTGCATCCTAGCAGTAGTAACCGACATCCTGGGCCTGTTCTTAGGATCAGGAACTCTATCTCTCCCATCCTATCCCTCAAAGTCGGCGGTATGGTTATTACTTCTCCATAAACAAGCTCAGAGAATGATGCCCAAGTATAGGTAGGGGGTTGTGCTGCGCTGAACCACTCAACATACGACAGCCACACATGGCGTTTCCCCTGACAAAATGATAGGTCACAAATTCGACGCCAAATCGTTCGTATATGAACTTTGTGTGAGTCAGACAATCGACTAGAACATCATTAGGCATCCTCAGATTCAGCACCTTTGAAGGACTAGGGTTTCAATTTCAAGAGAACTTCCTGAACAGTTCGTGCTGATTCACTTGTCATTTCTAGGGCCTTGTGTCAATCGAGGAAACGTGCCATTCCAATGAGGCATCCATGCGGGGAGCCACAGCAGCTGCATGTGGTAACCCTCGGAACTGGGTGCTTGGTGAGAGGAAAGCACTGGAGGTGTCTGGCCCGATCAGATAACCCGCTAAGATAAGCAAGAAACCTGATTAATCTCTCTGGGGTAGGTTGGTGGTGGTAATTCCTCATTCTGCACTTGATTATTCTCCCTTCTCACCCTCTATTAATTACTTCTCAGTCGGTGGAGTGAGTCACCGCCCTAGTACTAGATGGGCCAGGGCTTGTACTCTTCATCTAGAGACGTCTCCCGCGACCTCTACACGGCCCTTCTCGCTAGTGTCCTCTTCGAGCTACAGGCCCAGTGGCTGCTCAGACGCATCTGGTTTGCCGGTGTGGTGTTGGCGCACAGTTGTTGCTTAGTTACTAACCATCTGCGAAATAGAGTGAAGAGGTCACTGATGATACCACTTGTATCCTAGATACCAATTGGATCCAAGTAATAGCACGAAAGAAAGAAGGAATGAAATTTTTTCCTAAAGTTCCTATAGCGCCCTCTCAAAGAAAGGAAAGGGTGTCTACCTTCGTTCTTCAAGACTCTACTAGAACCGTTCTTGTGTTGATGAGGACCACGAAGAACCTAATGCTCTGATTACCAAGTTGTCACGACCCAAAACCGAGACCGCGAGTGGCACCACTTACTCTCCTAGGTGAAGGAAACCAACCAATCTAATCCCAACATTTCAACCATAATAAACAGAAAATATGCGGAAGACTTAAAAATCATTAACGAAATCAATAAATAATTCTAAAGTTTCAATTATATCCCCAAAAACCTGGAATGGAAGTAATCATCACAAGAACAACATCACCTCATACTAAATCTAAGAGATCTAAGAAACTGAAAATAAGTAAAGAGATGAGACTGGTCCTGTCGAACTTCAAGACATAAGACGCGAAGAAAGAATCCAGTAGAGCTAAGGGAACAATAGCTCACCCTGAAATCTGATTGTATGTTGAAGTCTGGATAGAGTTGCGGTTGAGTCGAGAGCCGATGCGCACGTTTGCTGTACTCCACAAATAACAAAGAAAAACAATTAAAGTAGGGGTCAGTATAAAAACAGTACGAGTAGGTATCATCCGCCAAATCAAAATAGAAAGCAATATATATCAGATAAAATTAAAATAGACTACCATAATCAACAGATAAAAACAACAAGTACCATAAACCCAGTGGCCACCACCAAGCACAACTATGAGGATTCATGCCTCACACCCTACTTCATTTGGAAAAATAGGTTCTTTAAATTCTGAGTATATTAAATGATTCAAGATCTCATTCTTGTACTATCCCTCGGGTCGGAACGTGACACCCGATCCTCTAACTACTTATCCTGGTGTCGGAAACGTGACACCCGATCCTTACTACTATCTGGTGTGGAACGTTGACACCCTATCCCATACACTTCCTGGGGTCGGAAAGTGACACCCGATCCTCTACTATATCATGGCTGTCGAAAGTGACACCGATCCAACTACTAGACCCTGATGTCGGAAGGGACACACGATCCCCTACCACGATCCTGGTGATGTCGGAAAGTGACACCCGATCCCTATACTACTTATCTTGGTGTCGGAACGGACACCGATCCACTACTACATCCTAGGTGTCGGAAAGTGACACACGATCACAGTAACCGCATTCTTTTAGTTCGGCAAGACCTATTATCCCAAGGCATATCATTACAAGGGGGGGGGGGTTTAGGTTGAAGAGTTCATAGCCTCATTTTCCAACCATTACAATACATAATCACATCATGCAAGCATAAATGAAGCATATAGTAAGATTTACAATTACTAACCAATTACATATCATTCGATATAAGAGTTGCTATGAAATATCCATAAAACCATAACCTACCTTCCCACCCGAAAGAAATCGTGATCCGCCAAGCTACTCCTAACTGGTATTTGCTGGTCCTATTCGTTCCTCTATCTCTCGCTCATTTCGTCCCTCCTTCTTTCTATTTTCTTATTCAACACCCCTTTTCTTTTCAAGGTTATCTCCTTAACCCCCACGTAATTGAAAATTATTAACATTTCATCCAACTACTTTATCAATATGAAGCATCGAATAGTCCAAAAACGCCCCCTTTTAAAAAAAACTTTAACAGAAATTAGACCCCAGTCAGGGTTACGCAGCCTGTGACGGTCCGGTACCTGCATGCCGTCAAAGATGCAAAGAGTAATTCTGTGAAAAGATTGTGGACGGTCGTTGTGCCAACGACGGCCGTCATGCCATTCCGTCGTTGACGTTCAGGAGTGGCATCCCAATACTCAAATTTTCATGACTAAGTGTGTTTGGAACGAGGGGACACCCTTCGGAAGTCCGTCGCGCCCATGGACAGTCCGTCGTGGGATTTGCTCAACCCAGCAGCTTTAGTACTAGAATAACTCTACTGCTCAAAACGCGATAAAGTCGTACAATAGCAAACTTCACAATATCATTCAACAATATACATCACTATTAGGTAGTTGTACTATCGTAATAACATAAACCAGGCATAACCTACCTCCACCGAAAAATTCAAATCAAACAAACTACCTTCTCCAATTACTTTTCCTTAAATCAATGCCTCGAACCTTTCCAATCTATCAAGGTATATATGCATAAGTTTGTAATTAAGAGTGAGCCTAAATAGAAAAAATTACATAATTCTATTATCCCAATTTCCTAGAAGCTCAAACCTAACTATAAAACTTATTCCTCAATTAGTCTAACCTTTAATGATATTTGATATTAGACCAGACACATGATATTTTAATTACATAAATCCAATTATATCAAACTTGAATCACAATTCCTATTATATAACTACAAACATAACGATTTTTTTGAAAAAAGAACCCACGAACGACCAAACCGATGAACACAATCACGCACGAGGTAAACATTCCAGCATCTATACAATATACATATTTTCCATATAATATATTAAAGCCAAACACTACACAGCCCTCAATCCATATTAGTATATTATTATAGTATTATATTAGTATTATTATTATAGTATTATTATTATTATTATTATCCTACTCAATAATTACTTCACACAAACAATGCAATTTAACCACCAAAATATGTCCATAATGAGAGTAACATCAATTTCTAAGTTCAAAACCATTTCAATAAGAAATAGTAATTTATAATTGTTTTCTATAGCTAAGAAAACAAATATATGAAAATCGATATGACAAATATTAGAATCGATAAGGGAACCTATAATTTAATGCTTACCAATGCGCCTTTTCTTCTTTGAAGTTTGGTGCGCAACCAGTGAAACTCCTAATTGTTTCATTGTTTACGTATTCCAGTCCATCCAAAATCTCTTCCAAAAATTACATTAAATCCAACACACTGAAGTCTAATTCATAGTCAACTAACTTGAAGAATCGGAGGAAAGAAAACAATCCACCATAACGTGTGTCATTCAAATTTTTCTACACCAATTTTACGTACTGCTTATATTTTCTGTTCTCATAGATATTCATTACCCTAATGATCGACCAATAAGCTAACTCATGCGAATCAAAATACGATAATGATCGACCAATCAACACACAAGGTACCAATTTTCCAACAATGTAACTAGTGCCCTTGCTTCAAAAGAAATTCCCTTTTTCACACAATTCATATGGTTTTGAGTACAAGATTCACTCAAACACTCATACTCAGAAGTAATTTCAAGTACAATTAGTGCTCAATGTCATAGGCTTGCCGTCATTTTCACCGCTTAGACTCTCCAGACTAGATTCTAGGATCACTATAGGATTTTTTTTTGTCTTGTAACGTGGGCTCAAGGTCGGGTGTGGTACATTTGGATACTTTTAGCGACCCTTTTGGCTTGTAACACAAGATATTTTTTAATTTTTTACTTATTCATGTTATTATTGGTACACTAGTAGATATTTTTTTTTCTAAAAGTATATCTACATACATATCTAACAAAAAATGAGAAAAATATAAAAAAAAAAAAAAGTTAGGAGCGGAGGGTTAAATACGATGGGTAGAATTTCGTTTTTTGAAAAATAAATATATCATTTTTGGGGGGGGGGGGGGGAGGGGGGAGGGTGACTATGAATTTTTAAAAATATTTTATATGAGAATGTTTTTAAAAAAGTGGGGTGGATTGTTGGGGGGGGGGGGGGGAGGAGGGGGGAGGAGGGAAGGAGGGTACGTGGCGGAATGGGGTAAGAGAGTAAGGAAAGTAATTTAATTTTGTTTTTTTAATTATTTTTTTGGATCTTTATGCATAGTAATACTTAATCTTTAATCTGTTAACTTTAAATAATATTAATAGTTTATTATTATCTTGGGAAAATGCACAAGTACCCCTCAACTTATTCTCAGAAATCCAGAGCACCTATACTCTACTAGGTCCCCTATGAACCCTCTGAACTATGTAAAGTACTTTTCTACCCTTTTAGTCTCCGTGGCAATAGTTGAAAAAAAAGTCAACCATCGTTGGGCCCACAAGATAGTGCCACGTTAGGCTAAAAAGGGCCAAAAAATTATTAATAGGAATAAGTTTCAGGTGGTGGTATAGGACCTTAGTATAGTAAAGTGTGTCTCTGAGATTTACGAGAATTAGGTTGAAGAGGGGTTTACTGGCATTATTTCTTTAATCTTAATCAAAATCGTACACTTACTAAATAATTGGATGTGTTCAAGTTTTTTCAAATAAAAGAGGAGTGTATACATGGTTTTTTTTTAAACTAATAGTGCATAGTTTGGTATGAAATCACACACTTTCAATAATTTAAGTATGAAACTCAAAAAAGGGAATATTTAGGTATGTTACTTTAATCTATTTCATTTAAATCAATACAAAATTTCCTTTGTTTCTTTTTTATCCTAAGGAGGTGAG